>LNGK01000007.1:1955619-2264283 GCA_001510575.1 Knoxdaviesia capensis
GGGGGGGGGGGGGGGGGGAAGCCCACTCCAAAAAGAAAAAAAGAGAAGAAGGGAAAAGAAGAGGAGAAGGTCTAAACGGTGTTTTCTCTTCTTCTATCCAGGTTCAGGTAGTTTTCTTGAATGCAACCAGCGCGTGGATTCATTGAAGCCAGCCAGCCAGCGCAAAATGACAAATCGGGGACTCCGTCCCTCCCTCCCCGGCCGCTCCTTCCCCCGGATCGCTCCTTCCCCGGCCGGCTCTCCCCCCATTTCCCGGAGGTACACTGTGTACACTCTATATGTCGCGATTATGTTGGCATTTTCCGGAACACCCAGTAATGGCCTAGTGGTTTGAGCTGAAGAAGCGGCCTTTGGTATAGCACCCGTTGCGTAAAGCACATGTTGCTTGTGTACCATGTAAGCCGCGTCTTCAATTCGCTTCGATGGCTGTTGGTGTTCCTTTTGTGCTTTTTTTTCCTGTGCGCGTCTATGTAACATAGTCTTTGGCCTCCAAGGTCTTAGTGACAGGAGATCCTGACGGCCCTCCTGGTGGAAGGTCGCATACGAGCGTGTCCGCAAAAATGAACTCTTGTTTTATCGTGGCTATCATTCATGGTGTTATGTCTCTCATTTACTTCGTAAATCGCTTGCAATGTATATCATCAACCTCTGTAACATGGAATCCCCCCCCAGACCAGTCCGCAACGCCCGAACTCCTTCCAAGGCAAAAAAAGTCTTACTTCTCCTCCGGCATGATAGGACGTTCTGGAAGCGTTTGCGCAGCCCAGTCCTTCTCAGCCTTCAGCTCCTCGACATAGTCGCGCCACACTTTCCAAACGCGCTTGTCGAGGATCACCTCCCAGAAGCTGTGCGGGTCGTAAGCCCGCTCCGACTTGATGCTCTGCAGGATGTAGAACACCGGCTCGTGGTAGTTCAGCCGCAGATACTCGATGAACAGGGCGGTCTCGGCGCCGCCGGCGTGCCACACCAGCACCGACTCGTCGTGCGCCCACGCCGGATCGCCGAAGCCGTTGTGCATCAGCGCCCACGTGGCCATGCCGGTCTTCAGGCCGGCCGGCACGCCGTGCATGACGCCCTGCGAGATCAGCAGGGCGAACTCGTAGATCAGCAGGCCCTCGGCGAGGCGTTTCGCGGCCGCGCCCTCGGCTGATCCGGCAGCAGCGCCCGCGAACACGGCGAACGGGCCCACGTCCAGCAGAACGGAGCCGTTGTGGCGGCCGCGGCCGGAGCGGGCCGCCAGGCTGCTGGTGGCGTGGCGCGGCACATCGCGCGGGAACTTGCACAGGCGGACGGCGATGGAGCCCAGGCCGAAGCTCGGCACCACGGCCAGCTCCGGGCTGTCGTCGGTCAGCGCGAACACGGCGAGGGCCTTGCGCATGCAGTCGGGGATCAGGCCCGCAATGTCGACGGTGTGCAGCAGCACCGCGGTGCCGGGGTGGTCCTCCACGTCGTCGGCGGTCACGTGGAACATCGGGGGCTCAAAGTCGCACAGGTAGATGTTGGCCTGGGGGTAGAAGATGCCGGAGTCGGCGTCGGCGCCGTCCTCGTCCTCTAAGCCCTTGTCATTGTCTCCGTCGGGTTCTTCTTCCGAGTCATCCTCGAAGGTAACGTCCAAGCATGTTGGGAACTTGTCGTCTGGATCCAGGCCGGCAGGGTCCGCGGCTGTCAAAGCTGAAGCTGTATCTGGGTTTTGGGGCAGATTGGATAGATCCAGGGGAGACATTTTAAGAGCCAGTTAAGGTCAAGCAGTTCAGTTAGGTAAACTGTGAAGTATGTGTATCATGTAGCTTTTCTGTTATTGCACAGAATAATGATTCAAAGGCCAGAGACCATCATGTAGGTAGAGTGCAGACATTATATAGGCATGTATTCTCATGTCAAGTTTACCAATGTCAATGGTGGCTTATACCTTTTACTAACATGCAAGGCAACCACAGCTCAAATTCTTATATCCACCATAGGCTCTTATCCAGACATATGCAGGTACCAGAGATATGCAGCTAACGAAACGGCCGGCTGAGTAACACAAGTCCAGGATGTTCCACCATAATTCCCAAAAGGGGAAAGCCCGGTTTCTGTAATTACCGTGATTTTTGTTTACTTTGGCTACTCTCAAGAATTTATGTAGAACAATAATAGAGAAGCACTGCTCACTCTTTCTGTGTTTCTCGATCTTGGCCAATTTCTTTTTTTCCCTCTTCTTCTCCTAATTCCAAGTGACATGCCATCGTATCTCTAAAACATCTCGCTTTCACACTATTCACACTTTATTTGTGCATATTTCCCAGGATCGTCTCTTATTACATTTCTTAGCTCTTTTGATTGTTTCCTGTGCCCCTATTTTATTTCCCCTTACCCTTGTTTTTCTGCGATTATCAAGCCACAGCTGAAATCTAGCCACGATCATATACTGTGTGTGTGCTTGTTGGATTGACAATTGATCTTCGTTCCCTGACCCGGGTTCGTTTCCCCCCTGGATTTCAAAGTGAATGACTTGAGGTATGTGTGTCTCTGTCCCAGAACAAAAACATCTGAATTGTGCCAGAATCTGCCGTCTCTGCTTGGCTTCTGGCTTCTTCCCTCTGTGTTGATTAGCCTCAGTCTCTCTTCTCTCTTCTCTCTCTCAATCTTCCTTCTTCTCATACCTACAACATCCATCCATTCATATCCTGGTTCCTCTCAAGCCCTTGATCTCTCCCGTTCTCGTCAAGCTGCTCCCCTTTAACGTTAGGGTATTTCCGATTATCCGTGATGTATCAAACCCCCTAACATTCAGTCCCTCGAGTCCTCCATACAGTGTTTGCCGTGCCCCGCCTAGAGCTTTGATCACCCTGATCGCAAGCTTTCGACTTCTGCGACAGCCTCTTTTTCCCTCTCTCACATTCCCCCCCTCACATCCGATTCCCGCAATCCAATCCGATATCGCTAGTCACGCGACAAAAACCATCCTCGAAAAAAAGTCTTCCAACGCGTGATCTCTCTCACGTGAATGGCCGACACTCTCACCGAAGACCAGGTGGCCTCCCTGGCCGCCGTGGTGGTCAAGCCGGAGCTGACGCTCGACACCAAGGTTAACGCCATCAACGCCGTCAAGTCCAGCATCAAACAGCACAATGTGCCCGAACCCTGCGTCGGTCCGCTTCTCGAAGTCCTCCGCTCCGTGTCGGCCTCGCAACATGCCGTCCTTTCGGCCGCCGGCTTCACGGCCCTGAACCACCTGCTTACGCGGCTGTCGCGCCAGGAGCCGAAGCTACTGTCCAAGGAGGGCGCGAAAACCCTGCCGATCATTATCGAGAAGCTGGGCGACCAGAAGGAGAAGCTGCGCGCTGTGGCCTCCCAGTCCATGACAACACTCTATGGCATCGTGCCGACCGATGTTGAGCGCTTTGTGCGCAATGCCGCCATGGCCGGCAAGAATGCGCGCGCCAAGGAGATGTCGTTGCATTGGCTCCTCCAGGTTGGTGATATTCCTTGTCGTCTTAGGGTTATGACCTCACCCTAAGTCATGGCCCTTCAATATACTGACAGCTAGTCGTTGCTTTATCTACAGATGCACCAAGAGAATGGCTTGCAGTTTAGGGCATATGTTCCGACTCTCATGGATTTGCTGGAAGACGCAGACGCCGGAGTGCGCGATGCTGCCAAGAACACTGTGATCGAGCTCTTCCGAAACGCCCCCAACAACGCAAAGTCGGATCTCAAGCGCCAACTCAAGAACTTCAAGGTCCGCCCGGCCATCGAGCAGGCCATTGTCAAGGAGCTCGCCCCCACCGCAGCCGGTGCCTCTCGCCCCGAAATTCCGGCCTCGATCCCCAGCGCTCCGGCTGGTCTGTCGCGCCCCGCGCCCGGTCTCTTGGCCAGTGTGTCCTCCGTGTCCGCCCCCGAGCGCCCCATCACCCCCGTGGAACCGAAGCAGGATGCTGTCGAACCATCATACGTCAATACAGTTAGAGAGCTGGACGAGATCATTCGCGACCTAGTGTTCCATTACGACGGCAGAGAGACGGAACAAAACTGGCTCAAGCGCGAAGAGGGCGCCCGCCATCTGCGCCGGCTGATTGCCGGAAACGCCGTGTCCGACTTCCACGACCCTTTCCTTGCCGGCCTGCGCACACTGCTTGACGGCATTATCAAGGCTGCCAACTCCCTGCGTACGAGTCTGTCCAAGGAAGGCTGTGCCCTTATCCAGGATATTGCCAACGCCTTCGGCCCCGGGATGGACCCCCTGGTCGAGCTCCTCATGCAGGCCCTTATCAAGCTGTCGGCTGCCACCAAGAAGATCAGCTCGCAGCAGGCCAACGACACTATCTCGGTCATTCTCTCCCGTGTCACCTACACCAACCGTATCATGCAGCATGTCTGGGGAGCCTTCCAGGACAAGAACGTGCAGCCGCGTCTGTACGCTGCCGGCTGGCTCAGGACTCTTCTGATCAAGGAGAACGCCCACAAGGCCCACGTTGAACACACCGGTGGCCTCGATCTGATCGAAAAGTGCCTGAAGAAGGGCCTCAACGACGCCAACCCTGGCGTGCGAACCGAGACCCGCGCAACCTACTGGACCTTTGCCAGCATGTGGCCGGCGCGGGCTGAAGTTATGATGGACGGCCTGGACGCGTCGGCGCAGAAGCTGCTGCAAAAGGATCCCAATAACCCCAACGCTGCGAAGAAAGACGCCGGTTCGTCGGCGCGCCCTGGCCTGGGACTGTCCAAGAGCACTATGGGAACGTCTTCCAAGCCCAGTCTCCGTGAGGCCATGATGGCCCAGAAGAAGGCCACTCTCGCTACCCGGACCAACCTGCCTCCCCGCCCGGGCTCGGCCATGGCACACTTTTCGCCGGTGCGCAACGTCTCCAACTCCTCTGCGACGTCCGCAACGTCTTCCTCTTCGTCAGCTGCCCCAGCGGCCGCCCATGCTGCTGCTCCTGCTCCTAACGTCGCCAGTGTCCCTGTGCGCCGGCAGGAATCGACCCTTGCTGTCAACTCGGGCGGCATGTCGGTTGCGCCCATGCGGCCAACCAGAAAGCGGCCGGAACTGGTGGCGCGACCGGCCACTGCTGGACCCTATTCAGTGCGGTCCCACGACATGCCGTCGGCGGAAGCGTCCAGCCCTCCGGACCCCCGCATTCGGCCGGCTCCGTCTGGTGCCTTGCGCACGGCCGTGTCTCCTCGTCGAGTGGCCCCTAGTAAGAGCAAGGGGCACATGTCGCATTCGAGTGAGACGGCTATCTCGACACCTACTCGGGCGACTACGACGCTGGGAACAATGAACTTGGGTAAGGCCACGTCTCCGCGCCATAGTCCTGCGAAGCTTAAGCAGGCGCATTCAACTATTCCGCCGTTGAGTCCGTCGAGAGTGCCGGTTCCCCACGGCCACCATGCCTCGGAGATGCTGCATCATGCTCATCCTGCTGGGCCGGCCGAGGCCGCGCATGACGGTCTGGGGCCGCCGGCCATTTCCATAACAGCGGCGACTGCCCATGTTGCTCCGGCCCCGGTGGCGCCGGCTGCACCTGTCGAGGCCACTATTCCTTTCCGACCCCACCCCCATCATCCCTCTGTCCCCAGCCTTGTCGCGGAAGTGATAACTCCGCTTGCAGATGCCGTGCCGGTTTCGCCGCCCGCGCACCCGGTTGTGCAGGTGTACGAAGACCCGCTCACGGCTGAGGACGCTGCGGCGCAGCGGAGACCTGAATTCACCATGCCGGTCCTGGAGGACAAGCCGGTGAACCAAAACATCACGTCGCAGCCGCCGTCGATGGGCCAGATGGAGGAGTCCGGGGACGTGATGGAGAAGATGAAGCAGAACGCGCGACTCCTCGACAGCGGCATCACGCGGATCAAGGCGCGCACGCTCGACGTACACGGCTTCCGTAAGCTGCAGTCGCTGCTACGCGAGCCCAAGGCGATGGCATTCACGGACGACAAGTTCGACGCGCTGCTGGTGGGGCTGTTCGAGTTCCTCGAGGACCCGCTGGAGAGCCTGACGGCGGAGAAGGCGCAGGACGTCAAGGCGCAGGTGCTGGTGACGATCAAGATGCTGCTCAAGAAGCAGCGCACGAGCTTCCAGCCGCACGTGTCGCGCGGGCTGGAGGCGCTGCTGCGGGTGCGCAGCTCGTACGCGACGCGCACGCACGTGGCGAGCGGGCTGGAGCTGCTGGCGGAGGAGCTGGTGATGCTGGGCGACGCGTCGGAGATGGTGCTGACGACGACGCGGCTGCTGCAGGTGCGCGGCGACGACGGCACGGCCGAGGGCCAGCGGTGTCTGAACATGGGGCTGAACGTGCTGCGGGTGATGCTGGAGCGGCGGCGCACGGTGGCCGAGGGCGGCGGCGAGCCGCTGGTGGTGGCGGCCATGGGCGGCGGTGGTGGTGGCAGTGCAGCCTCGGCGGCGGCCCCGATGATGGTGCTGCCGCCGCCGCCGCCGTACGAGCCCACCGGCACGGAGCTCGGCCTGTTGGCGACGCTTGCCGGGCGGTGCCTGGAGTCGCCCGAGTCGTCGGTGCGCATGGGTGCGGTGCAGCTGAGCGTGGCGCTGCATGAGCGGGTGGGCGACCGGCAGTTCTGGGAGGCGATGCGGGATGTGAAGGAGGATCCGAAGAGCCTGATTACTTATTACATTGTCAAGAGACAGCGGGAGGCGGCGGCGGACTTATGATGATTGCTCTTTGGCGGGTCTATGCCGTCAATATGCTCTCTGTCTCTTTCTCTTCCCTCGTCTTCCTCTCTCCTGAACCCCTTTCTCCATGGTTCCCGGACACGCTTATGATGACTGAACCCTAAACCCTAATATCTTTCCCTTCTTTTCTCTGGACAGCCTTGTTATGTCCTATGTCGAGGATGTGTGTTTACCTCGGTCACTATTCATTCCTTTTCTATTCCTTTTCTATTCCTGTTCGTCTCTTTCTTCTTGTGCTAGGACTACTGCATACACTAGTTTTTGCTGTTATTCCCTATTCTGTCTGTCGGACATTCCTTTTTAGCCATCCTCCAACTGAGCATGCTTGTTACTTTTCTTTCTATGTGTTTTCTTTTTCCTTTTTGTTGTGATGTAGACTTGAAACTATGCAGTGGAACGTCCCCCAAGTTCCTCTTTCAGTGTTGCACGAACACCGATCCCCTGACATGTCTTTTTGATCAGGTTCTTTCTTCCTCGGACCAATCGGGGGGAGGTCTTCTGACACTACCTATGGAGAAGTCTTGAGGGGTGTTTAAGTGCGTTGCCTCTCTCGCCTCATTCCAGTAGTGTGTGGTCGTGTGCATTCCAAGCCCGGGGGGGTTTTTTTTTTTCAGACCCGGGTGCTGGGTTAGTGGCGGCAGTAGGTCTTTTAGTATATCCTTAAGGTGTAAGAATTTGAAGTAATGTAGTCTTTTCAAACGGCGTCCTCTTCGGTTTGTTTTCTAGCTCTAGGTAGCGTAGGGTCCGGCGGCTATACTTTGTGTGTCCTCCTGGGACGTTTTTCGTCTTTTTTGGGGGGAGGTGAGTGAGGTGCCGCGGAAAAAGCACGGACGGGTACAAACGAGATGTGTAGGATGGGTGCGTGCGGGACGGACGGACGGGCATGTACATGTGGTTTTATGTGGGTGTTGTCTGTGTCTGCGGTTATGTTAGATGGTGGATGTGATGTGCCGGGTGGTGGCAGATTACGAAGAAGCGGGCCGGGGAACGGGATGTGTGTGCGTGTGTGTGTGTGTGTGTGTTGTGTGTGTGTGGCAATATGGTTCTACGTGTGGCAATGCCTGCGTTCGGCGGCGTCTGTGAGCAGCATCAGCATAGTAAACATGTACGTTATCAAAGTGTGGTACAATGCCATGTTCTGTACTGTATGTGCCGACTCGGGAGAGAGGGAACTCCCAATCAAGCGAGAAAGAAAGAACGCTCGGGAACCACGGACCAAGATGCGGCGGCATGGACGGGCAGTAGCCGCCCCCTGGCGTTGGATGGATGTGGTGGTTCTGTTCCTCTTCTTGGAGAGAGAGTGGAAACCCGGGAGCGTGCAGGACGATGTGAGTACCCGGTTTCTCCCACCGTGTGTGTGTGTGTGTGTGGTACGTTGGTCAAGGGGTGCTATAACAGGCACCGGGCATTGCAGATTTGCACGAAGGACCCCGTAAACAGAACACCGGGTGGTTTCTATTCTTTGCCGGACTGTTCTCCGCCTCCCCCAAGGACCCGAATCAGGCGACGACAGGTAGCATTACAGATCTCTGGAGGGGTGGATGGAGATCGAACAAGATCGGCCACGGAGTTTTGCATGACGCGGCGAAGAGACGCAGAACAAGCTCGGCGGAGGGCCGTACGGCTGAACTCTGGCCGATCATCAGCAAACGAACAGCAGATGTCACCTTCCCAACGGCACCATCAAGGAAGCGAAAGGTCCAGGTGGGAGAACTTTGGTCAAGGACGCTGGAGAAACGCGGAGTTCGGCATAAATGCGTGCCCCGTCGCAAACAAAACGTGACGTGGAGAATTCCTGGAGATCGTGCTCTCGAGAAAAAGCGTCGCTGGGATGCCTTTGGGATTGTGTGTTCTTTCGGAGACAAGATGAAGCTCGGAACACCCGTTATGGCCAGGGGGAAACACAGAAAGTCACAAACATGTTCAGGCGACTTCTACATAAACATGGGTTCATGGCCAGCATCTACAATTTGCCCTCCTCGGCTGTGTTTGTTTGTTTCTTTCTCTCTGGGAAACTTGTTCCTATCCTCCCACTTTCCCACTCGATATATACGAGAAAAAAACATGCAACTTCAAGAGGTCTCAAGTACGGAGCAGCTAGGACTAACAGAGCTGCATGGGAAATAGGGGGCAGAGGAACAATAAAAAAGTATTTTTGACAGCCGAGATGATCCCCAGCAGGGATACCAGGAGGAATAATGGAGGATTAGAGATTGAATAGAAGGATATCCTGTTTTTTTTTTTTGGTGCTAGCCCATCGTAGAAATAAGATACGGAATATGAACTGGGGACTTGCACCATTGTCTGTGCGGACGCCAAATGAGAAGCGGTAATCTGAGCAGAGAGTGGTATTGATTTGCAGGGAAAAGGAAGAAAAAGAAAGGAAAACCCCACGCGGGCTAGGCTAGAATGGGATGGAGTGAACAGGAGAGACTCATCAACAGGAGAGAGAACAGGAAAGGTGAAGTCTTTGTTAGCCTGGAGACTGTTGTGTGTCTGTAGGGTTAGGGTTTGGCTGTGTCGGAGGGTGAGACATCGCGAGGTGGTCAGACCCAGCCCCTTTGTGCAACGTTTAGCGGACAGATCCCGGGGTTGAGCTGTGAGTGAATGCCCGGCGTGTATTTCTCGACTTTTTCTCTTTCTCAATAAATAATCTGCTGTACCCTTGAGGCGTTTACCATACATGATCCCATACTGAGGCTGACGCAAGCAGGGCCCAAGTCCACAGACGACGTACGTACCGTATTTTGCGAAGAAGAATAGCCGAGAAGGCCGGGAAGAGGATTCGTCCACCAGGTACGAGGACACGAATCTAATGCCTGGGTCCAGACCACACAACAGCAGTAATTTCCTGGGCAAGTATTGGTTGCCCTGGGTGTGAGCAAGAGAAGAGAGAAGAGAAAGGAAGAGAGAGAGAGAGCGCGAGAGGGGAACCACCAGCAACCCGCAGATTCTGAAACACGACAACGAGCATACTAAGGCAAAAAGAAAAGCAGGGTTGGGGGATGGTTTTTTTTGGTGGTACCACAGAAGCAGTGTGTGTGGGTGGGTTTGTTGGTCGGGACAACGAACACGACGTGCCGCATACGGTGCGTATATCCCACACTTTTAAGTCCGTAGTGTAGGGAGAGGATAGGAGTACAAACATAGAGGAAGCTGGCCGGACCAACTGTTCGACAGAAAGGCATGAATGAACAGCGATGCGGAAACGATGGTTGACGAGACGCTGTGGGTGTCTTGGATTGATGAGCGACCCGGGGCTGCTTTTTAGCTACACGCTCTCTGCATATTTGGGGACGACCCAGGCAAAACACGTACTCCGACGATTACCGCGATGGATAAAGGAGGATTTTGTACTGGCGGGGCCCCCTGGAACTGGCCAGTCCGTGGAGTTCTTGAAACTCCCGCGCTGTGAACACGTCCGTAGACGCACAAAAGGATCGTGACGCGCGCATAGTCACGGCCAGACCAGCCAGCCGCTTCCAACAAAAGCAATAACCGCCTTCTATACCACCACGGTCCACGTATCGAAGTTGTCATCTGTGGCACACTGATGGCATTACTCCTCTGAGGGCCTTTGACAGGAATCACAGCCGGCGTCTGTTGGGGGGTGAACCATGGAGTTATTCCAAGCAGCTGCCTTACTACGAGCGCTTCCGGAAGGGGTCTTCTTCTCTGCGGTGGTTTCCTTCCAACCTACCGGACTGTGTGTGTATACGTGTCCATGAACAACTACCTACAGTACTGTACTGTATGTACTGTTTATACATACTCGGGAGTCCGTATACAGCAACTCATGTGCATCTTCACGCGGTGGCTTACAAGGAGGAGCAAGGAAAATAAGGGGACGGCGATCATTGCAACCCTCTCCGGGGGTCAAGAATGGCACCACGCCGATTCTGCCATCTCCGTGCTTGTTCTCCTGGCCACCAAAAAAAACGAAAAGTCAGAGAATGTAACTCTGGTCTGCATGCATGCATGTATCGGGATACGTCGACTGCATCTGTGGGTATAAAAAAGACAAGAAGGCGAACGACCGTTCGTTGTATGTGCAGTTGGTTGCAGGTGGCTGCAAGTGGCCGGCGGCCGGCGCCACGCTGGTGTGTACTGTACAGTAATCAAGTCGGGGTGCGTGTGTGGTGCAAGCAAGTTTTGACGACACCTTCTTGCGTTCGTCTGCAATTAGTATCATCGCCAGTTCCTCTCGTCTTTGCCTCCCTTTTTCTCGTGTCTGTACATAATGAATGTTCATATCTACTTACTGTACATAACAGTCATACAACGCCGGCTCTGAGTGTGTGAACTGTGAATACTACCACTACGACTCTCACGCCTGGCGATACCCTGCAGAGTGTGGCACCCCCTGAATCCGCAAACCTCAGGACTGGATCTTTTATTCTCCTAGCGGGTTGCATCGCTGATCACTCCATCAGTGAGGAGTCCTTCTAAGTAACTCTCCTGTAAGTCGAAAGCCCGCATTCCAGGACGCTGATCAGTGGCTCTCCCCACCTAAGCACCCTCCACTCACTGAGGTCGTCGCCTCTCTGTGGGTTCTGCCTGTGCCTCTCTCTCTCTCTCTCTCCATCTCTCTTGATCGTTTTGGTGAGGACACAGGGCTTTTGCGGGTGGTGGTTGGTTGGCTGTGTGGCTTCAGCTGACGGACCCTAATGCATCTCATCATCCAAGGCTTGGAACTACTGCTGCTCCGGCTCCTCATTTATAATAATTTTTCTCTTATGCGGTCCCGCATAACTTCGCCTTCCTCGACGACCGAACGAGAACTAGAGCCCCCAAAAGTCTCTGCCCCGACAACCAACGGACATTTCATCGTGTGGAAGTTGCTGTCGTTCTTTCTTTCCTCTTCGTAAAATATCAAATCTCCCGAGATTTGTCCCCGGCTCGATATCTCCGGCCTTCACGCTCTCTCTCCGTCCAAACACAGAAGAGTTGCCGTGCACCACCAGCCCTCGAATCTGGCGAATCTTGCGAATCCCACGAAACCCTGCCGACCATCATAAAACTACGGCCAGCGCCCATAGCCACATCCATCCACACATACCTTACCATTCTTAGTTACTTAGACCAAACCGCCATTTCTAATCCCTGGCCATATTATGAACCTTGGCCCCCTTCCATCATCCTGCCCCCCTCCCATAACTTTGTGGCAGTCTAGTCCAGTCCGTTGAAACCCCCGAGAAGTGCCTGTAAATTATCATCACCGGTTCCCGTTTCTTCTTCTTCTCTTTTCCCTACACACTGTACTGTACTGTCTATCATATTCGTTCGTTCTTCGAATTTGTTTCTTCTTGTTCTGCGTTTGTGGCTTTCTGGGGGGATTTGCTTCTTCTGTTTCTTTTTCCTCTGATCTGGCATTTCCTTCAGACGATCGCTACTCTCTCGAAGTCTCTGCTCTGCGAATTCTCTGTCGTCTCTGTCGACCTATATTCCAATCCTTCTCCCCCTAATCGTCTCATGTGCCACCAGTTTTGCTGAGGGCGCCACTTTTGCTGCTCTCCTCTGCGATTCCTTCCATCTACACACTCACACACTCTGCGGCTGTCTGCCTCCCTTCCTGCCTTCCTTTTTGCTCGTCTCCTGCCTGCGTGCCTTTCCCTTCTTCTTCTTCTTCTTCTTCTTGTTCCGCCTCGGATCTGGGCTTCGACCACCGGACTCTCTCTCTTTACCTTCTCCATCTCTCCTTGACTCTCAGCCACCGAATCCCTTCCGACTCGGGCTGTGGCCGTTTCTTGCTCTCGTTCTCTTTTCTGTTGTTGACCACCCCTGCTCCGCATGCCATCACGAACTTGGCTCAATCTCCATCCTCTCATCTCCTGATATTCAATCCAATCCGTCTCAAACAATATATCCCTGTTTGGCCCTGTGAACTCTGAGAGTTTCCATCCTTGACCTGATCCTTGATTGCATTCCTTTTTCTCGTCTCCATCCCCACATCCTCTCTTTTTCTCCCCGTCTCGACTCAACTTCTCCTCCTCGATCTTCTTCCCATTCCCGGCTGCCAGACCTGGGCACATCTCGTCACCATGGCCGCCGTATTAGATGAATATCTCGATAGTCCAATGGACTCCGAAGGAAACATCCCCTGCAAGGGCTGTGGAGAGGTATGCGAACAGTCTCAATCATCTCTCTCTTGGATTGCGCGATCGGAGCCGTTGAATCCCCCGGAGCCGACTCGATCGGAAGGAGCAAACCGCTCCGCGAAGACCGGCCAACTAACCCCCTTTTTTGTTTTGCGTCGTTGTATAGATTTTAGAAGAGGGTAAAGCCTTCGAACTCTGTAAGTTGCCTGCTCTGCCTTGTTCTCCTCTCGAGGAACCGTTCATCCAGCTAATCACCATCATCTTTCTGCACCTGCACAGCCGGCCACCGATGGCATCTCGACTGCTTCCGTTGCAACTCCTGCGGTACCCTTCTCGACTCCGATGCGAACCTTCTTCTTCTCGGCGATGGCTCGCTCATCTGCAACAATTGCACATACAGCTGCAGTGCCTGCGGCAACAAAATTGAGGATCTGGCCATTCTCACCGGCGACCAGGCTTTCTGTGCCTCGTGTTTCCGCTGCCGCAACTGCCGGAGAAAGATTGAAAACCTCAGATTTGCGAGAACTTCCCACGGCATCTTCTGCATGTCGTGTCACGAATCGGTAATGGCCAGGCGTCGTAAACGCTCCAAAGCCACGTCAACCCAACCCAAGGCGAGGGAGAAAGAATCGCCAATGATTACCGACAAGTCGCTTCCGGCTCTCCCCCCCAATGCCATGCCTCCGGCCACCCTCTCCTCCGATCGCTACGAGGCCACCGAGACCGAAGCCCCCACCGAACTGTCTCCGCGACCCCGTCAAACCGCTAACCCGCAGAATGACCTGACGTCGAGAATGAAAACCTCGCGTTCCCCCGACGAGGGCCTGTCAGAATCCAACTCCGCTTCTGGCGAAGGCCTTGGTGTGCCCCCGCCGGCTTCGAACTATCGCAAGAACCGCAACTCGACCATGCTCCGTCCCAGCGGCGGTGTCTCCGGTACCGAGATGACCATCGATGGCGATAGCTTCTTCATCCCCGTGGCCCTTGACCCTGGCCCGGTCGGCGGCACTTCTGGCGACAGCGGATCCGAGACTCCCCGCAAGGCTCCCGCCTCCCAGGACGGCGACCTGCGCCGCTTCCCCTCCAAGTCGTCGGATTCGAGACACGAGTCCGTGGCGGCGGCCCCGCCCAGCTCGCATATTGCCGCCTTCATGGCCGCCGCCCAGCCCCCGGCCTCCACCGAATCATCCGATGCGTCCAAGGTCAAGCCACCCACGCGGAAGCTTTCGAAATCCATGCGGAGCACTGCCTCCATCGCCCCGTCAGCTTCCACTTCTTCAACCGACCAAGTTCCTGCGGGCAAGACGATTGACGACTTCAAGCTCCAAGAAGCCCCCAAGCCCCGCAAGCCCGTCAGCTCCGCCGATTCGCGCTCGTCGAAACAGTCGACTTCGCAGGCCACCGATACCACCACCAGCAGCGGTGGCAAGGGCGGCCTGACCCCGTCCGGATCGACGTCTTCCACCGACCGTGCCTCCGCTGCCGCCGCGTCCGCCGCTGGATCCCGGTTGTCCATCGATTTCCGGCGACGTGATGATGATGAATCTCGGGGTCTGTCTGATTCCATGTCTTCACGCAGTGAAACCACGCCTGCTCCCAAGGCTATCTCTCGGAAGGAGGTTCCTGGATTAAAATCTGGTTGTAAGTTTTGTGTAATCCTCTTTTTTTCTGATCAGCTTTTTGACACTTGGCCTTCTTTGCTTGACACTTGGTCCTTTTTTTGCTTTCTGGTGTCTTCCTTTGTCTTGCTTCTCTTATTCACGACCGCCCCTGGAACTCTCTGCTTCTCTCTCGTTCTCCCCCCTCTTACCTGTCTGTTTTACCTGCTCCTACTCTTTCTTTTCCCTTCCGTCCATATTCCTGGGATGCCACTGAGGCTGTCTGCCTTCCTTCATCCGACATCCCTTTCCATGGCCGTCCCTGTCATCTATCATTGCCTGGCCAGTGCCAAAGCCCTCGTCCCCTCCCCTCGTATGGCTTTTCTGGTACCAGTACTTATCTTGAAATGGCCTCTTTTTTTCTGGCTTGCTTTGCTTAATCCTCCTCCTTTGTCACCACTGCCACTATATTTTAGCACCATTTTTGGCTTATTTGATCCTCTTCAAATCTCCTTTCCCCTCTCTTGGATATTCTTAATAACCAGAAGAGGAGGAGGAGGAGGTGGTGTATGGAGATCCACTCTTATTGATCGGTCCAACATCTTATTGTGCCTCTTATTCTCCTGCATCCTTTTTCCCACCCTAAGAAACCTTCTCTCCAAAGATGGGGCGACTGGTCAAAGAAAAGCATTCCTCTCGGGACTTTTCCCGAGTTTCTTTATACTTCAATACTTGTGTTAATGTTTGTTCACTAACCCGCTGTCCTCGAATAGCAAATGGAAAGCCTCCTGTCAGCCGAACCTCGACAGACTCCACCATCCGCTCTCTGGACCCGAAGCCGACCGACAGTTATATGCAGCCGAGATCTGCCCCACCCCCTCCTCCAGCGCCAACTCAGCAGTCGATCGTGCAACAGCAACAACAACAACAGCAACAACAGCAACAAGCTCAAGCGAACGCCGAGGGAGCCAACGGAGACACTGTTGGCAAAATCTCGCCCAAGCTGCCTCGTTGGAGTGCCGGCGGAGACTTTACGCTGGATGAGGACATGGCTAGGATCCTTGGAACCGACGAAAGTTCATCATCCATCCTGCGTCGTGTCTCGAACGCCGTGCGCCACGGCCGTACAGCGAGCGCCGAGTCGTCGCATAACCACGGTCGCGCCAGTCACACAAGAAGTGTAAGCGAGACAACTCGTGCAACGGCATCCCCGCGTTGGCCCAAAACGCCCACGTCAGACGAGCCAGTCAACGGACATTCTCGAGACATCAGCAGCCCCATCTCGTTGTCCTCCGCTGAAGACCCGGCCTTCCTCAAGCGTCTCCTCCGTAACTCGGAACAGCGCGTGGCCGAGCTGGAGCGGCAGTTCAACACAGAGAAGGACCTGCGAAACCTGAACAAGAAGCTTGTTGAGAAGCGCAAGACCGTCTCCGACCTGGACACGCAGACTGAGCTTATGATTCGCCAGATTGAAGTTCTTGCTGGCCTTGTGGAACGTGCAAAGGAATCGAAGAAACCCATCGACCCGCGCGAGCTTGAAGAATCGGCTCTGCGGGACTTTGTTCACAAGCTCGACAAGGTCAAGCAGTCGATGTCGGCGACGATTGAGCAGTTGCACCAGGAACGCGACCAACTCATCGAAGAGCGCAACCAGGCCATGGCCGACCGCGACCGGGCTCTGATAGAGTTTGAGCAGTTGTCGTCGAAGAACGCCCAGCTGGCCGACATGAACAACGATCTGACGAACCAGATCCAGGAGCGATTCAAGTCGCAAATCCACAACCTCGACCCCAAGTCTCCCAACGGCCTCGGCATCTACGGCCGCAACCTTGACGCGGCTAGTTTCCACACGGCCGGCTCGTCGACGCTGCTTGGCGACAACGATGACTCGGTGGTTGAGTCCGGCCCCACCGTGGTCAACATCCGCAAGGGACAGGTGCGCAAGTTCAACTGGAAGAAGGGATCCAAGACGATTGCGCAGAACGTGTCCAAGGGTGTCAATCGCGCGGTTGGTGCGTTCCAGGAGCGTGATCGGCTGGGCGGCGCCAATCATCTGGGCGGCACGAGCGGCCTCTCGGGCGAGAATATCGGTCTGCCTTACAACATGACCGTCACGCCGATCGATTCGCCCGTGGCGTTCTCGTCCCCGTACGGACCTCCCGGAACGAACATTAACAACAACAGCGGAGGCGTTGCTGGATTGTCCAACAACGGCAACGGCTCAGCTTCGGCGACCATTGTGATGGCCGGAAATACCGGTGCTCCCGGCCTTGGCGGCAATGTTGGCCTCCAGGCCAGCCGGGCGGCCGCGGCTGCCGAACAGCAACAGCGACAGGGATTCGGGTTCTTCAAGAAGACGCAGACCGGCAAGGGCGGCAACATGATGATCACGCTGACGCCGGCGCAGATGGCCAACGAGGTGGCGGTGCCGGCGGCGGCCACGACGCTGTTCGGGTCGGACCTGACGGAGCGGGCGGACTTTGAGCGGCGGCAGATCCCGAGTGTGGTGACGCGGTGCATCGAGGAGGTCGAGCTGCGCGGCATGGACATTGAGGGCATCTACCGCAAGACGGGCGGCAACTCGCAGGTCAAGATGATCCAGGACGGGCTGGACCGCGACGAGAACTTTGACATCTCTGATCCGGCAATGGACATCACGGCGGTCACGAGCGTGCTGAAGCAGTACTTCCGCAAGTTGCCGACGCCGCTGCTGACGTTTGAGGTGTACGAGCGGATCTTGGAGAGCAATGGTGAGTTTTGTCGTGTTGGTCGGCGTTGGTGTGTGCGTGTGTTAATTGGCTTTGGTTGCTGACTGCTATTTCTTTCTATGTACAGCTATTGCGAACGAACAGGACCGTTGCGCGCATCTGCGTAAGACGTTCTCCATGATGCCGCCTCGCCATCAGGACACGCTTGAGTTCCTGGTGTTCCATCTCAGCCGCGTGGCTAAGCGCGAGCCCGAGAACCTGGTATGTTTTCTTGCTTTCCCTCTCCCCGTGTCCTTGCGTTTCTTCTGCCCCTTCTTGATTCTAACGCGCTTCCGCTCTCCAGATGTCCCCCAAGAACCTTGCCGTCGTGTTTGCCCCCACGATCATGCGCGAGCACAGCCTTGAGCGGGAGATGACCGACATGCACGCCAAGAACATTGCCGTGCAGTTCATTATTGAGAACAGCGAGAACATCTTCACCGAGTAGATGTCTCGGAACCTACAAACACACCCTATCATCCAAATTAGATCGACTACTATGCACACAACGTAACCCCAGCATCTGCGACCTTCCCTTTCTCCTTTCCAAAATATCTCTCTTACCATCCCGATACAGTCCATTGCATGCGTATTTTTCTCGTTGGGTTTTCTTCTTCTTCTACCTCACGTATCTTAACGTTCAATTCTCACTTTTTTCGACTTTTCTTTTCTTGTTCGGGGCTCTGCTTTCTATTTTACTTTTTCTGTTGTAAGAGATTTTTTAATGATATCCTGATTTTTTCCTTTTTTTTTTTTTCCTTTTTCTTCTTTTTTTTTGATACACTACATCATCCTCCGTTCCCACCCCCGTTTTTATTTTTCCTTCGTCTTGTTCCTGTTTGCTGTTTTTGGGTATGGGTTCACCTTTTTGCGGTCTTTGGACGATATGGGTGGACACCCCTCTCTTTTCTCTGTTAGCAGTTTCCTTCTTTGCGTGTGCTTCTGGTTCTATATATATCTTTTCTTGGTTTACCTCTGTTTCTTATGTAGTTGTTTTAAACATCTTTTTGGTATTCCAGTACATCGTTTTGGTGTTCCACTGCGAGCTCTTTTGGTATTGTGCTGTATCTTTTTGGTCTTGTGATGTGCGTTGTCGTCTGTTGAAATATCCAGTGTATGGCCGCTGGAGTGGTGTTCTATTCTTCTTGTATATATCCAGAAGGTATTTTTTTTTTGGTTCTGCAATCGTTAAGTGACTCTGGCCAGTGATTCTGGCCGGTGTATCTGTTGAAGTTGAAGACTCGTGTATCAGTCTTGTGGTGAGGTGTACACTTGCATACATATCGAAGAGTCTGCGTCCGCTCACCGCACTGATTTGAGATGTGAAGATGCTGCATTGCATGATAAACAAAGAAACATTTGTTTCTGAAAGCCAGAGTCCCATATTTTCCAAATCCGTAAAGGCTACATACATACACCTTGGTATGTCCTAATGCTATGTACAAGAAAACGCCAACAAACGCCGGTATAAACGAGACAGCGAACCACCCCACCCCAACTCATCCTCCTCTTCTCACACTCCCCATATTTGGATGACTCGCTACTCCGTCCCCAGCATCCTACGCACACGCTCCAGAAGCACGACGCCCTCGCGGCCCAGCCTCCGGCGCCCATCCGGGCCGCCCGGGCGATGAGCGGCCGCAAGGCGCTGGCGACGGGCGTGGCGGGCAGCTACGCGGTCCTGGCGCTCGTGGATGCGGGCCTCGCGGGCCTGCGCGGCGGCGGCGGCCTGGGCGCGGCGGGCGTCGGCCTGCGAGAGGGCGGCGGAGAAGAACTTCTTGGAGCCGGGGCCGCCGGGGCGGGCGCGGCGGGATGGGTGGATTGGGGGGTCGTCTGGGCCGGGGTCGGCGGGGTGGTCGGGCGAGCGGTCCGCGGGAGAGGCTGGCGGGCCATCAGCAGCAGCAGCAGCAGCAGCAGCGGGGGGGGCTTGTTGTTCTTGGTGCTGGTTTGTCTGGACGCGGCGGCGGTGGTCCAGCGCCGGGTCGGAGGCGACTTCGGCCTTGAGGCGCGCGTAGGCCTTTTTGACCTTTGAGGCTTCGATGTGGTCGCGTTTGTCGTGCAGGACTGCATGTACAGATACACCGGTGAGTTCATGCTTGTATGGACTCACAGGCCGGGCGGCTCGTTCAGCGAGACAGGCATTGAAGGAGGGGTGGGCAGGGCAGGGCAACTTACGTTTTCTCTTCCACGGGCCATCGGGGACTCGCGAGGCGTTGACGTGGGCGGGCTTGGAGGACCCGCTGGGGGGGTGTTTGGGGGCCATGGCTTCTTTTGGGGAAAGGAGATGTCGTCGGGTGGGTGGAGGCTGATATCGGGGAGTAGTGGGTCGTTGGTACCGGCGGCGGTGCGGTCGGGAGATCGGGGGATGTGAGTGCGGGCATGTGAGGTTGATGAACGAAGAGAAGAAAAGAAAAAAAAAGTCCAAGTCCAAAAAAAAAGCTTATCGCACCTCCGATAAGCGCCAGCTGCCAGCACCTGTTCCCCACCTGGCCATTTTAGCCCAAGCTGCCTGTCCTGTCCGCTGCACATGATCTTTCTCCCATTCAAGAGTCATTCATCCATCACATCACTCGATCTCTCTCGGTTCCGGGTTTCTTTCCTTCTTCCACCTCAACCTTTTTTCTTCCTTTTTCTTCTCTCCGTGCTTTTCCTCTTCTTCTTTTTCCGGTGTCTGGATTTTTCGCCTGTGGTTTCTTTTCTGCTCGTATTCGTCTTTTTCTCGGTGCTCTTTTCTTGACACTGGAAGGAACCCTTGTTCGTCGTCATCTCTATATCTTGCCAAAACTACCTAAGAGAAGCAGAAACTCGGGACATGTGAACATTTATAGATTCACGACCGAGTGTATATATCCTGTGCGAAATCTTCATACTTACAAAATCTTCGTTTGGGCGGTCTAGCTCTCATACTGCGTTTATTCTCTCTCTCTCTTCACCGAATCTCCCTCTTGAGAGTCGTGCCGTGTCTCCGCCACATACCCCGTAGAGCTCGGTTCAGTTTCTTGGGCTCTTCATATAGAAAGTCACATCTTCCTTTTTCTGCCAGTGGCTTCCAGCCTTCCTTTTCCTCCTTTTTCTTGTTATCTCCTTGCCTTTTGGGCGTGAGAATGTAGTAGCCATTTCCCCTTGGGTTCTCTTTTTCGTCCAGATCATCCATTTCTGTATGTGTGATCTGGGCCGAAGTCCCTGAACCTCTCCGTCTCTTTCTTTCTATATAAAGATCTCTCTCTTCCGCTTATAACCCCCACGAAAACAACCCTTATATGTTTACAACATACCAGAGTCCTGCCTGTTGAACTCCGTGTTATTGTCCGAGTACGAATTCCCCGGAGTCACCAGCTCTGAACATCTCCGAGAATGGCCATCTTCACCTCTCCTCCACATGCGATCCCTGACGACTGGGCCCCACAGCCCAACCCCGAGTCCGCCGCCGCCACCGCCGTCGCTGCTGCCACCGCCTCCACCGGCGAAATCTGCGAGGATGACATGACTGATGAGCTCCGGGATAGCCTCGTGCTGGACGGCCCGGATCCCGAGAGCACGTCGGCCACGGCGAATGCTACCTCCGACCGCGCGGAGCTTATCGAGCGTTTGAAGCGCGGCGAGAGCCCGACCTGGATTCCGAACCGACATGTACGTTCCCCTTTCCGAGACTTCCTCTTCCTTTGCTCTGTAGATCTGCTTTTCTGACGGTTGCTGCTCGCCCGGCCTCAGCTCGAATCCATGCTTGCCGATCGCCGCGGGTCATCACCGGCCCCGACCGCACTGGGCTCCCCGCAAGCCCAATCGCAACCGTTCTTCCTGCTGCCGGCCCCCGATATCACCCCTGAGAAACCGAAGGCATCGCACTCCCATGACGACTACGATCGCCTGCGAGACGGCATGTCTATTGAGCGGCCCCGGTCGGCCCTGCATTCTGGAGACTTCACCGAACGAGCCGCAACCGCCCAGTCCGAGCGAGACCCGGCCGCGCCCCTGGCCGGAACTGCTCCGGCGGCTGTCCTGGACGGAGTCCTCCACACCGAGAGCTTCTCACCTTCCGCTACGGGGACCCCCACACCTGCTTCCCGGTCCCGCCACTCGTGGGTGGCCACGTCTCCACCCCGGGACTACTTCTCGTCATTCCGGCAGGAGATTTCGAGGTCCAATTTCTCTACTCCTGGTCGCGGTGTCCCGCTGTCTGTGTCGTCGTCGTCGTTTTCGTCCTCGTTTATCTACAAGCTCCCGACAAGTCCTCTGGCTCAGTCGGACAGTGCTGAGGATAGTGGGTTTCGACGGTCCGCCTTGGACACGAGGTTCAGGCCACTGGCTGACGGCTCGCCTGGCCAGGCCGATGCTTCTGGACTGTCCAGACGGCACACAATGTACCAGACAAGCTCGACCACGCCTTTGTCCTTTGCGCTCTCCGTTGATCAGGACGGCGACCTTATCCCGGCGTCTCCCCCACTGTCTTCGTCGGTTCGTCACCGGCGCTTTTCGCACCACCACCACCACCAACAGCATCACGACTTCTCGTCTTCAGCCTTCACCCCTTCCCACAACCACTTCCAATCCAATTCCCAGCTCTCGCACTCAACCTCGCACTCACTCCACCAGCGATCCGCCTCTTCGTTCATGGGCACCACCTCGCCGCAGATCCCGCTCTTTCTACGCTCGCGACGAACGTCCTTTGCGTCGGATTCCTCACCGCTGCAACATGCCTCGATGGTTGGCTCATACGAAGAGAGTATCCTCCGTGGGCGCATGTCAACTACCCCGTCGAAGCCGCTGCAGTTTCTGGCCCAGATCGGTGTGCTAGGTCTCGGGAAGTGCAAGTCTAGCCTGAAGTGTCCGCCGCACGTTAGCCTGTCGTTTCCAGCGGTGTTCTACAGCTACGGTGCAACGGGGAGCCAAGACGGTCCGAGCCCGTATGTTGGCCAGATTGACCTGGAAAATGGGCTGCCGAACCCGGAGGAGGAGCTCAGAGCGAAACGCAAGATGCACAGTCGGTATGCTGCCGACCGCGGGCGGATCTCGGACGGTCCTGGTGCGGTAGGAGCTTCTGTTGCTACGGGAACTTCTGCGGCCGGTGCTGATGTAGATGTTGCGATGGAAGACCAGGATTCTGCTGAAGGCCGGCCTCTTGAGCTGGGAGACCGCAGCTCTCGCGCCCGTCAGCAGCAAGCTAGACCCAGGAGAAGACGATCGAGGTCACCACGGGCCCCTCCTGGAGGCAGCTACCGAATCCCCGAGAAGGGGCAGATCCAGATCATCATCAAGAACCAGAACAAAACCGCCGTCAAGCTCTTTCTCATCCCCTACGACCTGGCCGGCATGGAGTCAGGAACCAAAACTCTGATCCGCCAGCGTATCTACTCGGCCGGCCCGATTATTGATGTCCCTAAGCCGACACCGTCGTCGTCAGCATCGCCAAGTGCAGGAACCACTGACCGCGACCGGCCCGTGCTGCGGTACCTGGTCCAACTGCACATCTGCTGTCCGTCAAAGGGCCGGTTTTACCTGTACAAGAACATCCGGCTGGTCTTTGCAAACCGTGTGCCGGACGGCAAAGAGAAGCTGAAGAACGAGACCACGTGGCCGGAGCCGCGGTTTTCGCCGTATAAGCCCGTGAGAGTGATGTCTGCGGCCCACGCCCCGGCGGTCCCGACGCCCAGCAGCGCGGCTGCGGCTGGGCTGGCCCCGACCGGCATGTCGATTGCCGCCGAGAAGGCGTGGCGGCGGCGCAGCTCGGGCGCGGCGTTTGCGTCGCAGGCGTCGATGCTCTCGCTGGGCGGGCGCACGCCGGATGACCAGTTTCGGCGGGAGCGGGAGGAGGAGCGTGACGAGGACGAGGATATTCGCGCGTACATGTCTCTGCACCGGCCGCCGGCCTCGATGGCTTCGACAGCGGCTTCGGCGTCACGACCCCCCGTGGCTCTGTTCGGCGGGTTTGGCCGGTCTGTATCGGGCCAGCCCGGAGCTGGCGAGTCTCTCTTCCAGTCGCTGTCGCAGACTCATCGGACCGGTGCAGAACCGGGCCGGTCGTATACCGCGTCGACAGACGGCACGACGTCGTCCGGAACCGTCACCGCGGTCGCGCCACCCCCAATCTCGTCCATATTCCAGCAGCAACAGCAGGGTTCGCCCGAGCGCTTCACCGGCTCGTCTCCGACCATGGCCCCCGCATCTGCGGTGTCGTCCCCCGGGGCGATGTGGCCGGGTGTGGTCGACGGCCGCAAGCTGGCGAGGGGGGATGCTGGGTACGGCGGCGGCCCGCCGAGTGCGCGGGGGAGTCCGGGACCGCCGGCCGAAGGATTGCTCTCGTTGGGGCTACGGTCGTTGGGGTCGCGGGGGTCTTCGGCGGGGGCTGCACCTCCCGATGGCGAGAGTAGATGAAACGGATAACGAGGGACCTTGACTAGGAGAAATGGTTTCGTTGGAGATAAGTTTCGATGGATATATATATACCCAGACCAATTTTTTTTTCTTTTTCCATATGTACATAGCACCGGTGCCCGTTTGCGAACATCCTCGCATTCACAGACGAGACACTCTCAGTAAATAATACATGAATGAATTTTCTATTATGTATACAAGATATAAATATGAACATCCCTCCGTAAATACAACAAACATGCAGCATCTCTATTTTAATATACACAGCTTCTCCCCCCTCTTCTCTAAGCAGTAGTAGAGATGAAGGAAAGGAAGATGCCCGGACTGAGATTTATTTGCCTTCCCTCTAATCTAGACACAGATGGAGGCAAGAGGGGGAAAATACAAGAACTACAGAAATCGTAGGTGTCCTGCGTGTCGTGTGGGTATCAACACATAAACCACACCGAAACCCAACACGAAGAAGAAGAAGCACGAAGGCCGCTGACTAGCCGTTCCCGCTGCCGTCACCAAGCCACCTGGTGCCACCACGGCCCCGCCCGGCCGCGGGACTCCGCCCCGCCTGGCGCGGCCGAGCCCCCGCTGTGCGGTGCGAGTACCACGCAGCCTGCCCGGGGAGCAGCGTCGGCTTCATCCAGCCGTCCAACCGGCGCCGGATACTCCCCTCGGACATCTCCGGCAGGAGCGCCGCGCTGGGATCGTCCGCCGGGCGGATCTGCTGCGCCACGGGCGCCGGCACTGCACGCAGCGCCGCCACGCACCAGGGCGTCTCGGCCCTGAGCCGGCCGAGCACGTGGGCGGCGTCGCCCGACCACAGCTCGATGCGCGCAAGCTGGAAGTACTGGGCCGCGAGCGCGGCCACCGTGTGCGAGTTGGCGCGCACGCAGCGCGCGCGGTTCAGCAGGTTGTGGCGGGCGCGGATGCGCGCGCCGCGCGGGTGCAGCTGCACGTGCACCGGCTTGCCGGGGCCCGCGGACGCCACGTGCGGCGCCCAGCCGGCCCAGCCGTGCATCAGGTGGGCCTCGCACAGCTGGAAGGCCGCGAGGAGGTGTTTGGGCGAGGCCACGAGGACCTGCACGCTGAAGTTGAGGTTGCGGCCGCCGATCGAGAAGCCGGCGGCGTGGAGCTGGCGGATCAGCTTCAGCAGCCCACTGGGGTCATTTTGCGCTGTGAGCATCTCACGCATGACCTTGAAGGCGTTGTCCATGTCCCAGCGGTGCGATGGGAGGACGGTGGCCCGGGGAGGAGAGGCTGGGGCGGGGGCGCTGGCCGCCACCACGGCCGGCTCTGTCGGTGCGTCAGTGGGTGCTGCTGCCGGAAGAGCCGCGGTAGTTGATGGCCGTGTGGCCGCCCACATGTGCATCGTCCGGCTCCATAGCTCGTTCCACTTGTCCCAGACAGCATCGTACCGCTGTCGGGCTAGATCGGTCCACATGAGCGCCGCAAGAATATGCGTGGGCACCGGCGCCGTTGTGCCCGTGACCTCCCGGTACATCGCGAACACCTCATCGACAGCGCCGTGGTCGCCAACTTCTGCGAGTGCGACCAGCACCCGCTCGATGAGGTCGGAGTGCGCGTTTAGCAGCCGGGTCTCGTGAAGAGCGAGCGATAGGCCCTTGGTAGTCCACAGCGGGTCAGCTTCGGTGGCATCTTTGTCGTTGTTCGCGGGGGTGCCGTCAGCTTCGGCCGCAGCGGCAGTCTCCTTGTGGATTGCACCGTTGGCGATGATCTGCCGGTACAAGTCCACAACGTCCTTGCCGGTGTACGTCGGCCCGGGAACCAACAGCCGGTGCTTGCGGTCCTGGCGCTTCACGTTGGAGCGGTGGCCCGCTAGCACCAGCAGCCGCATGGCCTCCAGCGACGGCGGGATGTTATGCGCTCGCATCTCCTTCTCTACGCGGTACACCAGTGCGAAGTCCTCGGCTCGCAGCGCGCCGTCCATGACATACGTGAAGTGGCGGCTGTCCGGGAACAGGAGCTTGTGCTGCACGCCGTTGCGCAGCTCGTTCCACGCGCGCTGCGCCTGCTTGCACAGCGCCAGCGTGCGCAGGTGGATCAGCCGTGTCTCGTCGTCCCACGCAATGTTGTTCTTGCGCATCACTTCCATCCACATCTCCACCTTGGGCAGCTGGCGCCGCGACGACGAGTGGCGCAGCAGCTGGTTGATGAGGAATGCGTCGGCCACTTTGTTCTGGATAGCCCATTTGCACAGCTGCACCGCCAGCGCAACGTTGTTGTTGCGGCAGTGGATGTTGACGACCTGGGCGAGGATGCCGCTATTTTCGCGGAGGGTGCGGAACTCCGGCTTCTCCAGCAGTTCGCCGACAAAGATGGAATCGCCCGAGTCGGCTGCAAGCTGGAGGATGGTCATGATCGACCGGATGTCGGCCTTGTGTTGTTCGCAGATTCGGCTGAAAACCGCCATTGCACCGGCGTGGTCGCGTGCCACAACGTGGGCGAGGAGAAGCTTGTTCCAGTCAGATATCGGAAGACCAGCGGCCGGCCGTACTTCGATCGGAGAATCGGCGTCTATCGTAGTAGGGGCCGATGCGATGTCCTCCATAGTGGCAAATGTTTCCATCGCTTTGGCAACATCGCCCTGTTTTGCGAAAGCAAAGAGCTTAAACGACAGGAGCGAGAGCCCGCGCTTGCTGGGGCCCGCGGCACCAGACTTTGCGGTGGAAGTCCACGCCGGTGCAACAACGAGCGTCTTACTCGACGCTTTTGTGCCTTTTAAGAGATCTCGGTGCATATCCCACAGCCGCTCGACTGATTTGGTATCGCCATGCTTTGCAAAGAAGGACATGAAGATCTTGAGAACACGCAGGTCAACGGTGTTGAACAGGCGTAGTGAGTCGGTGTGGATCAGGCGGAGGCCGGCCACATCATCAGTCTTGTCAAACATCTTGGCCATGCCGACGAGAAGGTCTGGCGAAGGTTTAAAGCCGGGCAATTCGCGGTAGACGTTGTAGATGGCGGGGATATGCCACTGTACAGAGCTTTCGAGCTGGCGCAAAAGATAGTATTCGTAGGCATCGGGGAGGTTGATGATTTGCAGGAGAGCCAGAGCGCGTATTGGCTTACACCGGAGATTTAGCGCGAGCCAGGCTACACTGGAGGAGAGGGAGTAGGCGAGGGATTCGACTTGTTGACTAGCATTGGTACTCGAGGGGGTCAGTCTGTTGTAGATCTGGCCCAGGAGACCGTCGCTGGACTGTGGTGATAACGATTGCGGTGATTCGGTATGTGCCGGTACCGAAGATGACGGTGTAGCTGCTGGGGCATCGGACGGTAATCTGTGTGGACCTAATGATAACGAGGTCTCGACTAGAGTTGGCCTTGAGCCGACGACGGTTTGAGGCTGTCCTTGAACGAAGGCATGGAATCTTAGAGCCAACTTGTCGAGGTTGGGGACAGCCGAGAAAAGAGGTAAAGGGGGAAGAGAGTGGTGAACGCGGCTCCAGATCGTCCAGATATCCACGAGCAGAGACCACAACGATTTTCTAGTGGCATAGGCAATCAGATCATCGAAGCCGCCTGTCAATTGGCTCGAGTTGACGGCGTTTCTGAAGAAGGCGATGGCTGGTTCAACGTTCTGAAAGCGGAGATGTGTGCGTACCACCATGACCACGATGTCGTTTGTCAGGTCGGCCGAAACGATCTTGGTGGACTCGGACAGGATCCAGTCCGACTCTGCGATCGAGCTACATCGATAGAGGTACTTGATCAGCAGTGGCCGGAGAGGCGACTGCTCGTTTTCGGAAAGCCGTGTGTAGAGCTTCCAGACAGAGTCGAGAAAGACGCGGTCGTAACGGCTTATGAGTTCCCTGACTTTTTCCTGGGCAGGAGACAACGGGACGGAGAAAGGAGCGGCAGTTGGGGGTATCGCCGGATCCGAGGGTGAAGGTGCCAGCGCTGCCGTTTGTTTGCGCGCCGAGAGAGGTTCTGAGGTCTTTTTGGCCGCGGAGGAGTTGGACGAGGAAAGAGTGGTTGAGGAGGGTTGTGATGCGGCGTGGAGCATCGACGGATATATAGAAGCATCATTTCGGCGAGAGCCAGTCTGGGAATCGAGGGAGTGGAACCGGAGGCTCGAGGAATTATCGCCGTCGTCGTCCAGTGAAAGCGACTGGACTACCGAGGTATGATACGGCGAGAGGCGGACGAATGCTGGCGTACATAGATTTGGGAGAGATAACGACGGCTGCGGTTCGCGGGTATGGGAGGCCCGGCCCGGGTCGTGTATCCGGAGGCCAGTGGAAGAGTATGGTCGCGAGGCCGGCGAGCCGGCGGAGGGAGTCGCGCGGAGGAGGGCCGGGCCGAGCTGGCACCGGCGGAGGTGATGACACGAGCACGGGCGGAACGAGTGGTGGAGACGTCGGGTCAGGCGCGTCGACCGGGTGACAACAGATACTGCCCGATATGGGGCCGACACCGGCGGGAGAAGGCGGCAGAGACCGCGCTTCTCGAGAGCCGACGCCATTGGCCTAAGGGGATTCGGCTCGAGGAGGACCAGAGCCCCGGAGCGGCGGCGACGGCGGCGCGCAGATTTCGGGTGTTCAGGGGGTTTATGGAGGGAGTCGAAATGACGGTATCAGCGCGGGCATTATGAAAGGGACGCCGTGAACCGGAGGATATGTCCGTTCACAGCTATCGAGAGAGAGCGGGATCGAGAGATATCGGCGAGACAACTGGAAGGCGAAGGAGAGAGGGAGACAACGAGATAGCGAGAAAGATAACGACACAATTGTATTCGAGTCCCCCGAAAGGAAGCTCGCGCAGGATCGAAAGAAGATAAACCCGTGACCTCCAAGACTACCAGAACTGAGTGGAGGAATACGGCACACCAAAATACCAGTCGCTGAAGTTGCAACAGAAGCAATTGACCGAATGATCTGATATTGGAAAAGGCTGCATCGTACGTTCGCCGGTTAACTTTTTTCTTCAAGCTTGGGGGAATCGGGCCAATCACAGCAGGTGTGGCGCATGAGAGCTTGGTGTGGCTGGTGCCACGGTGTTTTGTGCGAACTGGAAAAAAATTGGAAGCAAAGGTGTGGCGTCGCTGCCCCTCCACACACGTGCCCTGGAAAGCGTTGAACGTTTTTGACTTTTGGCGATGGCTTCACTCTTGTTTGAACCTCAAGTGTTTGTTTCTCGGCAAGCAAATCTCCGAGGATTTTCAGCGACACCGGAGATTGTATCGAGGTGTCTTCCTCATCCAATTTTCCCCCTCCTGTTTCTCTCCTTCCCGTGACCTTGTTCTCCCTCTTCTTCCTCCTAGAGGCTCACGCCCCTCCTCGTCTCGCGAATACTGCCAAAACCCACCCATCGACGACACTCCGCTCCACGAACTATGGATATCACAAAACTGGTCGTGACCGGCCGGGAACAGGCTCTGCTGTACGGAGACTACGCTCTGTACCAGGCCCAGCTCGGAAACCGCCTGTTGGCCAGCCGCAGGAAGCTTGGCATTGTGTCGAAACCCCGGGGCAAGTTCGCCAAGAAGCCGGAGGTGACGGCCGAGGCCATTGGCGAGAACCGGGAGTGAGTGATTGTCCATATGCCGGTGCCGAGAAGCCTCTCCAAGTGTCTTTATGTATGTGACCTAACACCGCTACTTGTCTCTATGTTCTAGATATGTCCGCCTCCTGATCCTCACCAGCGAACGCGCCTTCGCGAACGCCATGGCCATAAAAGCCGCCCACTCGACCGACTCGGAGCGCATCGCCGGCCGCACGCGCTCGCACATCGTCTCCCGGCTGACCAAGGCCGCGACCGCCGCCGACACGCTGGTGCGCGAGCTCGCCCGCTCCGACGAGTCCGGCGCCGCCGTGACCGACATCCTCGAGGCCTACGCCTACGCCGGCCTGATCCACGGCGCCGCCTTCTTCGAGAAACAGGCGTGGGAGAGCTGTCTGCGCAGCTACGCCGTGGCCTACGTCATATACACCGCGCTGGCCGCCGCCGCCAGCGGTCCCGCCAAGGCCGACGAGCTGTACAAGGACCTGCTGGCCGAGACCCTCGACCCGTCGATCCGCTACGCCGCCTACCAGCTCAAGACCCCGCGCACCGTGCCCGTGCAGACCATCGCCCGCAAGGCCTTTGCGCTGCCCAACCCGGCGATGGTCGACGAGATCAACCGGCTAGACCCCACCGTGCTCGCCCAGACTGCGCCCGCCGACTCCGCCGCCGCCGCCGCCACCGATGCGCCGGCTGCGAGTGACCCCGCGCCCAAGACCCTGACCTGGCGCTCGCGCGAAGTCAAGATCGAGGACGCCAGCATTGCCGTGGCCTGGGGCGCCGTGACCGCCGCCCAGACCCGCCTGACCGAGCGGCTGTCGTCGGCCGAGAGTGCCGCCGTTGCCCCTACAGATCTGGCGGGCTACTACGACGAGATCCTGACCGCCACGCAGGAGGCCGTCGACGCCACCAAGCGCGCGATCGACGAGCTGCGCGGCGAGGGCGTGTCGCCGAGCGACGCGCGCATGCAGGCGCTGCAGATCACCCGCACGGCGGTGAACTACGAGATGATCAGCTGGCAGATTGGCCGCAACCGCGTGCTGAGCGGCGCGTTCGACGGGGCCTCTGAGGCCATCGCCACCGGCCAGAACTCGGCGCCGCCCAGAATATCCCTCCGCAAAGCCAAGAAGCTGCAGAAGCTCGGCGTCGACCCGGCTGAGCTGGCCGCCCAACGCAAGCTGACACTGACCCCCGCCCGCAAGATCTCCAAGCTGAAGGAGCACGTCGTGCTGTACAACGCCTCCATCAACAGCATCGACCTGATCCGCCAGCTCCCCGGTGTGGCGGCCGACGAGGGCCTGGTTGAGCGGCTGGATGCCACCGCACAGTACTTCACCAGCCTCAAGTATGTAGCCCCCCCCTCCCCCCCTTTTTGCCTTTCTTTTACTTGCTTGGATCATTGTCCTGACTCGTTCGTTTACAGGTGCCTTGCCATCGCCCGCGCCCACGCACTGAACGACCACTACGCGAACGCCCTCGCCCTCGCCGCGCACGCCCTCGAATCCACCGAGACCGCGGCCGGCATCCTCGGCGCCGCCCCGCAGCCGCCCGCGAACCACCCGCCGACCTCGCAGGTAACCCGCGCCGACCTGACCAGCCTGCACACCGAGCTGCAGGCCGCCGCACAGCGCTTCCGCGCGCTGGCCACCATCGACCGTCTGCGCACCGGCCCCTCCGCCGGTTCCGCCGCCGCCGCCGGTCCCGCCCTGCCGCTCGTCGACACCCTGCACCGGTTCCCCGCGTCCGGTGCTGTTGACTTGGCCCGCCTCGTCGATATGCCCCCCAAGCTGGGCTTGGTCGCTGCTAAGCCGATCTTCTTGGACATTGCTTGGAACTTCGTCGAGTACCCCGGTCGCTCGGCTCCTGCTGCGACCGCGAAGCCAGCCGCCGCCGCCGCTGCTGCTGCTCCTGCTGCGGCGGCGGCCTCGGCGGTTGAGGAACCGGCGGCGCAACCCCAGAAGAGAGGCTGGTTCGGATTTGGTCGGTAGGGATTGATGGTTAGCGAGGGGAAGAGAAGAAAGGAATGATAAAATGGCGGGGGGATAAACGGACGGCCGGTTGTTTTACGTATCACGAATAGCTTTTGGTGTGGCTTACAGAGTAACGGATACAGTCTCTTTCAATACGCCAGTACGGCTTCACGTCGTTGACTTGAAAACTATGACATAAAGATCGAGTAGAGAGGAGATTCTTTTATATTCATTTCTGAAATCTCGTGCACCCCCCAAAAAACTGAAAAGCAACTCCCAAGAAATGTCTAAGTGCAAAAACTCCCGGCTCTTCCGTTTCTCTATCTCTCGAGTTTCGCATAACATACGCGAACGCTCCCGCCGTGCGTGCTGCCTTCGTCTCTCTCTGAAACATCAGACAACAGCAGAACAGGGGAATACAAGAACGATTTAAGAAAAAAAAGAAAAAAAAGAGAGATAATATAAAAAAAAATGTCAAACTATAAAAGTCATTTGTCTTTTTGGTAACCGAATCCCCCCTCCAACGCCGATACCGCCATCCGCAGTATGGAAGCACATGGGAGAAATGTGAAAATAAAATAGTACAGAGTCCCCTCCCCCGAAAAGTATTAAGAACAGGTAAGAAATGGCGGAGGGATGAAAAAAGAGGTGGGAAAATAAGAACATAGGAAGAAAAAAAAAGAGAAGTGGTGAGACGTTATGTTTAAGGGGTTTTTGTGGTATGAAGTACATCAGGTTATACAGGGGATTCGCTTGTTCGTATCGCAACCACCGAAGGGCCGCATAGAGGAAGTGAATGGATTGTCATTAAGAAAGAGGCGGCCGTTGATTTTTCACGCAAAAATCCGTTTACGGCTTCTTGTCACCGGTCTCGCCCTCGGTCGAAGACGACGAAGACTCCTGGTTGCCGCTCTCGGCACGGGCCTTGTGCATCTTGTCGAAGAGGTTGAGCGAGGCAACCTGGAGCTCATCGGTCTTCTCCTTGATCTCATCGGCGGTGGCAGTGCCCTCGCCAGCCTGGCTCTTGGAGATGAACTCGCGGAGGCTGGTAATCTTCTCGCGGATGGTGTCGGCCTCGGTCTTGTCGAGCTTGTCGGCATACTCGTTGAGAGCCTTCTCTGTGTCGTTCAGCACGCTGTCGGCACGGTTGGCAGACTCAATGGCAGACTTGCGCTCCTTGTCCTGCTCAGCGTACTTCTCGGAATCCTCGACCATGCGCTCAATCTCCGAGTCCGAGAGACCCGAGCCCGAGGCAATGGTGATCGACTGGTCCTTGTTGGTGGACTTGTCCTTGGCGTGGACGTGCACGATCGAATCGGCGTCAATGTCGAAGGTAACCTCGACCTGGGGAACACCACGGTGAGCCGGGGGGATACCAACAAGCTGGAAGTTGCCCAACAGCTTGTTGTCCTTGACGAGCTCACGCTCACCCTGGTACACCTTGATCTCGACGGCAGTCTGGAAGTCGGCAGCGGTGGAGAACACCTGCGACTTCTTGGTGGGAATGGTGGTGTTGCGGTTGATCAGACGAGTGAACACACCGCCGAGGGTCTCGATACCGAGCGACAGAGGAGTCACATCAAGCAGGAGGAGATCCTTGACCTCACCGGAGAGGACAGCACCCTGGATAGCAGCACCGATGGCAACAGCCTCATCGGGGTTGACCGACTTGGCCGGGTCACGGCCGAAGATGCCCTTGACGGACTCGGCAACCTTGGGCATACGGGTCATACCGCCGACGAGAATGACCTCCTGGATCTCCTTGGCCGACAAGCCGGCATCCTTCAGAGCCTTGCGGACGGGCTCAATGGTGCGCTGGATAAGCGGGTCCATCATGGCCTCAAGCTGGGCACGAGTGAGCTTGGTATTGATGTGCTTGGGGCCGGAGGCGTCAGCAGTGATGAAGGGCAGGTTAATATCGGTCTGGAGAGACGACGAAAGCTCAATCTTGGCCTTCTCGGCAGCCTCACGGATACGCTGGATGGCCATGCGGTCGCCCGACAGGTCGATGGACGAATCCTTCTTGAACTGCTGGACAATGTGGCGCACAAGGTGGATATCAAAGTCCTCACCACCAAGATGGGTGTCACCGTTGGTGGACTTGACCTCGAACACACCGTTCTGGATCTCCAGGACGGAGATATCGAAGGTGCCACCACCAAGATCGTAGACAGCGACGATGCGGTCGGCCTCCTTCTCAAGACCGTAGGCCAGGGCAGCGGCAGTGGGCTCGTTGACAACACGCAGAACATTAAGGCCGGCAATTTGGCCAGCATCCTTGGTGGCCTGACGCTGCGAATCGTTGAAGTAGGCAGGAACGGTGACGACGGCGTTCTTGACGGGCTTGGACAGATAGGCCTCGGCGGTCTCCTTCATCTTGTTCAGGACGAAGCCACCAATCTGCGACGGAGAGTAGTTCTGGCCACGGGCCGACACCCAGGCGTCACCGTTGGTGTGCTGGACAATCTTGTAGGGAACCTCCTTGATGTCACGCTGGACCTCGGCGTCGGTGAACTTGCGGCCGATGAGACGCTTGGTGGCGAAAAGGGTGTTCTCGGGGTTCACGACAGCCTGGCGCTTGGCAGCAACACCGACTAACCGCTCGCCGTCCTCGGCAAAGGCGACAACCGAAGGAGTTGTCCGGGCACCTAGAGGTCAGGGGGAACAAGGGATGAGTTAGATTATGGGTTCGGGTATTGCAGGGGATGGAGGCCAGAGCTTCCGAATGGGTAGCCATTGATGAATTGATTCATCTCATCAACGCCGTCCACGAATCTATTGGCAATGGATTGTTGAGCTTACCTTCCGCGTTCTCGATGATTCTGGGGGTCTTGCCCTCCATGATGGCGACGGCCGAGTTTGTGGTACCTGTAGAAGCGAGGCGCGTGATATGTCAGCAAACGGCTCAATGAGCTGCAGAGCTATTGAAAGCAAGCGGGTTTGACTTACCCAGATCGATACCGATCACAGCACCCTGCACTTTTCCATCCGAAGCAGTGGACTCATAGCGCATGAAAGACGAGGCTAGAGGCGATCTGGCGATACGGGCGGTGGCACGAGCCGAGATGGGAGAGGCCCGGGGAAGCTATTGCGAAGGCAGAAAGAGTCAGTCGGACGAGGTCGGAAAAGGCGCACAGCCAACGGCTCAAGACAATTGAGATGAAGTCACGGTAATGAAGGATGATGAAGAACTTACGGCCTTTGCGAACCGCGAAGCGAGCATTTTGAAGGATGTGAATTGGAGATGAGGATGAGAGTGTTTTGAGTTATACACGAGAGAGAGGAAAGAAACAAAACAGAAGAGGAAAAAAGGCACACAGGACAAAAGGGGGAATATTAAAAACACAGAAGAATTATGATAGTAATACAGACGCGATTGGAAGAATCGAGATGAATTTTCGGGGGGAGGGAGAGAGAAAATTTCGAGATGAGATGATGATGTAGAAAGGAGGAAAAAAAACAGTTCAGAAAGGAGACGTAAAGTTTTTTTATGTATGCCGACGAGGCAGAAAAAAAAGCTGCGAAAAAACTCATCCCGGTCGTCCAGCAGTTTTCATAGAAACTCGCGGAAAGCTCTGCACGTCTGTGATTGGCCAGAAATGCCGTGGGTCGGCAGAATGTCGGTATTGGACGGAAGGAGAAAAGGGGACTTTGACTTACCGCACAGTCTGTATGGGGTCAGAAGTACACAGTTGCGTACTGTCTGGGGACTGTGCAGGCCCTTGTCTGGAAAGCTCCGAGTTGGTGCCTGAGGCAACAAGGCTTTGGAAAGCTGGTGGCAGCTGGCACGATTGAATCTGCCAGCTGGCCATACAAACGGCTTGATCTGTTCTCGTGCCTACAGAACATCCAGCTTCAGCAACCCTAGACCTGCGTGTATTTCTGACGATGCGACTTTGCCTGCCCTCCAGGAAGGCCGAGGCTCAATTATATTTCAGCCTCAAGATGTGGTTCGCTGGTCTCGAAACCCGAGTTTGGAGCTGCACATTTGACGTTGAAGTCGGAAACCGGCGCGGTGCACTTAGTTAAGCAGAATATCATGTAGACGATACTTCTACGCTCGTAGAGAGCGCTGACAGTCGTAGCGTACACACTACAACTTCATGCTGCCTTTTTCCCCCAGAATCTCCAGCCAATAAAAGCTTCACGCTCCAGATTTTAGATTCTTTCCTTCCTGACCAGATGATGTGCGGGCAGAACTTGTCATCTGGAGATTTCTTCTCTTTTCACATCATCCTTTGCTTCTATGGTTTTCATTCTTATGTGTCGTGTTGATTCATATTCCATCACCATATCTTGTATCAGCATCTTCCATCTTGAGAACACTGCTGTGGTCTCTGTATAATCATCAGTATCACCACGTCTTCAGCTTTGGCTTTGTTCCTGTGCTCTCACTCTCTCCTTCTTCCCGGTACTCACATCTTCTCACATCTGCTATCCTCACCTCAAACTCTTATACTAATTATATTCCCTCCTTGTTATCAATCTTCTATGCTCTATTCCATTTACAAATATCATGCTCCCTCCCCTCTATCTTCAGCCCACTTTGTTTACATTCCAAAGGTCCTCCTCATTGGCTATATCATACAGCCATAGCCTTTCCTCAGCTAACCGCTGGCGCCTGGACCAGACAACACACCCGATCTTCTTGTTGTTCTCAGCTCACTGTCACTAAACCTTGAAGGCTTCTTTTCTTCCTTATTCAACCTCGCTTTCTGCACGCTCCCTCCTCGATATCCAGTCTGTTCTGGCCAATTCCTCAAAACCACCAGAACCGGCCAACCCTACTGAATCTGCACCCATCCGCCACTTAGAGGAACGGAATCGGTCTCCGGTCATGGCGGTTGATTATGACTTGCAGTATGGACCATGCTCTTCTCCTCTCCAGTCTTACTCCTTCATATATGTGTACCTACGAACTGACCGTGATATGTGCGCCCGCTTCTTAGGGCCACCGTTCCCTCCGAGAACCTTGTGTTGAGGTCCGGCCGCAAACGTTACCACATCCCCATCGGATCTCAGTACGCCTTCATCCTTTCCCCGTCCACCCCTCTATTGCTCATATCAGCGTGCTAACTTCCTCCCAGTCACTGGCAACTCAGATCTCTCCTCAGCGCCGAGCGAGATGGAACTCTTTTCTTCCCCGGCGGACCGTCGAGTAAACACATCCAACGCTTCAATCCCGCAACCCTCGAGCTCGACACTTTCCGAGCCCTGTCGTTCTCTCCCCGGTGCTTAGTGGCCGCAAACGGCTGGGTCTGCGTCGGCGGAGAGAACGGAGAGTTCTCCGCTATCCGCACCACTCCCGACGCGACTAGCAGCCCGGCCAAAGATGGCCCGGTCTCAACCTCCTCCACCTCCCGGGCCACGTCACGGCGAGATCTCAACTCGAGCCCCACCGCACGACTCCAAGCGATCCAAATCGGACAGCTATTAGCTACACGGTCCCCGGGCGAACAGCCACCGCGACAGGCTGGCCATGACGGCGACTTGGCCCACGATGACATTGACCAGCATGACCGCCTTCTTGACGACCAGCCGATTCACTCTATCCATCCGTCCACCCCTCAAGGATCTCTCAACCGCATCTCGATGCTGCCTCGCTTTCCCCAACTCGCCAAAAGCAACCAGTTTTCTACCCAGCGAGTCAACTGCATCACCCTGTGGTTTCCCAGCACCTCGAGCTCCGACTCTCCCATCACTTACAAGGTCCCGGTGGCCGTTCTCGCTAACAACGATAATAGTGTTGCCGTTGTGGATCTAGGCGCCTTCGACGGCGACAGTGATATTCACGAACTCGACAAGCTGATGTATCCGGACCTGATGAACCGGGCCGTCATCTCCCCGGATGGCCAGCTGCTGGTCGCAGTCTCGGACGATCCCTATCTCTACATCCACCGCCGCGAGCCGGACCCGCTTCACCCCGGCCAAGGCCGCTGGCGCAAGGAGGACGAGATTCTGATTCTCGGGCAGAAACCCAATGATGGGACCGACTTTCGCGGCAGCTTTGCCGTCTGCTTTTCGAGTAGCGGCAACTATCTCGCCGTCGGCACGCAGTACGGCATCATCTCCATCTTCAGCGTCGGCCTGTTTGGCAAGGGCGAGGACGTCAACCCGCTGATCACATCGTTCTCTTCCACGCGCGCCGGCCTCTTCGACGGTGCCGTCCGGGACATGGCCTTCTGCCCCGGATCCTTCGACCTGCTGGCCTGGAGTGAAGACAAGGGCCGCGTCGGCATTGCCGACGCTCGGACTAACTTTACTGTGCAACAGGTCCTGAGTATCAGTGTGATGGGCGAGTTCGAACTGGTCAACGTGCTGGATCGCGGCACGATCGACCCCCGATTACTGGAGCCGGCACCGCAGGGCTCGGGCTCGCAGTCCTCGCACCGCTTCATCGATACCTACAACTACCCCTTGACCCCGGACGAGCGGCTGATCCTCGACGTGCTGCAGAACGAGCGGCGCCGTCGCGAGAACCAGCACCCACATCAACCGCGCAACCCGGCAGCTTCGGTGGTGCGCCAGCCCGAGGAACTGGAAATGCTGCGCCTACAGACCCTCGCAACCGCTAGAATGTCGGCCGCCGCTAACTCTCCGGGCAGTGGTGGCAGCGGTAGTGGTGGCGGTGGTAGTAGCAGTGGCATCTGGAGCTCGTATTCCGCAGCAGCCTCGGCGACGGCAATGGCAGCAGCCGCAGCAGCCGCCGCGGACACGGCAGGTCGGACAGGTGAGCCTCTAGACCGCGTTGAGTCTTCTTTTCCCCTGCACCACCCGCACCACACGAGCACCTCTGGCGGCGGCAGCGGCAGCGGCAGCGGCGACCCCCCAAATGTGGCCGTCCTGCGCGCACTCAACAACCTGGTGCACCACATGCCGGACCGCGCACTGCAGGACGCGCTGTACCGCGCCGACCGCATCGGGGATGTGCTAGGCACGCGGCCGCGCACGGCCAGCGGCTCGGCCATGCTCGCGTCGGCGGCGCGGCTGGACTACCTGCGCGACCAGCGGATGCGCACCAGAGTCATGGGCATGCCGACGCGCATGGACGAGTACTCTTCCACCACCACCATGGCCACCATCCCGCTAACACCCCGCGTCGCAGGAGGGCCGCCGTCCGGATCGGCAGCCAACCGTGCGGCGATGATTTCCGGCGGCGCTGGCGGCGGCAGCAGTGACTTCCCGCCCACCGCCACTGGCCAGACGTCCCTTCCGGCCCGTCTGCAGGACCTGTACGAAAACATGCTGTTGCCGATGTACCCGCACCTCCGGCCGGATCTGGAGACTCTCCGCCAGGAGCGGCCGTCGATGCTGCCGATGTTCTACTACCGCCGGGGCGTGCAGGACCAGGTGTCGACGCTTAACGATGTCCTTCCCACCCCGCCAGCCGATGATAACACCAGCGGATTGGCGTGGAGCGCGGATGGCCGCGATCTGTAAGTTTCTTTTGTCCGTTGCGTGTTTTTTTTTGGGGCGGAGAGTGTCCCTGTCCCTGCTCTGTTCCATCGAGCCACAGTCCAAGTCTAACCACATACTCTGTTCGTTTAGCTTCATCGGCGCCGAGGGCGGAATCTTCCGCTTCCGCGTTAACACTCACTCGCGCAAGCTGTTCCCCAGCATCCAGATGCGATGAGCGAGGAACAGTACTCCCTTTCTCCTCTTTCTTTCAGTGCTAAAGGTCAACACGCGTATCCGAACTTCAGACTTCAAGACAAATCCTCTTCTCTTCACCCCTTTCCTTCTCCCTTCTTCTTCCTCTTCTTCTTCTCCTCCTCCTCCTCGCTCAACGCTTAACCCTTACAACCCCAGGCCTCGACGGATCTTTGCCATTTTGCCCTCCGTTGTATGAACTTCATGATATTATCTTTTTTGCAAAAGGGAGACGGGAGTGTTTTGGTGTCTATGACTCTCTGGGTACTACGCTTTTTCTGCCTTTTTTTTTTTTTAAGAGGGGAGTGGCACATCTTCCATGGTTATGTGAATACTTGGACCTGTATTTCTGCTTTTCCTGCTACGTCCATCACTCATTTTCTTTTGGTTCCATATTTTTAGGGTTATTCCTCAGCATGGCGTTTTTGTCCCATCTAATGAATATGGGATGGACTTTTTTTCTTCGTCTTTTGGTACTACTTCATGCTAATGGTGGTATATGTATCTGGTTTACTCTTTTGGAGACCTCTTAAAAGTTGTATATACGTGCGTCTTCCGCACATGCTCCTGTATACTAAGCACAGGGCCCCCAACGCCGTCCATAATGTCTAACCCCGTGTCTGCCCGTCGGCCTCTCTCTCTCTCTCTCTCTCTCTCTCTCTCTCTCTCTCTTTTTCAATACACCATATCGTGAACGTGCTCAGCAATCGCCAACGAACTGGTCAGCCCCGGACTCTCAATGCCCAGCAGGTTAACCCAGCCCTCGAAGTCGGCCGGCCGCTCAATGACGAAATCCTGGAAGCCCTTCCCCTGCACCACGCCGCCGGCGCGGCTCAGTTTCGGCCGGATACCGGCGTAATCCGGCTCCAGCGCGGTCTCGTCAATACCGGGCAAGTACGAGCGGATGGCTTGGACGGCATCTGGCAGGCGCGCGGCGCTCACGGCCAGGTTATCGGGCGAGTCGACCCACTCGACGTCCGGGCCGAAGCGGATGCGGCCGGCGAGGTCGAGGGTCAGGTGGGTGCCGAGGCCGTGGCCGCCGGGCTCGGGCGCGGGGTAGATCAGGCGCGACACGCGCGGCGAGGACGAGGCGTACGAGAAGTAGTTGCCCTTGGCGAAGAAGGCGGTGCGCGCGCGCGCCGGCGGCACAATCATGTTGTGCACGGCGACGGCGCCGAGGCCGGCGGCGTTGACCAGGGTGTCGGAGCGCACGGTGGACGTCTCGCCCGAGTGCGGGTCGCGCACGTCGACGGCCCAGCCGCGGGCGCCGCGCGCCAGCGCGCGCACGCCGACGACGTGCGAGGCGACGGCCACGACGCCGCCGGCGTCCTCGAACTGGCCGCGCAGCGCGGCCATCAGGCCGTGCGAGTCGACGATGCCGGTCTCGGGGCTCTCCAGCACGCCGGCGGCGGCGCGCACGGCCGGCTCGGCGGCGGCGGCCTCGGCGCCGCACACCCAGCGCGCGGGCACGCCGAGCGCGTCGCACAGCGCGCGCACGCCGTGCAGCGCGTCCAGCTGGGCGGCGGTCTGCGCGACGATCCACTTGCCGACGCGGCGGTGGGCGACGCCGTGGCGCGCGCAGAAGGCGTACAGCCGCTCGCGGCCCTCGATGCACAGCCGTGTCTTCAGCGAGTCGCGGCCGTAGTAGATGCCGGCGTGGATCACCTCGCTGTTGCGCGCCGTGGTCTCGGTGCCCAGCGCGTCGTGGCGCTCGACCAGCAGCGTGCTGTGCTCCGGGTGTTGTGCGAGGCGCCGGGCTATGGCGAGACCGACCACGCCTCCGCCGATGATCTAGCGGGAATGTTAGGGTTGGGGGTTTGCCTTGCGGTTAGGGTTTCGGGCGTCGAGGAGTTGGGGGAATCGTACCACATGCGTGAAATCTGGCGGTGCAGCTGTGGAAAGCAGCCGGGTCTGCCTCAACGTTCTCCGTAACGGAGCTTGACACCGCACGGGAGCAAGCATGTTCTGTGGCTATATATTTCAGGTTGCAAGGTTCGTTGTAGTTGAATTTCACAAGAGCGGTGGTGAAGACAAAGATTCCGTTGGCTCGCTCACACCAGCGGCAGGCAAACGCGAGCAGATATACTCGATAGTGAAGCTCTCCCACCAAGCTAAGCCAAGCCACACGACGATCAGATCTTCGAAAAAGTCGCCGGCGGTAGTTTCCGGAAGCAGCGTATATGCGTAGAGATGATATATATATATATATATAGATATAGATATCCTAGGGCTGAAAGGCCTCGGAACAATAAGTGGAGGCAGAGGAGTAAGCTGACGAGATCCAAAAGAGCAAAAAAAAAAAGAACCAACGGAGGACAACTGGATTTCTGGAGGGAGACTAAGACACACGGCGGAATCAGCAAACGGACGCCGGCTGTGTTTCTGGATTTCACTTTCCCCCCATCGACAAACGGCCACAGCCGGGGGAAAAACTGCGGGGGAATGAATCGAGAATCCTCCGATGCTCGGCTGTGGCCCCACCCCCGGCTAACCCTAAAGCTAAGCCAACATGGTAAGGGTTGACGGCTGTTGGCAGCTGTGGCCGGAGCCCGCGATCGAAGAACCACGAATTAATCTTTTTTTTTCTTTTCTTTCTTTTCATGCTGACATTGGACCCAGACATCCGTCCCGACCATCATGATCTCCGGTTTAGCTGTACTCTCGTTTACACTTGCTTTTGGGATCGTCGGCGCTCGACGCCGTGTTTCGTTTCGTCGGCCACACTGAGAGAGAGAGAGAGAGAGAGAGAGAGAGAGAGATCGCCGGTGCCGCGCAGAGCATGTGTCCATCTCGCTCGAAGATCCGGTTCGAACGAGAAATACGCCTGTTGTTCCCTGGGCTGTTCGACTGCCTTTCCCCCCTCTTCGTTCTCTCCCGATGTGGCGTCGTCTCTGTACGATTTCGAACTGTCAGTGAGCAAGGAAAGAGATCCTCGTTGTGGAGGGGCATGTCCATGAATCGAATATATGTATCCCGGACTGTAGCCATCGCCCCATCCTCGACTTTCCCCTCTTCTTCTTCTTCTCGCGTCCGGCCGTCCACGGTCACTCTCGCTCTTCCATCCCGAGCCACACACACACACTCACTCTCTCTGTATTACCATCCACCCACTCGTTTCCCCTCACAACCATCTTCGATGCCTCTCTTCGCAAGGGCCCGCGACGCCGCCACTCCCCACACTCATTATCTTGATTCTTGTTCTGCTGCGTTTCGTCTCCACCGTCGCCTCTTCGGTCCGGGCTCAATTTCCTTAACGATCCCCAGTTCCTTGCCTTCTCAAACCCGCCGGATGAATTTATTCCGTGCACACTACAGCGACGCTAGCTCTTGTCACACACACTGAATCACAGTAGTTCACTAGACTTCACATACGCCCACCACACCGACACCGTAGTCAATAATCACACGCAGAGATCCGGCGAGAAAGGCCTACGTGACACATGGTAATACTACGTGAAAAAAGACACACAAATTTGTAGAAACATAGTCTTTGAAAACTCATGTCACCCGAGGATCCGAACTCCGAAAACCCCGACGACAGAAAAAAGGAAGATAAAGACTAAAAAAAAAAGAGAGAGAAACACCGAAAAGAGGGGGGGAGGTGGAAACCTCCCCACGTGGAAAAAAAGAAGAACCGAAGCAGGGAAACCGATGAAAAGGAAGCGGGAGTCGGGGGATGGAGCATAGGGAAAGGGAGAGAAGAGAGAGAAAAGAAAACAGCCCGGACGAGCAAGGAGAAACAAGAGAGAGCAGAGAAGCAAGGAACGCCGACGCTAGAAACCCGGAGAGAGTCTCCCCCCGGTCAGCACGGCCGTTCCGATCCCAGAAGCATCAATCTCGCTCAGTCACACAAAAAGCCCAGAGCAACGGGAGAAGAACCCCAGAGCCCGCCAAAGACAACCGACTTCCACAGAAAGAAAGAAACGGAAAAACCAAGCAAACAGCAAATCAGACACACACCCGGTTTTTTGGTTTTTTGTTGCCCCCGTTCTCGGCCCCCCCCGTTTACTTGGTCTTCGCAAACTCCACCCGCAGGATGAGATGCTTGAAGCCATAGCCGTCCATCTTCTGGCATGCACGCTCCGCATCAGACTGCTCCGAGAAGCTGATGAAAGCAAAGCCCTTGGCAAGGCCGGTGTCCCGGTCCTTGGCCAGGAACACGCGCGTAACGCGTCCGAACCGCTCGAACATCTCCCGCAGCTCGCCCTCCTCGGCCAGCTCCGACACGTTCGTCACCCGCAGCGTCGCGAAGTCGTCGCGCTCGCCAAACTTGCCGCCGCCGGCGCCGCCCATGCGGTCGCCCGCGCCCGCGCCGGCTCCGCGGTCGCCGCCCCGCAGCTGCGGCGGCACGTAGGAACCCTTCTTGGCCCCGCCCGCGCCGCTGCCGCCCTCGGGCCCCGGCTCGTCGCCCATGCCGGCCGCCACATCCGCCGTCGCGCCCATCGGCGCCATCGTGTCCTTGAAAGGGCACTTCGCCGTGTAGTGGTCGCCGCCGCAGATACGGCACTTGACCTGCTTGTCCTTCAGCTTCTCCTTCAGCGTCTGCGCCTCCGCCGAGTTGGCCTCGGCCTTCTCGTCGCGCCGCCAGTTGACACTGGGCCGGAACAGGATGTTCTCGCCCACCGACGTGGTGTGGGCCGCCGGGCCCGGCGGGTCGTTCGCGCTCAGCCCAAACTTCTTCCATGTCTTGCGCTCAGCCACCCGCGGGTTCACCCGCTCCGTGTGCGTCACGTACCGGATCCGCCGCGTGGTCTTGACCTTCTGGCCCTGGTCGTTGAAGGAGTACGAGATCACCGTCTTGGTGCCGTCCTTGTTGCTGATGGTTTGAGGGGGGGGGAGTTCGGTCGAGGGCTCGTCGACATCGTCATCATCGGCCCAGTCACGGCTGTAGAGAACGAGAGAAAGGCGGATTAGTAACTGCCAGGGGGTTTTGTCTTTTTTTTCTTCGTTTGTCCATCGTGAATCCCCAATGAGAGAGGGGCCCCTCCATCCCCCTGTCCCTCCGAGAGATGCAGCAAGAATCCAAACTTCGAAGAAAAAAAAAGATCGAGAAAGAAACCCGAACAAAACCTACCGAGCCACAGGGGTCGCCATGATGAAAGATTCTGAACGAGAGAGAGAGTTGAGGTTGTAGTGGTTGCGTGAAGAAGCGGTTTCGAAAAAATTATCGAAACAGGCCTGCGTCAAGCAGAGGAGAAAAGAAGAAAAGAAAGTTCGCTCCGGGGAAATGGGATCGCAAGATTCTCCTTTTTGATGGCAGATTTTTTGCTTGGAAAAGAACGAGGAGATATTATCGCGGTGGTGATGAGGTTGGATCGTGGGTTTGGGAATTGAATGAGGAGATGTTTGTGGAGAGGTTCAATCGTGATGTTTGTGTGGGTTTGTTCCTTTTTGGTGGGGGAGGTGTGAATCAACCTTTTTTCCTGAATTTTGGATATTTTTCGTGCTGATTGTGGTGCCTCAGCCATAAACTCGTGGTGGTGGGGTATCATACCTAGGACGCCACACTCGGCTTTACATAAGTGTGGCGTCCTCCCACAAGTTTGCCCTCTAGGGTTTGACGCCTAACTTTTCGAGCTCGTGATAGCGGTGTTTGTATGCTCAAGTACTTACCCATTCAGAATCCAGAACACATGCCTCTCACAATCACAAAGACAATCGCAAACTTCGCACACTACATCAATCAGATAGCTGATATCTTGAATCTCATTTATATTCATTCAGATCTTTACTCTCATTTAGATACTCTAAAAATCCATACATGAGAAGTTAACTACGCATTTGGCCAAGATCCCCCTGATCTAAATGCTATGGGGTATTGATTGACACATATGACAAAGGAAAGAAAAAAGAACACAGGTTTGATAGGGAAAGAAGGAACATAGTCTCTAACTAGACCCCGACTTCTGGCTTCTGCGGAATCGGCGGGAGCGCACAGGTTGGCGGCGGTGCCGGAGGCGGCCCCTCCATCATGTGCGGCATGCTCCGGCGATTCAGCAGCTTGCGGTTGCGCTCTGTAGCTCTCCAGGCATGAATAGAAGAAGCCGTTGCTGGCGTGAACGACGTGGAGTTCATGCTCACCGGGGGTCCACCGACATGCTTGCCTGAACCGTGAGAAGAGCCGGGCGGCGGAGGCGGAGGCAGCGGCCCAGTCGGAGGAGGCGAGAGATCTGCCGGCCCCAGGCGCGGGATCGACGGCCGGCGGCCCATGGTGGGGAACTGGATTGATCCGTCTGAAAGGTTTGCCGGAGCCAAGCGGGGCCGAGAGTGCTCGGACGACATGTGGTACGTCATGCTTGCCCGTCTCGATTGCAGGGCCTGGGCAGTGTTTCCGACCTCGAATCTGCCACTGCGGAAGGCGTGGCCTGCATCAGCCGCATTCGCAGGCCGCGTCTGGCTGTTACCCTCGTTCACAACAACGGGGCACGGCCGAGAATGAAGAGCCTGCGGCACCGGCGGAGGCGGTGATGGCTCGACCGACGGGCGAAGTGCCTGCATGCTCACTGATTTCCGGGGGCCAGTCGCCGTCGGACCAACGCTAACAGACTCTGCCCGCCGCAGAGGGTTCGCCCATCGTGGCGTCCGCTCCTGCAACGTGAAGTTGGTTTCATCCTGCCGCAGGGCCGGCGCTGGAGGCGGACCCAGTGATGAAGTTCGTGGCCCCGGGACGTAGCTATCCGTCTTGCCCGGCGCTCCGATAATGGGACTCCGAGAAGACGGCGCCGAGCCAGAGGCGCGGTGGCTGCGACTAGGGATATTCTGGGGAGTTGGCTCAACGGGCTTGGCGGCTACTTGTTGTGCCTTGGGCTCTGAAATGTCATGGTTAACATGTTCGCAGTCTTCATCATCGTCGTCGTCGTTTCCCATGAACGGCATCGGGACAGCTTCTTCAATTGCTGCATGTGCCCGGGCAGGTGGGCCAGAGCCATGTGGCGAAGGCAAGTCATGGACGATTGACAAAGGTCTAGGAATATGCACCGGTGTGTGTGACAGCTTGCGAGCCTGTCGCACAGGCGGTAGGTCGTGAGTCGGCGGAGACATTGGCGGTGGCGAGACAGGAAAGAACGCTGGCGCTTCCGAGTGAACTGGGGGAATCTTAGCCATAGAGCATCGCCGGTTAAGTTTCTGCGGGACGCTAAAATTGGGAGTGACTTGATCTTCAACTAAAAGACGATGCTGCTGAGGTTCGATAGGAGGCTTGGAGAAGGATACCGACAGGGGTCGGGAAAAGTTGTTTGTTGGAGGAGATCGGACTTCGCCAGCGTTGGGACTGAGAGGTTGCAAGACACTTTGCCTCCTGTCAAGGATAGACATTGGAGGAGGTCGATGCCGAATCTCGGGGGCGATCTCTCGGAGCTGCATGGGAGTGGGCTCCTCAACGGGGTCAAGAGATGCGGTTTTCAAAGGCGAGGCGGAAGGGGAAGATCCGGTTGATGTCACCACGGTGCGTTGCCCGGAAGACATATACGAGAGGCGATGCGAAGAACCGGGGATGCTATCTCGCAGGTTGTCGAGTTGCTGGCCATCGTGTGAAACAACACTATTTGTGGTGGAGACGTCATCGTGCGACTGGTCGAGCACCACATCAGCCTCTGGGGCTACAGCAGGCTGCGATGGCGGACGAACTGGTAGGGGAGCAGCAGGAGGAGCAGAGACGGGAGTGGCTACGGGAATATGGAATTGCATGGCCGGCGGTGGCAGTGGCGGCGGGAGCGAAGAATGGTGGTGATGATTGTGGTGGCCGTGGTTGTGGTGAACTGCCGGAGACGACCCCTCTACAGGTCGTTGAAGAGACTCCCGGCGCTGGCGATAGATTCCTTGGGAGACAGGGCTAAAAAACCGCTCAGGATCGCGAACAACTGGCTGCCGTTGACTAGGCAGAGAGCGAATCGCGGGGCTTGACGGTTCAGGCAGTGGGGCGCCAGTCTCGGAAACAGATCTCTTCCCACCCACGGCGTGGATCTCGCGGCGCAAAATCGACATCCACAGCTCCATTTCGTCGGCGCTCTCAAATACCATGAGAAAGTTCGATGCGTGGCGCTTGTCCATGGCGAGCAGAGACTTGAACGAGAAGTGATGGCGCGATTCGGAGGTGTTTGTTGAGTCTAGCTCCATGACGGAAGCAACCTGAAGCACCCAGTGACGTCCAGGGATAGCATCGCTCACAAACGCTGCAGAGTCCTTTGTAAGGTGCAGAATCCGCTCCGGAAGACGGTCGAAGAGGCCATCGCCGGTATACTGCAACAGGTACCCGGAAGTTACCAAGACGAAGATCTTGGTGGTCCAGTCCAGTTTGCTGAGCGAGGTGTTCTTCTTATGGCGGCGCTTCTTGTCGGCGGCAAGCTGGTCCTCGGTGGTATTTTCAGAAGCAGACGGCTGTGTCAAATCGTCCCTCGTGTTCACTTTCTCGCTGAGTTTCAGTAAAGAGTCCGCTTGCATCACAGGAGACGACAGCTGGCAATGCCGGATAGCCTGGGGGTAAGCCTTGAACAACGGAGGTGGATGCCATGTTGCTAGCGGAGTTCTGGGAGGTCTCGCCGGTGGTGTCTGAGTAAATCTTTCCACCTGGGGGAGAACTGGCGCGGCAACGGGAGCCTGGGGTGGTGGCGGCCGCGGCGGAGGTGAAGACAATGTCGACAGAGCAGGAGCAGGAGTAGTAGCGGTGGGCGGAGTCGGCTGGGCGGGACGATCAGGCTTCGGAAGGCCGAGAATGTGGGGTTCAAAGTCAAACACGGGGGACTTTTTCGGGAAAGGGCTCGTGGCGGGAGAAAAGGTTGTTACGGCTGTTGAAGCCTCGCTGCTCACAGTTGACGGCGTGCGAAGAGACGACGACAGCCAAGGCGAGCCTGGGTCGGAGGCGGAGGCGAGACTTTTGGGACTTGTTTTGACCGAGTCTTTCGGAGAAGGGATGGCGAGGGCAGTAGGAGCTTCAGCAACGACTTCCTTTAAGTTTGAAATGGAGGGCTTTGAGCGGCTGAATAAGTTGCGGAGGCCTAGTCTTGATTCTCGCCGGGACAGCTTTTCTTGGCGCAGAGGGATTCTGTTCTCATCGTTCGTGGCATTGAATTCCGGCGGCCGTTGCCTCCGGAAGGCGGTGGATGTGGAAGTGGGAGGTGCAGCTGGCTGGGCGGCAGGTTGGGGAGCCGGCGAGTCCCCCGGACGAGGGCCGGCGAGATACATGGCGCCTGCAGGAGGGGTTGGAGAATGGCGCGTACTCCTTTGTGGTGACTTTCGGGGCCAGGTAGATTCAGGTCATGTAATCAGAGGAGGAGATATCGACACTTGAGACGGTTGTAAGAGGATGCCAGGTCAAGACATTGAGATGGAAAAGGAAGGCAACAGGTGTGAAAGAAAACCGTGGTAATGAGGATATTCGGGAAGAGGTTGGAAAGCCGGCAAAGGTATTCTAGGACTGGTAAATAGATCCAAAAGGGGAGAAGGGCGTGGGAGGCGGAATCTCGGCCAGTATAGTATAACAACAAAAGGAATAATATTATAGTGGCAATAATACGAAAGAAGAGAGAAAACCCAGCCAACCTAAGTAAAAAGACAAGGTGGTTCTCAGTTCTGTAGCTAGCGAGAGGCGACGACTCTTGGGGTGGTTGACCGGGGTATGACGATAAGCACACGAAGGCCGGGGAAACAATATAAGTTTAGAGCTGGTGGCAGGACAAACTAGAAGCAGAAGGTGGTCCCAAGGCGAGAGAAGAAGGATTACGGCTGAAGCTGGGGAAAGCAATCTATCTGGCTGTTATTGCAAAAGGGTGTGGAAGCAATATCGACGAGTATGCGAAAAGATGCAGTAATGGCAGTGGGCGTCCCACGGGACGAAATAAAGAGAGAGAGGGAGAGAGAAAAAGAGGATCTAAAAGGTGCAAGTCCAAACAGGGAGGAGGTTGACAAGATATAGACGCGGGAGAATAGCCGAACACGATGACGTGGGAAGAATATATATACAGGTCGACACCACACAATTGGAGGAAAAGAAGGGAAGCGAATCAGATTGGAGGTGAAAAAAGCTGTATCGTAGTTGTTGGGTACGGAAGCAATGGCGGCTGAAGGCTGGATGTTGGGGAGGAGCGACGAAGATCGACAGAACAGCGGGTGCAGTGGCGTCATATGGAGGGAAAAGAGCGAGGGCGAGAGACGATGGAGATCTCGGAAGCCGACGAAGTGGTGATATCACCGGCTTTTAGGGCTGGGGGGAGAAGAAGCCCTTCGCAAGAAAAAGCGAGAATGACAAATCCGCGGAAGATGGAGAGAATGGCAACAGAGAACGGCGGAAGGAGCAGACGAAGCCAGAGGTTTGCGAGAGGAAGAAGAAGGTGGTGGGGGAAAAGCGAGGAAGGAAGAGGAAGAGGAAGAGGAAGGCACGATCAGGAGCAGCGAAGTGAAAAGAAACACGACCGACACGACCAGGGTGGAAGAAAAGAGAAACGAGAAGCGGAAAAGAAAGACAAAAAGGCACATACGAAAGCGACGGCGCGTGCGAGGAGGGTGCGTGAGAGAGTCAGAGCGAAGAGTGTGTGAATAGTAAAAGGAGGGGGAACAGACACACACACACAGACACAGGCAAAAGAAGGCGTGTGCTGATTTGGCGTCCACCTGCGAAGAGAAAAAGAAAGTTGACAGACACCGGGGTTTTTTGCAGGCCTATTTTTTTTTTTTTCCCTAGGGATGAATTGACGAAAAATAAGGAAAGAAACAAACCGGAAAATTGTAACTCTGGGCCTGGGTCTATGGCAACTGGCAATCAGAAATCGGCCCAGATGCCAAGGGTGGTGGGTGCAAAGTTGTCGATGTGGAGACGCAATGGAGGCTTGCAAAGAAACGAAGAGGTCAAAGCTATTTTGGATGTCACTGGTGGGAAATGCAAGGTGCGGAGGAGGAGGACTGGACTGGACTGTTCCTGCATTCTGCGATCAGATCACATGACGGACGGCTCGCGGTTCCAACGAGAGCGGGAAAGTGTGTGTGTGTGTGTGTGTGTATGCTTCTTTCGTGAATCACGACGAGGCGGGTCATGTGCAGAGGTCGATGAATCACCGAAGCGGCCTTGGTGCTCATATATAACCTCTGGTTCCCTCCGGCTCCTCTTCAGTTGATCTTCCCACCGCAGCCTCTCTGAGCTCTGACTGCACCACTACGAGTACAGGACCAGGCTCAACCGCCGCCGGCTCCCTCCGACCATGACAGCCTCCTGACAGCCCTTAGAGCGTCGAACGACGACATATAGATCCCGCCAGCCCTCTATAGAAACAATTCGACAATTAGACACAGGGCCTGAACGACATGTACAAGGCACACTCGGTGCGGTACACACCCGCCCCCTGACAACTATCATGCCAGGAAGAGCTAACGTCTCGCCGAGGCATAAGTCGCCAACCGGGCAGGCCGGCGTGCTCTGGGTTCTCTTTATTGGGATGCGTTCTCTCACACAGTATGCGTGTGTATGTGCTATAAGTACCTGTGCAATGCATTAAATGTACATAGATACCTGCAGTGTCTTTTTTTTTTTTTTTTGGACAAACCGCAGAATAGCTCGAGTCTCTAACGTTGCAATTAGATACCACTGTGACGAGATGCAAATGCAGGTACCGCGTGGCAGTGGCCGATGGAAGCTGTAGGTACCAAGACAGGAATGTAAGACCCGGGTCGCACCTGCAGCAAGGCACTAGTACCTGACGCCGGCAGACTATTGTTTTTTTCGCCTTAGGTGACATTCTCAACTTGGTCAAACAAGATTAGTTGCCTTCAGTTACAGTGGATCCGTGGAGAGAGGGACACTTCTATTGGGTTTTTATGGGGGGCTCTTTTTCAATAGGTTGTCAAATACTGTTTTTTCTCTTTTCTTTAGCACTGCCTTTGCTGGGGTTAGTTTACAGTACTCTTCAGCCAGCCTTGGAACCCTGGCCCTTTTGCTTGGTTGTATCTTCGCTGCCGTGGTACAGACACAGTCTTCATGGATGATGATGGTGATCAAGATACCTGGCGGTGATGATCGACCCAGGTGTCTTCGGGGGGGCAATGCTGGTAGCTTCGCACTCCCGCACGTCAAAACCATGGAAACGGGCGATGGTTCAGCCAGGCCGGCCGGGCCCTTGACTCAAAGGGACCCCCCCATTGCGCAATGGTGAACCAACCTTCTCTACTCCACGATACACACTGGCTTGCTGGCTTTCGGCCAGTGCACCCAAAGCTTTAGGGCAGAGGAGTCAGCCAGGCAAGTGAAGCACACCAGGGTGAACCTGCGGATGAACAGTCCAGCGTCGCAGCCTGGGGTTACATTACATGCACAACAAACCTGAACCTGCAGTGCTGGTGCGTTTGGGCCGCTCGAGCGTGGTGGACACTGGAAAGGCAATCTACCAGGTGCATCACGGGGCCCTTTTGACCGTGCAAAGCCGAGTAGAATAGCGGCGGGCGGATAAGGGGACGGCACGACCACAGACCGCATGGGGAACGGATGCGTGTGGGAGCATACGAGAGGAAGGCGTTAAAATCTCGCTCATGCACGATCATGATGCCGGCCATGGGTCGAGCTGGGCTGGGAGAAAAGACGTCGTCGAATACTCAGGTCTGGGGTTCTCCCGATCCTGGTTACTCAAACACTTTGGCCCGTCTGTGGTTTCGCTACAGATTTAGTGGCCTTGAGTATCTTAAAAACAGGCAAAAAATAGAAAAAAAAGACGAGAGAGAAAAGGTCTCCTAATGCGCCGCCATCGCTTGGATGGTCTTTTTGACCCCCTTTTTTTCCCCTGACTTGTTGCCCACTAAGCCCGCGCGGCCATCGCCGGTGCCAGTACGTGGTCCATAGTGCGACGAAGTCTGAGATCTCAGACCTGTGCCCGTGAGTTATCCCCGAAGCAGACTTGAAAAGCCTCAAAGCTCTGGAACCTTTCAAATGTCATGCCATGTCATGTATTGATTGGAAATGCTCTCTGCGTCTTTCGTCGTCAACCTTTACTACCCTCCTCCTCAACCCCGGTTCCCAAGATCGAAAAAGAAAAAAAATAAGAAGATAAGCCAATAATAGTAAGACTGATAGGTAGTTCCCAGCGCCATGGTCCGAATAAGCTGTCTCGGTCCAGGGGTATTAAGACCTCTTTCTTTCTCTTTTTGATGGCGTTGAGCCGTTGGGCCGTGAAGAGCAATAAAGTCTAGGCCCCCCTTACCGGGTTTCCCACACGCGAGGCCCGACGAAAAGGGCGTTAAACCGCTTAAGTGACAAAAAAAGACTTCAGCCCGCGCGAGGATGTGGTTTCTGCTTTCTTTTTATAACCCTCGGACCCAAGGGGAGCAAAAGACAGCCTGAAGCACGAAAAACCCGCGAAACGAAACAAGACGCTAGATCATCAGTCCTCATGTGGATGGTGGTATTGTCATCTGCCCTTGCTCTTTCTCTGTCTCTCGCTCTCCTGGTTGGGGTTACGCGGTTCCAGAATCGGGGCAAAGCACGGTGATACACTCGGATACACTCGAAGTCGAACACACTATAACCACAAGCCAGTCAGTCCAGCGGGCCGTTTCACCCAGTCAGTAGGTGAGTGCGAGCAAAACCGCCGCAAAACACCGGCTCTGGTGAACAGAGTCTCTGCTCGGAGTGAAACGGGTTGGCCAGTTGTTCGCGTGAAACTCGAACGCTGTTTACACTACAGCACATGTGTTGTTTCCACGTTATGGCGATGGCGATGCAGAGGTTCGTCGAGTTCGCGTTCGTTTCGTCCTTGTCCAGATTCACCGAGTAATTTCCAATCGTGGAACTGGGCACACGCACATATCGCGAAGCTTCAACGCCGCAACGCTGCATGGTTCCTGTTCGCGTGCTTCGCCGTTTTGTCGCAATTTGCAGTCCCCCCCCAGCACCAGCGAACCAGCATGAACACTCCCTCCCCCATCGTACGCGTGTGGATCTCTCTCCAATAGTTCGTGACCTCTTGTTTCCCAAACAGTGCCGCCGGAAGCCTTTTTTTTTTTTTGGTTAGAAGCTTGAAATGTGTGGGTGGACCACGGAAGAAGAAATGGAGACCGTACTGGTTCGGCCATATACGGGCCAGCGATGCGCATATGGGCGGGCGGGCGGCGTCGTTAGCTACTGCGTCCTGCGAGTCTGTGAAAAGAGAATGTAAACATCGTCAGTTGTCTCCTCTTACTGGCAAGTGGGAACAAAACAAAAAGCAATGGGCGATGCCCACTTTCACCCATGCTCGGCACGCATCCACTGGTGGATGGGAGATGCCCATGAGTGAGCCATGCAATAGTACGCCTGTGATATAGGTGTGCGTCCGACAACGAAACAACAAATGAAAGCCATTAGCCGCCGCAATGCACGCAGTCTCGTTGAAATTATCCTCAACAGGCCCTGGCTGATCTTGCGTGTTCTTTTTTTCTTTTTTTCCCTCGCGTGATGCACACCAACGGCGCCAGGTCCAAGAAGCCGCCCCGTCAATCATCACCAAAGCCACGGTTGTGCAGTGAACGGCTTCAGCACTCGGGCTTGTTGACTGCCTTCGGAGCAATGGAGGATAGCTGGCCACGGCGTGGGTTGAGGCTGGCGGTAGAAGTGAGAAAACGTCGACCATGTAGTCAACGGGAAGATGCCACTCCCCGTTTTGCCTGGACGGCTCAGATGGCCACGGAGTCCCGCGGGAGACCGACAGCGGCGCGGTTTGGCTGGGAACTCAAAGAGGATTGGACAAATAGGTGAGCAGGCGATATCACTATACAGCATGTTCGAGAAGAGAAGAGCTCTTCGATAAGAACTTGCATATCTCCATTACTCATGGATGCAGCGGAGGCTCTGACAGCGGCGGGAGCCAGCGGCAACCAACATCCCGGCAAATTCCCTCCACAGAAGCCAGATATGCAGTAAACGGAGGCAGATCTACCGCCGACTCTGGCGCTGGCTGCATGTTGGGGTTCCTACAGTAGTGCACGCCGGCCTGTACGGGATATGTTAGGGTTAGGGTTACTATACTACGCTATGGGTGGGTATGGACGGCCACGAGCGCCATGGGTCCAGGCAACCACAACATCGAGAAAAACACTCTCTGTCGCAGGCCAGCCAGCTCACCATATCATGGCGCATCAAGTTCCCCGGGGGTGCTGTGTCATACCGAGGGAGCCAAGACCTGGATATCCGGCCTCTGTGCTCCGGTTCTCGATCGTCGTTGCGCTGCCTGCCCTGCCTGGGGATCCCGAGGCGTGTTAGTCACAGGTCGAACATAAAGCACAATCTATTCCTAGGGGCCTTTGCGATCCCGGGACAGACCGGGTCCCATGACCGTCAAGCATGGGCAAGCGAACAGGCTGAAAGAAGGCGAGCCGGAGGATGAACAGCGAGGCTGAACAAGGAGGCCAGACACATCCCCCGAACAGCGAGGACGAAGGTAATACAGTACACACAACAGTTGGAAGCGTGACTGACACCGGCCGCCGCCCCCTAAAAAGGGCGACCGCAATCTAAAAAAGCAACAGGCCAGATCTTCACGCCACTGTGCCGTCATCCGGGCGGCGCTGTTGGCCTGTTGTGGTGTGACGGGCTTAGCGTGGCCCGGCCTGGAATTCTAGGCGCCTGGACGAGAGGTGTGGCTGAGGTGGCTGGCCCTGGCCGGCGGTTTGGTGTCGCCTGTTGGTTACAGTGGGTTGACCCGGCCTGTTCCAGTGTCGCTTGGGGCCCTGAAAGCCAGCCGGCCAGGCGCGTGCCCGGCCCAAGAGAAAACCAAGAAGAGAAAAAAAAATAAGAACAAAAAAAGACCTGGGCGACTGCCAGCCGCTGGCACTTGAAAGCGACTGACACCGCAGGTCACGATGACGACGGAACAAGCACCAATATCACCAAAGCGCCGGGGGCGGCCATAAAACCCAGGACCGCCCATCTTGGTCTATCTCTGTCTTTTCGACTATGGTTTTTCCTTTCTTTTTTCGTTTCCTCCCTATCCGCTCTTCGAACTAAATCTCGTCATTTTCTTGGAAAAACCCTCTTTCTGCCTCTCGTTGATATTCGTATCGAACTCATCGACATCTCCAACGTGTGTGAGTAACCCCAAACCCTTATTTCTCGCCCGCATCACCCCACCCCCCACATTTCACACCTGCTGGCCTGTTAGCACCAAGCAGGAAGGAACGACCCCTTCTGACCTTTTATACTGACGGCTCTTTCTATCTTATTTTTACCCGTGTATTGCCGGATCCAGAACCAGAACGCCGTTGTTAAAAATCCACGTCGTCCCATCAGACTCCAACCACAACTCAGTTCTTCCCATCTTCCTTTTTTCTTTTTGGTTTCGACAACCACACACTCTTCTTACGTCAAACAAACAACCAGGCACACGCACATCGCCATGTCGTCTGACTCTCCCCCGCCCGCCGTGCCGTCTTCGCCGCGCCTGTCGGCCCACTCGCTCCAGGCCGCCGCCGCCATGAACGCCGGCCTGCAGCAGGAATCCTCGCGCCGTACGTCTCTCCCGTTCTCCCCGCCCCCTTCTGCCCCTCTCTTACCGGTGGTGATGTGCTTTTCTGACTCTGCTTGTATTTCTCAATCTCTAGGCTCCGCTGGTAGCAGCCCACTCTCCCGCGTCCCCACAACCAACGCTCCCACTACGACCGCCTCCTCCACCTCCATCGCCGCCGCCGCCGCCGCCGACGCCGCAACAAACACCCGCCGCCGCTCCGTCGTGCTGATGAACCTGCAGCTCAACGACCCCGCCCAGCCCAGCCCCGGCGAGCTGGCGTCCCCGCCGGTGCCGGCCATTTTACCTGCCGCCGCCGCCGCCCCCCCGGCGTCCTCTGCAAACGGCAACGGTGGTGGCGACCCGCTGTTCCCCGCGCTGGCCCCGCCGGCCTCGGCGCGCACCCGCACTCCCACCGTGCCCGTGTCGCCCATGCTGATCGCCCGCTCGCCGCACCACAGCCGTGCCCCGAGCCTGGGCGAGCTGCACCAGGAGCTCGAGGCCGAGCAGGAAGCCCAGGTGGTGCGTGAACTCCCCCCCTCCGGTTTCCTGGTTCTTTCTTTTCGTTGCTTGCCCGCTCGCTAACTCCCATCTTCTCTCCCTCACACAGAACCGCCTCCTCCAGATGATCCGCCAACAACAGCTCGAGCTGCAGCGCCTCCAAGCCAACGCACCTCCCGCTTCTGACGATGCCACCAGCGCCACCAGCGCCACCACCACCTCGTTCGCCGCGCTGCCCCTGCCCCCGCCGCCGGCCCCCCTCGGCCATCACCCGCGCTCGTCGTTCGACCTCGCGCGCGCCGACATCCAGCAGCGCCGCCGCTCCCGCACCCCCAGCCGCTCCGCCACCGGCGGAGGCGTGTCGCCGCGGCTGCGGGCCGCGTCGATCAGCGCCGCCGAGCTCGACCCCAACTCGGCCATGAACATCCTGACCGGCCGCGACGAGAGCGCGTTCTACCAGGCCGAGACGCAGATGTTGATCCGCGAGAACCAGATGCTGAAGCACCGCATCCGCGAGCTTGGTATGTCGCCTCTGGGGTGTGCCCCATGTATCTTCCAAGTGTCACCCGCAAACAGCTAACGTGCATGCTCTTCTTCTCCCCGCTTCAGAAAAGCAGCTCGCCGAATCGGCCACCCAAGCCTCCCAGCACGAGCCGCCGCGCCACTCGCAGCTCCTGCAATCGCAGTCCGCCTCCGAGTCCGAAGCGTAGCACACGCGGTGTTGCCTGAACTTCATCCACACTCTCCTCCACACAACCAGCAGAGTTTCCACTTCTCGCTCTCCATTTTGCTTCCTTTGCTTCCTCCCCCCCTCTAAGATCGGTTTTCGTGGTCCGTGGAGGACCGGTGCTAGAACACCCCCCCTTTTTTCTTTCTTCTTCACTGAGGTCTTACTTCCCTCCAACCTCAAGCATGTATCCCATCAACTTTCCCCCAGTTTTCTTTCTTTCTTCTTTCTTTTCTTTCTGTTTTTAAACCGGCGTTCGCGGGGCTTGAAGATGGGCCGGGTGGGCGTGGCCCCCGTTCCACCCACCCACACCCATCGGGGACTTTTTTTTTTGATTCTTTCTTGTGTCTTTTTTCGGCCGGCCTCGTGCTTCCCCCAATCACGGGACAACCAGATGTGCGAGGACAGGCTTCGTCGCGGCGTTTTGTCATCCCCGGTGTCGGGATTATTCTTCGGAGGGTCTTCCTCGGGGTTTTCGCTTCAGTCTGACCTGCTGCTGTTCTTTTCTTCTGGTTTCTTACTACTCTTGTCTGGCCTGGTCGTTTTATCCAGACCGCCTCCAGCGCTAAATCAAGTTGATTCTCACCTACTCCTCCTTCTGATCTGTGCATGCACTGTGACTTTTTGATACTGCGTTCAGCAGACCTGCAATATAAAGTAAACACGTTTGAATTTCATGGTATCGCTATATATCTAGATCTTTTCTACACCAAGAAGAAGAGACGACAGAAAAAAGAAATAAGAAACAAAAGAAACTCCCCCAACCTCCCAAAAAAAAGAAACACTCATCAAATCCATCATGCACACCGTCCTATAGGACATTCCCGAGAAACCAAAAAGGAAATAAGAAACAAGATAGGAAAAAAGAGAACATGTCGACGTGTGAGGGGAGAGGTGTGGTCTCGGAGAGAAGACACCACACAATGAGGTGGTTGACGAGCCGACATGGTTCGATCCGGACGCCGAAGATGCAAAGACTGAAAAAGCAGAGTTCCGACCTAGTATGAAAAAAACGTCGATGACCGGATCTACAAGTCCTTGGAGAAGCTGGGGGAGGTCGGCGTGGTGGTGCCCTTGGACGCAGACATGCTGTACGGAGCCTGGATGTTGTGGACGAGGTTAGCTATCTGACTTGGCCGCGGTGAAAACAGAGGGAAACCTCCACAATAAAAAACTTACAAGAACTTGCTTAGCGTTGCAGATCCGCCATGCAAGTCTGCGCACGTTGCCATCAGCCGGCACCACCGCCGGCGCAAACTCAATACCGAACATCTGGTGGATCGCATACACGACACGCTTGGCGTACTTGCTATCGCGTTCGACGTGCGCACCAAACGGCTCCTCGGGGGTCGACGGCGCAATATCCGGGTCGTTGTCGAGGCAGTTGCGCACCACAGGCAGCAGCGCAACCTCCACCTCGCGCTCAAACAGGCCCATGGTGTGCGGGTGCATCCCGATGGCAGACACGGCAACGTCCTCGTCATCGGAAAAGCGCTGGATACCAACCTCGAACGGCTGCGAGATGGCCATGACGGTGTGAGCTCCAGCGTGGTGGTAGCGGAACTCAAACACGCCCTGGGTCCACCACAGCTTGTCGCCCTGGAAGAGGACCTCGCCTTCCACGAGACCATCGGCGTTCTTGGAATCGGAAACGCGGCGGCCGGCAGTAATAATGCAGGAGTCGTCGGCAGTCGAGTCGTACACACCCGGGGTGATGGGTGCCCAGCGACCCATGGACGAAACCTCGGTCAGCTCTCTGGAGTGGTTTGAAGTAACCTTGTACAGACCAATCCAGTCACGGTCGTGATGGTTGGCCGGGGCAGTCCAGCGCACGCGGATCGGAGCACCGTAGTCGAGGGAGAGCGGCGAAGCAGACCCAGGAGCAGAGGACGGGGATTCAATCTGCAGCGAGTACAGCTTGGCGTCGTCGAGGTTTCCGGGCTGGCCAGGCACAAGACGGGTCAGGGTCAGGCGAGCGGGGTATCCGTTGAACAGGGCCGAGGTATCGCGGACAATAGTCTTGACACCGCTGGCAAGCTTGGGCCGGGCAGCCTCAATGAATTCCTCGACAAAGTGGGTAGTGTCGTCCAGGACCTTGTCGACGCTGCGCTGCCAGCCCTTGACAGGGGGCGGAAGCGACTTCTTGATGAACTTGGTCAGGCCCGCCTCGCTGCGAAGACGGCGGCCGTAGATCTTCTGCATGTGGGGCTTCTCGACGTAGTCAATGAAGGCAAGCATGAGGATCTGGGTGAAGAGGGCCATGATGAAGATGGCGCGACTCCACGTGATCAGAGCAGCACCCCAGATACCGGCGGTACCGAAGACGCGCTCGGGGTTGTTGAGGAAGCGATAGATGGACTTGTAGGTGAGCTTGGCCTCGTGATCGAAGAAGAAGTCACCGAAGAACCAACCGAACTCGCCAAGCTCGTCGTACACACTGAAGGCGGTCCAGATCTGAAGAGCCACCAGGCTGGCGCCAATGACGTGCTTCAGCATGACCCAGCCGTAGTTCCAGTCCTCGGGAGGCGAGTACATCTTCCAGCATGCAGCAACAAACGAGGCGTAGCACAGAGTCATGCTGATGTGGTACAGAGACTTCCACTGGCGCCAGGCCTCATCCGAGCTCTCGCCGTACTTGACAAAGTGGCGGGTCCAAGACTTGTGGCGCGACTGCTGCTTGAGAATGGCACCCAGACCCATGTTGTACCACAGGCGCCAGGCGGCGGCGTGACCAACGAAGAGGATCTGGAAGAACGGCGTCGACGGGGTGGCGGCGGTGAGGAGGGCCATGTAGCCGGCTAGGAGCATAACCACATAATCGGTGCTACGGTACAAGTCCATGTTCTTGACACCGAGCAAGTTGTGAACCGGGGCTGGAGGGGGGTTCGTGCCGTGAGCGAGCTTGTCGGTGTGAGTGGTACCGGAAGAAACAGAGATAGCGTCGGAGGCAGATGCCGACGAGGCATTGTCGTCGAGGGTAGCAGTGGCACCAAGGGCAGTGGTCGACGAGGCCTGCGAGACGGAGGTGGTACGCATGCGAGGGGGAGGCGGGTTGTAAGTCTTCTCGATGTGGGGGTTCTCAACAATGACGAGGAAGGCCAGCTGGGCGAGATGGGCGACAATGGAGATGAACAGAACGTCGTAGCTGGCGGCCATCATGGAGATGCCGTAGTAGCCAGCGTAGCCAATGGAGTACATGGGATGGGGAGCCATTTCGAAGACACCGTCAAAGGTCAGCTCCTGGTCAATCAGATAGAAGAAATCACCCCAGTACCAGGCATAGTCCTTGACGACACGGTGGGCATCAAGCTTGACCCAGAGGTTGAAGCCCACCAGGGCAATACCCAGAGCCCAGCGGCCCAGGGCCAGAGCGACAGTTTCGCCATCGGGACGATGGCCACAGACAATGGCGAACAGGCAGTAGGAAACAAAGTCGCACATGAGGATGAGGTCGACGACGCGGCGGAAGACGAGCCAGGTGTTGTACTCAATCGGGGCGGACTCGAACGAATAGTCCTCGGGGATTTTGGTCTCGAGCTCCTGCTTCAGGAGGTTGTACAGCCACGGACGCGGGTTCCGGCCGGATGCGGGGGGCTCGAAAAGCTTGGCACGGCGGGCCCACGTGACCAGCCGGCGGTGGTTGGACTGGATGTTGAGCAGGTAGCCGATGCCGATGTTGTAGGACGCGCGCCAGAACATGAAGGTGACGGCGAACACGGGGCGCTTGAGGTGGGCGGGGAGGAAGCAAGCGGCGAGAATATGGAGAGCGAGAATACCCAGCACGATGGCGTCAGAGAGGTTCTTGGGTTGTCTGGGGTCCAGGAGTTGCGAGACCATGTCGTGGGTGGTCGGAACGGTGAAAACTGGTGATACCGAGAGCTGGTTAGGGGGTCGCGTGCCAGATGTCGGGGGCCGCCGAAAAGGCCGAATAACAGGTGCATGTGACTTACTAGTTCCGTTGGGAGTGCGGCCATAAGTCTTGCTGGACCGCTCATGGTGATCATCGTCGTCGAGATCCGACGACTTGTCCTCGTCGAGGTCGGCGGCGGCAACCGGGGCAGGAGCATCGGCCACACGGCGGTTCCGCAAGCCGGAATCGGCATTTGCGGGCACAGCCGTGGCCGACATTGCGTCAATGGCGGATGTTTATTTTGGGGGGAAAATGGCACAGTATGAAGACTATAAGAGAGGAACGCTTCGTTGAGAACGCCCGGTAGGGGAGAGACACGGAGGAGAGAGAAAAAAAGACACGGAGACTTTGGCTTACAGAGAAGAAGAAGAATGAAGAGGAGAGAAAGAAAAGAAGAAGTGGAGAGGAGAAGAAGAGAGAGAGAGAGAGAGAACGGAAACGAGGATGACTTAGCGTGTTGAAACTGCTTAGTTAAGGTGAAGGGGAAAAAAAGCGAGGAAGGAGGGGCTCACGAGGCTCCTTTTCTTTCCTTCCGATTAAGGGTTGTTGATATCGGGCAGAAGAAAAAGAATAGGAAAGAAAAGAAGAGGAAAGAACGAGAGAGGATCACCGCTGATAAAGAGATAGACGAGGGAGCGAGAGAGTGAGAGGAGGGGAAAGGTTGACAGGGAAGTAGCGACCGTCCCGACAGCCGCCAAGAAACGAGGGCACGAGGGCACACTGGGAGAAAAAAGAGCACCAAAAATGTCAAAAGGCAGAAGGAGCCCAAAAATCCCCACAACGAAATTCAAGGGGGGAAGGAAGCAATCTACATATCGGGGGATTCGGGTTAGTGAGGCAATGCGTTTCTCGGGGCCATGGATATTCGCGGTCTATCCGATGTTATACTACGGGATGTGTGTTTTGACAGCTGCTTGTTTGCCGAGCGAACGCTTTTTGCTAGAGCTCAAGCTATGGTTTGGTCTTTCGAAGCCGTTAAAAAAGCGTTCGGTGTGGCACACTCCCAGAGCTGTCAAAAATACATCTAGGGCTGGTGGTGGGTTGACAGTTGACTGAGTCTCTGCGTGGCCATCGGGGCGATATTACCGCGAGAGAGAGAAAGTGACAGAATCAGACAGAGCCTTGATTTTTTTTTGTTGAGACACGCCCATGTTGGGTGGGTTACGCAAAGAGATTCAAAGCCGGAAGCCGGCCCTGGTCTTTTTGTGCTGTCCGTCCTCCCGCTCGTTCGTTCGTTCGTTCCGTGTGAGCGACCGAGAGAATGTGTGTGTGCCCTGTGCGCTGGGGACTCCTGGGAAGCACGCGCACACACACACAAATTAAATCCAATTTATTTTGTGTGTGTTAGGCTCTCATGTTACAGCGACGACGCAAAAAAACAGCAGACGATCTCTTTCCAATTGGAGGTTCGCAATTTATTGGGTGACCCGCTTGGGCGGGGGATGCGCGGTGAGAGCTTTCGGGTCAAGTGCCGCCTTTTTTTTTTCCATTTTGTGTGTCGTGTGTCGCCTGCTCAATGTGCCATCCAGAACACAACTTGATTGCTTGCAATCGTCGAGGGAGGACGGGCAAAAGTCGAAATCAGGAGATGTGTGAGGTGAGGACCCGAAAATCGACAAACGGCATGGAATCCCCGTCCGGACACGGCATTTTCACATGCCAGGTTGTTTTTGGCTCTTTCGCGGTGTGTTTGTCTCACCTTGACCGTCGTTCGCTGGCTCTCAACCCGAGCCGACAGTGCTTGGCCGTGCTGCATGTACTGTACATGGGGTTTCGCCTGGCTTCGGGTTATTGTTGTCACCGCCTTTTTTGTTCATGCCCTCCCTTCTTTCTGCCATCCACCTCACGATGTCTGCATCTTGATTCTTCTGATGTAGCAGCTGTTTATCTTACTTTCGGGTCTAGGCCCCACCACAGGCCTGAACTCGTCAACATCTTCATCACCATTTGGGCCTGCAGTATGCACTAGCCAACGTTGATCCAGGCCGTTGCCGCCCCGGCCCTGGCCCCGGCCAACAGGTAGTTCATCCAAGACATCAGCCGCTCCGGACATCGCAGCGAATCTGACACTACAGTTCGAGTAGCGTTAAGTGCGGGATGGGTTCCGCCTCGGCGGAGTCAACCCTAAAACCCCGCCACGTCTCAATGGGGATGCCGCTCCTTCTCTGAGCTGATAGCCCCGTCGATCGTGACATGCCAGCCGCGGTGACTTCATGAATTCGTCTAGCAAGAGCGTCTTTCAGGCGTAGACATGATGATTGATCTCTCGGGCAGTTTGTCGGACATCTTGTTGCTCTAGAGACGCCATTGCGCAGGATTGTGGTGGTCGCTGAGGGAAAAGCCGGAGGGAGAAGACACGACAAAAAACACGAAGAGACAGTCATCTGGAGTCTCTAAAGAAGGAGAGGAATGGAGAGTGATGATACACTCCAGACTGTATCACATGATCCACCAGTATATATGACGATACTATAAGAATTATGCATATGAGGGAAAAACCGAACCCCCCATCACCAAAGGACGTAAAGAATTTGTTATCATTCGTCATTAATTCATGCTCGGTTCATATACGGAGAGTTATACCGAGACTTATACCCAAAAACCTCCTCCCCAAACAAGATTATGAATCACCGAAAACCGGAACAAGCACGCTTATATACATGAAAAAACTTGAAAAGAAAACGCCCATTCACCTCACAGCCGCTGCGTCGACGCCAGCGACATCGCCGGCACCTGACTCTGAAACTGCGGCACCGCCCCATGAAACCCGCGATGCTGGCGCGGGCGAACACTGTGCGCCGCGTCCCCGAGCCGGAGCTGCGGCGTCGACGCTATCGACGCTAACAACACCGTCGGGACGTCGCTCACGCACTGCGACGGGTCCCCGCCGAACCTGGGCAGAGACGGCAGCATGCTGGTCTCAACACTCCGGCCCCCCACGGATGGTTCGGGGGTCTGCGCGAGGGGGTCGTCGTGTTGCGAGGGGAACCACTCCATAACCTGCGCGGCTGGGACGTTGTGGTCGGAGGCGTGCTCGGAGGGATTGCTTTCGGAGTGGTGGTGGCTGTCGGCTTCGCTGGGGTGTACTGACGGGGCCGGCTGGATCTTGATCCGTGTCCGCGGCGGCTCGGAGCCCTCACCCCAAGGGTCCTCCAGCTTGCGCTTGCCCACAGGGGCCTGCCGCTTGTTTCTTGCTTGGGCCATGAAGAGAATGAAGCGCTCCTCATCCAGCCCCAGAACCGTCTCCAGGTCATCGACCACGTTGGTGGCGTAGGAGGCCAGGGCGACCGGCGACAGAGATGCCAAGTCTACCGGCTGGGGTGATTCATCGTCGTCTTCTTCGTCCTCGGCGTCGTAGTCGTATTCTCCGTCTGCGCCCGGAAGCGGGATCTGAACACTATAGAACAGGACAAGGTACTGGAGCTGCGCGATCTGCCGCGGAGTCCGCGGGGTTCGGAGGCTGTAGAACTCCTTGGCGTGCTTGGGGAAGAGGTTCATGTCCGGATATAGGGGCGCGGAATTTCCTGGACTCGTGACGGAAATGGGCTTGATGCGTATGATAGGATTTCGGAGCCGGCCGTTGGATGCTTGGTCGGCTATCCGGGATACCTTGGCGGTCATATCGGCTCTTAGCTGCTGGTTCTCGAGACGGAGCGCATCTTCTGCCGCCTTCGCCTCGGCACGAACCGTGTCGAGCTGCTCTTTGGCTTTAGCACGAATCTTCGACACCTCCGCCTTGGCCTCGACGCTCACGGCATCAAGCCCCTCCTTGACCTCCGACCTCACGTAGTCCTCTGCATCCTTAGCCTCGGTGCGCACACCCTGGATCCCGTCAGAAACCTCCACGTGCAACACACCAAGCTCGTCATTCATTTCTGCCCGAATCAGCTCCTCGGCCACCTTCATTTCCGTCCGCGCCCGCCCAAACGCCCCACGCACCGCTTCGAAATGTGCATCCTGTCGCTGGGTGAACTGCCGGAACTCATCACGCCGGAGGGTTGGGGGTGAGGCTGTGGTTGTGGTTTCCAGGGCCACCGGCGCGGTCGCCGGGGTCGTGGCGGTGGTTATGGCCGCCTCCGTGGCGACCGGCGTGGCCGCCCTGCTGGCGGGGATCGAGGTGCTTGCGGTTGCTTCTGCGGCTATCAACAATGGTGCCGTGGCCGCCGGAGCCAGTGTGGCCGGCGCGGGTTCCTCCGTGGCTATCAAAAACGTCCCCGTGGCCGCGGCGGCCACGGTGGTTGTGGTGGTGGCCATCATACCGCCTGTACCGGCCCGCGGCGAACACCCAGGCCGTGATCTGGGCCGGACCGCCAAGTCGAATGTATGGTGCGGTATATCCGAGACTCGCAGAAACATAACGACAAAAAAACAAAAGGCCCCGAATTATCTTCAGCGCAGTTCACTTCAATCCCCAGGGAAAAAAAAAAAATCACCCCGAACACACATCCATCAAGCAACCATTACACCAAAAAAAGGAGAAAAAAAGAGCTTCACGAAGAACCGAACGATGAAAAAATCTCCACCGACACAGACGGGAAGCAGGGACCGCGAGAACCCGCTCCCGGCCACGTATGTGTGAGAATCTGCAGCGAAGCGCCCGTCGTCGGCCGCCCTGTTTGGATGCCTGCAGATGCGGCCGCGGCCGTGCCGTCTGATTGGGTGGCACACATGCAGGGCGAGCAGACAAACGGCGGCGGCCGTGTGAACCGGCCGCCGCACCTCTTAAGAAATAAACAAACAAAAACGTGTCTTAGGGTTCAACCCGCCATTGTTCACATGTCACGAACCACTCACTCTCTGGGTGGAAGAAAGCCCTGGACGCTTTTACCCACATATTCACGGCCATCGACACGCCATGGATCTGCTCCCCAACAAAAAAAAAAAAAAATACAAAAAATTCCCTGGACCAGGGGCCACTCCCGCCCCAGGAGCATCTTCCCACCCGAGTCGAAACAAGCAGAAGACCACAGAAGAACGAAGACACAGAAGAGGGGGCGGCGATGGTGAGCGAAGGCCTTAAAACACCCGTTCCCAGCCCGCCGTCTCCAACAAGCTCGTATCGGCAGGGGATGTGGTTTAGTGGTATAACGAATCCTTAGCATCTCCTATCCCGGGAAACTGTGCTTCTCCCTCACACGAGAGCTGTGTCTTTCTGGAAAAGCTTGGATTAGGTCCAGGGTTCGATTCCCTGCATCTCCATCATTTTTGCGGGCTTTTTTTGCGTCTCTCTATCTCTCCGGAGGCAAGCGGAAAGAACCCTTTTTTTTTTTTTTTCGGGGCCGCCGTGCTCTAAGTTGGGCTCTTGATACACAATTGCACCCATCTTGAAATATACAAATTCCCACAGGGGGATGTGGTTTAGTGGTATAACGAATCCTTAGCATCGCATATCCGGTTTCTGGATGAGCTTGGATTAGGTCCAGGGTTCGATTCCCTGCATCTCCAACTCTTTTTTTTCTTTTTCTTTCGTTTTGGAAAAATTTTGTTTTCTTTTTTCGAGCTTGCTTGTTCAAGATGTGGATCATTGGTGAATTGGTGGGAACTCTCTTCCATGTGGCCTCACGGTGGTGGATGACAGTCAGCAATTGCACTCGCATATCAATAAACAAGACAACTTCATATTCCAAACTGTGCCTCTCCGTATCTACTCTATACACACTCTCATAAACAAAACAAAGAAAAAAAGGAAAACCTCTCCCCCCCCATACTAAACAATGCTTTCCTCCCTCACTCTCTCACCCCTTCTCTAACTCCCTCCCCGCCCGGCGACCGACTCCGATTGCGCGCCGACCGGCCGACAATAGCCTCCGTCCAGTTCCACGGCGGCGACGTCGCCCCGCCTCCGACCCCCGGAGATGGTCCGGGCGAGATATGCCCTCCGCCGTGTGAAGATGAAGCAGCAACAGCGGTCCGCCGCTCAGCCTCGCTGTCGTCCGAGTCGTGCCAATCCCGATCGCTCCACGTCACCGAGTCCATGCGCTCCATCGCCAACCGCATCGCCGCCGCCGGCCGCTGGTGCTTCGCCGCATCCGGGACAACCGTGTCCTGCGCCGTGCCGACCTTGCCAGACTGGTGGCGCTCGATCGGCGCGGACAGGGCTGCTTCTGCTCCAGGCGTTCCAGTGCCGGGACCAGGGGGGGTGGTGGCGGCAGCAGCAGCGTCGGCTGCAGCGTCCTCACCAGTGGTGGCTGTCCGTCCGCGCGGCGTGTCGTGGTTGATCTCGCACCCGTGCGGCGACGGCGGCTTATCCAAGTCGCGCGCCCGCTCCCGCGAGTGCTGGTCATCCTGGGCGCGGTTGCGCACGGTAGCCGCGTCACTAAAGTGCTCCTGCACCAGGTGGTGCACCACCGGCCACCCGTACGCGTTCGGGAACATCCGGCGCACCACCATGTTGTTGTGCGCATCCGGCTCCAGCTTGACCAGCACTTTGCGCCACGACAGCCCGCGGTGGTACGCTCGCGCAATCTTCTCCTCCACGCTCATATTGGTGGGCATGTCGCTGCCGCCCGCCACCGACTCGGTTGCCATCGACCCGTGCAACGTGCTGGTCATCGAGTTCATCGTGCCCTCCCGCGTAGGTCCCAGGGGAGGCGACGGGACCGCACTAGTGGCCACTGGAGATGTTGGGGTTGAGCCGTTGCCGGCCACCGGCGCCGAAGATCCCGACGCTTTCTGGCTGAGAGACGTCCGTCGTCGGTGGAATGTTCCTCCACCAGACGACATGGTATTCATCGTCTGCGTCCGCTTCTTCACCGGCATAGGCGGGATATCCTGTGGGTGGTACACGCGGTCGTGGAAGATCGTACGCGGCCGCTTCGCCGGATCAAGCATGTACTGCATATCAGGGGTCTTGGGGTTGATGATGTCGTGGGCCGACTCGAAGACCGTTGTACGTGGCGGCGCCATCAGGTCCGTTCCGGGGACTTCGAACTCAGATCCCGTCGTAACCCGCGACGAAGAACCCGTCACCGCCGTCGCCGTGGACAGCGAGGAACTATTCGCCGCAATGCCAAGCCCCGGGACAGACCTCGGTGCCGGGCCATCACCTCCCGCAACGGATGGTCCGCCGTTCTGCCCTGACCCTGACGTCGACGCGCTGTCCACCGACCAAGCGTCAGACATCAACGTCTGACTACGACGAATGATCTTATTCTGCTTCGTAGACATAACTTGTGGCTTGGGCCGGTCGTTGCTGCGGAACAGCGAGAACAGACCCGTAAACGGGCTGAGAAGCTCCCCATTTCCGGTGGTAGTCGACAACGTGCTGCCCTGGGTTGGGGATATCTCGAGTGGCCCAGGAGGCTTCGACTTCTGTGCGGGCTTCTTTGGCGAAGACGAAGCTACAGCTGCTTTCTTGGATAGCGCATTGACGTTTTGAACGCTCTGCCTATCATCCTCGGCGATGGCCGACGCACTTGGCTGCGGGACATCGCGGGACTCACCGTGGTGGCCGACAACTTCAGATCTCGGGGTGCTGGGGCTCGACACGGCAGATGAGGTGGCCGACGTACCCAGTGTAGTCGCCACGGTCACAGGAACGACCGCGGTGCTGGGGTCAGTGATAGTCATCGACCTCCGCACCTCTTCGCCATCCTCATCCTCTCCCTCCAAGAACTCCAGCGTCTGCGGTGTCTGCATATTGGCGCCCGTGAGCTCTGCCCACCCCACCGCCACCACAGTCTCGACCAGCCCGGCCTCGCGCCGAGCCTTCTCCACGCGGCCAAGGCCCTGCCAGTCGAGGAAGAGCAGACAACTAGTGCGGAGCGGCACGATGCCGTCGTTGACAACGTTGGAGTACAAGGTGCGGTAGCGGAATCGGCGGAGGGCCACGTGGGCCGGACCGGTCGGGAGGATTCGTAGAAGCGGCTTCGACTCGGGCTGAGGCTCTCCAAGAACACGCTTGTGTGCACTCTCGCCCAGGTTGCTGACAATAGCGCTCCAGCCACTTCTCGCAATGGTCGGGGGACGCCAGGTCAGACCCAGGTCCTGGCCGCTGCGGCCAACGAGACCAAAGTCCAGAGCAAACTTGACGTAGAGAGGGTTTTCGTTACTCAAACCCAAGAATGGAGTGGCCATAGCAACAAAGTTGACGGGCTGGATGGTTTCGAAGAACTGAGGCGAGTGCTTCTGGATGTAGGCTACGGCGTAGGTCTGCACCAGGCCACCGAGTGAATGGCCGACGAAGCTAATGCTCGTATAGCGGTAGGGGCGTGGCTCAGGGGGGGGTTGTGTGTGACCCGGCTGAGCAGCAGCCCCCTTGGATGCTGAGACTCCTGCACCTGTAGCATCGGTGCAGTCTGGAACTGACTGTCTGTGGACCGAACTGTGCCTATGGACGGCCTTTGAATCGTGGACCGGATCACTCTTGAATACATGGGAGATTGACTCTGCGGCGCCCTTGGCAAAATCGGGAAGAAACGGCTGGTCGGGATAAGTCATGGTCAGGATATAGCGGGCAAGGCGTTTGCCAAGATATTTGATGCCGCGTTCCGTGCGGGCGGCGTTCCCGGAAAATCCTTTCACAATGACTTGCTCGTAGTCGTCATCATCACTCTCCACTTCTTCTTCCTCCTCTTCTTCGCTCTCTTCTTCGTTGTCCTTGTCCTCAGCTTTCTCTCCTGCTGATGGTTTCGGATTAGAATGCCCAGAGCTGTCGCCATCCGACTCTTTGACGGCTTCTGGCTTGTTGAGGTTTGCAGTTTCTTCAGGGGCGTCGCCATTCGCTTCATTGGTTTGCTTGGGACCATCGGCATCAGAAGTTCCAGAGGAACTCGGTCGAGAGCTGGCGCTAGATTCATCTTTCGTGACCTCCTCCGCCCGCGACTTCTTCAGCATAGCTCTCGCTGCACGAGCAGACTGGCGCTCCAACCGTTCCTTTCGTCTTCGTTCGCGAGCGTCGATTCTTGCTTGTGCGGCGGCTCGATCAATACTCTCTTTCAAGAAGAGCATATCGGCGTTGAGGTTGCTGTGAAGGCCATGAGTCAGAATGACGACGTGAAGCTTCTTTTGTTTCTTGGCAGGGGTTTCGGGAGCTGCGGGTGCAGCAGCTGTTGGTGTGGGTACAGATTGGGAGGTCGGTGCGGCAGCTGCGGGTGGATGTGCTTGTGGCGGGGCGGGAGTCGAGGAGGCACCGGGCTTGGCAGTACCGGAGACAGGGACCTTGGTGGTGGATGTTGTCCGGGAAGCCGCCGGGGTTGGACGCTTGGATGCCGATTTGACAGGAATATGGGCGGGGTGAAGCGGGTCGTAGTGCGGCAAGCGTTCTCGACCGTTCTCCGTCCAACCGGGAACCTCGGGCTTATTCCACAGGGCAGCTGTGTTTTCTACCACGAGCTGGATTGCCGACGAAAAAACGCCCTTTAGATGGTGGTGGTGGTGGTGGCCACTACCGCTGGCAGTGGCAGTGACGCCGGAGCCTTCGGTGGTGATGCCAGCGGCGCTAGCGGCAGCCGCGGGAGAGAGGCTGAGAGACATCTCGTCTCTGGCGAGAGCAACCTCGAAGTTGACGGCAGCAGAGGTCGAGAACACCACCTGGGAAGCGACCTCGACAATCCACGTGACCGAGATTGGAGGCGGCGGTTTGGACGGGTCGCCGGCCACGCTGACGTCGTTGGCTATGAAGCCGGCTCCGGCGGTGCGGCGGATGTGGTCGGGAACGAGGAGATCACACTTCCAGGAAGCTCCGGGTTTCATCATCGGCTCGAACTGCGGCACTCCGTATCGGCGGGGGTGGGCAAACCTCGTGTTTGGGTCGAAGTTGGCGGGGTAGGCAGACACGCAGAGGTTGTACGGGCCATGGACAAAGGCGGCGCGGAGGGCGATGGTCGAGACATTGCGCACCCGGAGAACCAGGCGTTCCGGGCCGGGCAAGATGTGGTCCTGAGACGGCGTGTATGTTACAGTGTAGCGGACCACATCGCCAATAGCGACGCTGCCGGTCTGTAACACCAACAGCATGGTGAGGAGGCGAAAAGCGTGTGGGGGACAGACAATGAGCGGCTACGTTGCGATCTTGGGGGCGATCGCAACGAGGATCAAGGCAATCGTGAGTAATAGTGATAAAGGGGATCGAATCGCAGTGGAATGAGGCGGAAGATAGGTGAGACAGAAGGAAGGATAGAAAGAATATGGTGTCACCCAATGGGTCATGCGGGACATTGGGGATTGACACAGATCGTGTGATGTGAAGATAAAAAGCCCGGAGAACGAGTGCAGTGTGACGGTGGGAATGGAGTCCAAACGGACTGTAAGATGAAGCTCAAGAAGACTCCAACTTCACCATAGCTGGCCCGGAGAGTTGGGATTGTGTAGCAGGGGACCGAGATGTGTGCTACAGTGGAGGTTAAGTCGGGCGGTGACGCATTGGCATGTGAGATGTGAGAATGAGGCGAACAAAAAAATGAAACTGGACGGGCTGAGGCAAGGCTGACAATGGAAGCGGAAGAAAGAAGAGAGAGGAGAGAGGCAGATATCCAAAAAAGAATTAAGCGACTGGCTATGAAAAAAAAAAACAACACCGGCGATAAAATGATGATGATGATGATCACAGCCGATCAACTTTTATACACGGCCAAGCCCCAACATCAAGGCAACATGTGGGAAGCAAACGGCCGGAGAGAACGGTGAGGCTGTACCTGCAGTTAACTGCCTAAGCTGAGAGAAGCCAAGAGCCCGAAGACATAGCTGTGGGAGGAATCTGGATATGGGGCAACGAAAACAGCAGCACAGCCGAGAAGATCAAAGAAAAGAGAAGAGAAAACTGAGTCTGGGAAACCAAAAGAAGAAGATGAAGATGAAGAGATATTTCGCAAGCTTGTTAGGCCACGTGATGGCGAGAGCGAAGCGTGCTGGTTTGTGGGGGAAGGAGGGCGAGAGGGAAGGAGCGACCAGTGCGCGAGATCTCTTCTTCGTATACAGATTTCTGCCCGCATTCATGAGCGTTGCTCGTTTGTCGGGACGCCGGATCACTAGTTGGGAAATAGTCTGATCCCGCCCGTGCTTGCGATGACGTGAAGGCGCAGTGGGCAGGATCAACAGAAAGGGGGATTTTTGGCTTTCTGGACGGATCAAAATCGGACGGAAATTGGGAATGTGGAAAGGCCGGTCGGAGTGGAGCGTGTAACCCTGGCCAACCCTAATTCAAGACCCAAACCCTAACTCGGCCGGCACTCCTCGTCACCACGTAAATGCACAGCACACAGCACACAGCACACAGCACATAGCACACAGCCAGATGTAATTACCGGGTTGGGATGATGATTACGTTTATTTGCCCTGAGCTCTTGACAGAAAGCGTCTCATAAGCTATACTGTGTGAAGTTCTAACCCTGTTCTACCGACCTCGCCGAATCGAAAGGGCACGAGCAAGACAGAATCGAACAGAATGCTATCTAGCAGATCCACGGAGCTTTGCTCAGTTACTGAACAGGTTTACACTGAACACCGTCTAAATATGAGAGGCGTCGTTGAAAGCGGCGCATCTGGAGTAAGCGGGGTCGATGGCGAGCATCGTGGCACCTAGCGATGCCGAGAAGAGTGGAAGGTTTGGTTAACCCACGCGCGAAACGGTAAGACGCAAAGTGTGCAAAGTGGCATTCCGCGCTAATACCGCAGATAGGATACGGCTGGCAGTTATTGGTAGAGCCCGATGTGCTCGCGTGAGCCCGGCACCAGCAGCAGCACGTCCGAGTTGAGTGGCTGCAGCTCATATGTGACCAGTGCGACAGACCCGGGAGGTGCGCCGAGTCACTTAGGCCCGAAGATGAGCCAGCGGCTATCAAATAGATGGCCGGCATCCTGTCGGAGGACAATGGCTTTTCCGTCGTCGTTGAAGCCGGCACTTCCAGGAGATAGTGACAGTCTTTATAATAATGATCCAGCTCACCGTTAGCTTCAGCGGAACCATGCTCGAGAGAGGGAAACACGAAGAGATTGAGGTACGTCACCCGTGCATATGATTCGGCGTAAGTCAAGGAAGATCTCTCCTAAACGGCATCTGGGGCTGTATGAGTCGGCAGGCTATGACATACGCCATTATAGCTGCAGGAACCCCCGACAATATAGCTCGCTCGACCGCGGCACAAGATTACGGCGTGGCGTGTTGCTATCGTCCCCGGAGCCGGCGTGCGGGCCGCTACAGTGAACGCGTTAGGAGCTGTTTCTTGACCGTTTCTTAGACCCAAGTGCCCGGGGCCCTAACCTACACCCCATCGACGATGCAACAAGCTGCCGCCGGTGCAAGATCAAAGCCCTGGTCACCGACAGTATCTGCGACCCTAAGTATAACTGAGGGAGGGCAGAGCCCGGGTAAGCTGGGTATCTAGATCGCACAACGCGCGGGGTCAGGTCCTGTTAATGCCGGCGGCGTGGGGTGTGCGGCCATCTCACCGGCCATGTTGCGTCTGGATGATAGGAGAGAGGTAAATAATGAACCGATGTGTAGCTAGAGTTCTGCGCAAAGTGAGGTCTGGGGGTTCTTGAGCGGGGCTCTCGGGGTAAGGGGGGTATTAAATACGGCGTGCACGACCAGATACCACTGGGAGTGATTCATGCGCCGAGACTGATTCATGCTCCCATAATGATTCATGTATTGGAAAACTTCGGGTATCCAGATGGCCATGAACACATAAGCCTGTATCTTAGAGGCGAGAAGATGCCCGGTCTTTTTCTACTAATGCCAGAATTGGCACGAATAAGTGGACCCCCGAGGGTCCCGGAACTGCCATCGGGGGGACACGGCGGGCCCACAACCGCCCCGGGGGACCGGCGTCTAAACTTACGGGATCTACCAGTTGCCCTCCCCATGCATTTCCTCGGGTTGAATCCTGGAAATGCGACGACCGTCTTTGAGAAGGCCGCAGTCCGCGGGATGCGAAGACGAGGGAGAAACACAGCTCCAAGAAGAAGCCAAGAGACAGATAGACAAACATGGCGACGCATCGACGAGGCAATCCGAGCCTCCCCGATACCACCGGGAAGCCAGTGACCGAGAGCTTCACTGGCAGCTATTCCCACCGAACGCCAGATCTCGGCGCTCGGCCACCGGCTCGCGATTTCGAGAGGACATAGGGGATTCGCTGTCCGTTGATATAGGAGAGCGTCAGGATGGCGGAAACACATTCCACTATAATTCGAACTTTCTCTGCAGTATTTCACATACGACCATACCTTGTGGAAAACTCGGGGTCCCGTCCGCTCCCCCATAGATAAGCCACAAAGGGCCAGACCAGTACTCAGGTGGGTGACCACTGGGGAATCCCTGGTGTTGTATGTTTTCTTTTTGCCGTTTTCACTTCTACCGCTACACCGGATCCTATATAATATCTTCTCGTATACTATGCTATCACATACGACCATACCCTACGGAAAACTCGGGTCCCGTCCGCTCCGCTATAGATAAGCCGTAGAGGGCCGAACGAGTGCCCAGGTGGGTTTCCACCGGGGAATCCTCAGTGTTGCATGTTCTTTTCTTAATATGTTCTTATTTTTTCGGGTTTCTTCTTCTAAAACTTGGCTTGATTGTTCTGTTCGCCATATCTCGAAATATCGACATCAGAACCCCTCCAAAAAGCTCACTAGTCGGATGCATTGATCTCATGTAGCAGATGAAAGAGATGCAGCAGTTTGTGGCGGTCTGGCAACCGTTGTTTTGCGGTGACCATCGCCATCTGCACGTTCAAGGTCAAGAATAGTCCTAGACGGCAGAAGTGTGTAATGAACACTGAAAGACAGGCCAGCAGACACTATTTGCTGGGCGAGAGTGGTAACGCCGTGGGCCGTCATCAGCCTCAAGTTTTCTTCTATGCTGTCGGGGCCACGTGTTGAGAAGAAGAGGGAGTCAGCCGGAGGCAGCGTTTAGTTGGGGTTCCAGGGGAGAGATGGCGAGCATGGTGGTGGGAGTATGTAGCGAGTGATGGTGATACTGAGAAGGGGATGGAAGGAGAGCTTCACTTACACGCGGCGGCCCAGGCATGGCGAAGACCAGTGCACCTTGCAGCGCCAGTTAATGCTTCACCTCCAACACCACGGGGAGTCACTAAGGTGAGGGGATGGATGGCAGGACTCTAAATCGGCGAGATGTGGCGGGTGAGGGTGACGGAAAAGTCAACTGAAGACTTCCAAAGTCGGTGCGGCAAAGGGAAACAAACACCGGGCCAGGCGGGCTGGACTGGATTCTCGGCCGGTGGGAAAGAACCCGCGTTTGCCGCCAACCCACTCTCATCGCCGGGCCGGCGCAACAGGCAATAGGAAGGAGAACAGGTGCCGGACACTGGCGGGCGGCCGGCGGAGGACAGCCATGTATTGGGATGTCCTCGGCACTCGGGATAGCCAGGTCTCCAGAAGCCTGTACGGCGGCTTCTCGACAAGTCGCTGAGGCTGACATCAGGCTACGAGGATGATGGCCTCGGCGTAGTGGCCCGCCTGAGAAACACTGTCGATAGAGGGTTGAGCCAGTATACCGGCCGGAAGCTGTGCATCAAAGGAACCCCCCGCCCTGTTAGTTTGTGTACGCACAACGTGGATTGCGACCACCCTATCGGCGAAGAGGGCGTGCATAGTCGGCGACTTACCGAAGGATACCCGGGCAAGTATCGATAGTCCGCTTAGGAAACGGCATGGCCGTGCAAACTATCTTGACGCCGGCTGCAACTACGATTCCGAAGAGCCCGGCGGCGGGGCGGCGGCACCAGGCCCCAACCCGAGTTCAGCACGCCCCAGATGAAGACACACACGAGCGGGCTGCGACAGCGAGCACACAAGCAGGCACTTGGACGAGCAGCGCGCCCTGCTCATATATGCCCTAGGTACTGTGTCTGCGCCCCCCCCATAGCTGTCGGATGCTCCTCTTTGAGGCTGGCCACGTCGCCCCCTGTCGCAGCTGGATGGTGTCCGCCGCCCCTCGATCTACTTGGATACCCTCGGTTGTTCCGTTTTGCGGCCCCGTACACCGTGAGTCCGGCCGTGAGCTGCGGGGCCTGGGCATGACGGGGCCGGAGCCCTCATCGGGCCCGGATCGTTGGGGGGGTGTTTCTCGATCGAGTGCCTCGATCGGCCCGCAAAAACGGGTATCAACCCGCAAAACCCAGGACTCCAACACCTGCACGTTGTTAGGCACGCACATCTGGCCGGGTTCGCAGCTGAAACGCAACCCCGCCTACTCAGGACACGCCTCCTGACCCTGTGATAGACACCGCCGCTATGCAGTCCTCCGTAATATAGGCCCTCGACGGGGTTCCGGGAAGATGGCGGCGCAGGAGGAACGTAGTAGGTGGGGACGCCGACTGCAGGGAGGGGGGAGAGCAGAGTCGTACCGCATCCACACGACGTCTACTTCACAGTTTCTGTAAAGGTATGCTGGTGAGCTGGAGAGTCGCAGTATCTTGATCTAGGTGACTACATGATAAGAGGGGTTGTAGGGAGAGAAAGAAGTATGAAGATTCTAGAGTTAGGCCTGTCTGTCGCTTGGAAGATACACAAAAAGGCGGAAGGGTGGGAGCTTCCTCCTCTTTATAGCTTGGACTTCCTCGCCGGCTCCATCCTCTTTCTCGTGAAGGACGCAGGTGAATCACAAATTCTATGTAAGTTCCGAGAAGAGCGTGTCGAGATGTGATTCATGGTGATCATGACTCAAGTATCTGCTTGGAAAGATGAATCATGATAGAAACGTAAATCACGATAGAAACGTGAATCATGATACAAACATGACTCTGAGAGCCCAGCCCAGTTCCAGACGTATAAGAAGGCAAGGTGCAGCCCCCACCAAACGGCTCAGATCCCAGAACCCCCGCGACTCATCTCCATCTCTATCAACCCAAGAACTTGCCGTTGACTCACGATCTCCATAGACGCCCCTACTCCTAGACGCCCATTCGCGGAGCACACACAGCCACTAGCACGCTAACATCCAACGGGTACCCTCCACCATCTCGTCCAGACACTTCTTCTCCCTTGTGCTCATGGACTGGGTGGGCGGGGGGGTCCCTCTGTCTCTGCTCGGCTCACGTCCAGCAGCTTAGAAAACGCAATGGTGGCGTCCTGCCCCAAATATCTCCGCCGTCTGCTTGCGCCTATAACCTGGCTACCGGGAACAGATTCCCGTGTGTTCCGCGGTGCGGCTTGACGGGCTGGAAAGAAAACTAAATGGAAATAGCCACAATCCCAGCCGAAGACCTTGAGGAGTATCCGGGGCCGGAGCTAGCCCGCCCCGGCCGGCCCGCGGCGCCCCCGACACGCACACCCCCCGACGCACCAGGAACAGTGCGTCTGGGGACAACCAAAAGCAAGGGCTAGAATGAACCAACGCCAAGAGAATAAAAATTCCCCATGGTGCCGGGGAAGCGGATGGGGAGGGGCCCACCCCGGCCGGCCGGGAGGAGGCGGCTTGCAGACATCCAGAAGAAATCGGCCAGCACACCGAAGAACACAACATGCCTTACAGCGCACCCGCCGCGTGCCGAGCCCGCTTTTCCACTGACTTCACTCCGACTGAAGGCACTCCACTAGAGGCGGCACGTGAAGTTCCGCCTTGATCCGCCAGCTCGCTTTTCGCGGTTCCGTGGCCGGCGGCGGCGACACGTCCAGCGGTGGTCCCGTGCGCGCGGTTCAGGTTTCCCCGCCACTCGGGTGCGCCGCCGGCTCGGCTCTGACATAGCGCCCGGGGCGCAGAGATGACCCCCACCCCCCCGAACTATTAGAACGGTCGTGCTTTAGAGTTGCACCCGACGAAAGTATGCTGCGGCAATACAGGCCGGCACTGTCCGGGCGGGCGTGTGCCGGTGTATCATGTGTAAGTCCACCGGCAACGCCTGGGGCTTTACACTAGCTAGCCATCACAGGCACACCCCAACCCCCCATCGACCTGGCTTTCCTATCGATGAACATAGCCCCCCTCCCCCCCCCCGGCCGTTTCTCGCTCTCTGCCCGGAGAAAACCCGGTAGCCCCGGGTCATTCAAACAACCGAGAATGCGATTGGGGCCCGACATCGCCAAGAAAAAAACCCGCCCCGGGCGCATCCTACCACGTGTAGCCCGGAACACCCCCGCCCCACCGTGGAAGACGATCATCCCAAAATATGCTCTGTGTGCGTTTGCCAGGCCTCAGCATACCAGCCAGCTGGGAAGTCCATGCCGGCAGGGGCTTCCGGCCGCTCACGGCCCGGACTTCGCTCCACCCACACCGACAAACGCCGTGCCCGCGACCGTGCGCCGCCACAGCCCCCGCCCCTGCGACATGCTCGACATATATCAGACACCTTGGCCCAATCGACCGGGCAGTTCAGCGCGCAATACACACTTCATCCATACCCGATCCGGCGGGTGCTCGCCCTGCTCGTATTGCTTTCGTATCACTCCTGGGGAGTCACACCGCCATTTCCGGGCCGCTCTTGCGCAGAAGGTGCACAGAGGACCGCTTGAAGCGGCCCCTTCAACCTTGATCGCGCTCTAGACAACCTCACGTCCGGCCGGCCGCGGGGGGTGGTATTTTAGATTCAGCCTTAGAAAGAAAAGAGAGAGAAAGACAGTTCGTTATCTTCATTACTTTGTGAATATATAACAGGCTCATTTCGTCCCCGCCTAGTGTGTTACCACGAGAAGTGAACGTCCCGCCAATGTTTTGCTCGTTCCGAGTACCCGGAATGTAAGTGCGTGTGTGTGTGAGCTGTATGGAGTGCGTAAAAGCAACATGAAAAGCACTGCAAGGAAATATCAAGAACAAATATTATAAAAAGAGAAAATACCACCCCGAATCCTAGTCGTCCAATTCCTAAATCTCATAATCTTCAGCAATCTGGTCCCAAAATAACAAGTCTCATCTTACCCTTACAACATCCCCCATTTCCATCATGCATAGCCCGTTCATGTCGGCGTTCCCACCTTCATCTTCGACCCCGCCACCGACAGCATATCATCCACCACATCAGCACCCACACCACCAACCTCAGGCCCGCACTCATCTGCCTGCACATGGTTCGCCCACTCCATCACGCGATACGCACCCTGCCCGCCCATCGTCGACAGCCCCGCCATCTCCGACTTGCGCGGCGCATCCGACGCCAGCCGCGACGGGTCCGACATGCGCGCCTTCAGCGACGGCGGCGGCGGGCCCATCTGGCCCGGCCACTCCTGGCGCCGCATGTTGCCACCGCCCATCATTGACGGAGGCGGCGGGGGGACGCCGCCGGGCCACATGCCCGGAACCACCGGCGGTGCCATGGGCGGGATCGGCATGCCGTTGGGAACCATGACGTGCGGCGGCATCGCGTGCCAGCTGGACGCCGGGATGTGCACGCTGCCAGCAACTTCGGGGCCGTACTCGTGGCCCATCCGCCCCGGAGGACCGTGCGATTCAGGACCACCCCGCGGTTTGCGCGGAGCCTGCGCGTATCCGTCTGGATCAATCGTGTGTCTCCGGAAGAGAGACGGCGCGCCGCCCGGCTGCGAAGGCGGCGGCGGCGGGGGCACGCCCTGCATAGGGTGCGGGGGATGCTGCATGACCATGGGGATGGGCATGGGCCCTCCACCCGCCATGGAAATCGGCATTGGCCCGGCCTGGGACATGTGGCCCATATGTGGCGGGGGTTGCATTTGCGAGATGGGAATCGGGGGCGGCGGCATCCCATGGGGAGAGAGCCCGTGTGGAGACATCATGTTCGCCATTGGCGGCGGCGGAGGAACCATGCCCGCCGATCCCGGAGGCGACATGGGACTGGCCGGCATTGCGCCGCCCCGGCTTTCAAACCGTCTTGCAAGTTGCTCGATGGACGGCGTTCTTTTGGTCCGGTTTCGGGACGGATTGCCACCGTAATCTCCCCCGACCATGCTCTGGCGGTCGAACCCAACAGTCGACTGCGGGGGTGGCGGCGCGTGGGGAGCAACCGGGGGCGTCGGCGCATGCATGCGGCCAAAGTCCTCTTCGCCATAGCCACCACCTCCCTGGCTGTCAACCTCCTCGGGGTCATCATAGTATCGAGTGTCCTCATGCAGCACTGACGCCGGAGCGCGAGGCGGCTGGTTTTGCCGAGAGTGCATCATTGGCCTCTCATAACGGTCCTCAGCTCCAAGTCGTCGAGCCAAGTTATCATTTTGAACGTCATCGGCATGCTGTCCGCGCGGCCGGAACGGCATGTTCCCACCACGCATAGAAGCCTGTTGTTGCTGCTGCTGCTGGGCCTGCGATGGCGCAGTCTGTGAATATCTCCGGGGTCTGGGCACGCGATGGTCGCGGGGAGAGGAAGATAAACCACCCTCATACATATCACCACCTCCGCGCATGCCTCTCATCGGGGGGAAAGGCACTCCCTCCTCGAAATCTTCTTCGACTGGCTCAAAGGGAAACGCTTGGCACGCGCACGACTTCCAATGGGCTCCACAGGTGTGGCAATATTCAGCAGGGGGACGACTATATCGCTGGTTAGTTGCTTATCCAGTTCGCTCGCCAACAAACACAACAAGGACTGACTCACTCCATCATCGGCTGGCCAAACCGGCCCGGGTCGGCGTTTGAGCCGGTGTGAGATCTGCGGAGCGACGGGGCATATTCGCCTTCGCCATAGTACGACGACCGGGAATCCCTGTGTGGGGCAAATCGAGTTTGTTAGAGAAGAAGACAAACCACCTTGTGCATATATAAATGGCATGGAATGAACTCACCGTCGAGGTGCATGTGAAGGCGCCTCATCAAAAGTCCCAGACCCGCCGGTCCACCGCCGGGGCGCCGCATCACTTGCCCGCCGACTAGTGCGCCGGGGGTTTGCCCCACCCCCGCTGCCGTACACAGCCGACCCGTCGGGCGACATGGCCCGCGGCGGCGACGACACACCCCGGCGACGCTCCATGCCCGGGCCGCCCCGGAACTCGCGCGAGTGGCGCGACTCGTACGAGCCCCGGGCAAAGTTATGGCTCTCGGCCTCCTCATCAATCGGCTGGCTAGTTTTGCGGAGATGGTGGTGCTGCGAGTGGCCGGAGAGTCGCGCGTGACGCGTTCCGCCACCGCCGCTCGGCCGCATGCCGTCGTCCATGTCGTACCTGCCGCCATCATAGTCATCCTCTTCCTCCTCTTCTTCAATGTCGCCATGGCCCGGCACAGGCGGCGCAGCGGGGACCTCGGGCGGAATCTCCGGGCGGCGGTTGCCGTACTCGTTGCTCGGTCGGCGGCGGTCGTAGCTGCCCCGGCGGACGCGGGCTGACTCCGGCGTGCGGGAGAGCTCGTTCCAGGACTCCCCGCTCGCCTGTCCCCGACGGTGGCGGGCCGATGACGGCGGCTCTCGTTCGGTGTCACGCGAATGGTGAGACTTGCTGGAAAGCCCACTGACTCGTCGGTGGGAGGGTCGCCGCTTGGCCGTGTGCTGGTGGTCGGATTCGGAATCCGATGATGTCTCTGAGCCGGAGCCGGACTCGGAGTCGGAGTCGATCACCGCCGACGAATTGTCTTCCCGGGTCTTGACCAACGATTTCGAGTTCTTCGATGCCTTCGACGGCTTGGATTGCTTGGACGATTTATCCGCCTTGGCCTTCTTGCTCTTACTCTTGCTCTTGGCGCTCTTCTTGGACTTGCTGCTCTTCTTGCCCTTCTTCCGGGCCTTTTCGTCCTCGGAAGACTCCTCCTCTGATGACGACACCGTGGACTCTTCATCCGAGTCTTCCTCCTCCGACTCGGACTCGGACTCTTCCGAGTTTGATCGCGTCGACGGCGGGATTGAGGGAACTCGGAGGGGCACCGACTTCTTCTTCTTCTTACTTGGCTTGGTGGTGGCGTTACGGCTTTTGTTCTTAAGTGGGCTGGGCTGAGGTTTGCGAGCAGCTGGTGCCGGCGACGACTCAATAGATATCGAGATGCTCGTGCTATCGGTGGCTTCTTCGACTTCTACATTGGGGAAAACGACAAGTTTATTGTTTTCCGATCTTCCAGACGGCCGGGCGCGCGAACGGCGCGCATCACTGTCGACCTCTCGGGTTTGGCTATTCTCGGTATCCCGGTCCGAGTCGAATTGGCGGCGGGAAGCGCGGGGAGTGCGGCGGTGCGGTTTCTCGCTTTCTTGGTCGCCCTTGTCATCTTCCTCGTCATCGTCATCGTCGTCGTCGTCATCGTCACGGTGAGATTTGCGGCTACGCATGGACGAGGATGAAGGGGAATGGGCGGCGCGACGGCGGCCCTTAACGGAATGGTTTCCGAGGGAAACTGATATTGCGGGAGACGACATGGGTGTGGCAGCAGAGTTCTGTCCGGCAATGGCGGCGGCAGCAGCAGCGAGGGCAGCGGCAGTTGTGGCTGAGCGGTGTAACGACGGTGAGCCCGAGCGAGAGTTGGAGTCGTTATAATATGTCTTGTTGCGTCGAAGTGCCACAACAGCCGAAGAGGAGGCAACCTGGGTTGTCCCCAGGGTTGGATCATTCACGGTAGTTCCCATGACGGGTTGCGGGGCGCCACGGGGGCGAGCGGACAAGTGGCCGGCGTCGGACGGGTCGTTGTAGCCTCGGCGCTGGTGACGGTGATGTTTGTTGTTGTTGTTGGTGTTGTCTCTGGAAGCGTTGTCTTCGTCGTCGTCGTCGTCGTCGTCACTGCTATCACTGGGCTCGTTCTGTTTGGTGTGGCCTCCTCGCTTCTGGCGGTGGTGGGCCAAAGAGTACTGTTGTGCATCAGCAGATGAGGATGACCCTCCAGTAGTTTCCGAACGGTCAAGATGTGCAGAGTGTTCGTAGCTGACCACAACCCTAGAGCCTGACGAAGGGCTCGGGCTTCGACGGCTGCGACGTTGGCGTCGAGGCGTTTCGTCCAATAGCTTGTCGGCACCGGGTCGATGCTTGGATCCACTCGAGCCGTGTCTATGTCTAGCAGAGCGGCCATTACCAGCCACGGGCTCGTAACACTCCATGGCGTGTGGAGAGAGAGGGAGATAGGGCGAAGCAAAGGAGTGGGAGTGGGAAAGTGTGTGCCAGTTGGAGAGGAGACAATATGGAGAGAGAGAGGCAAAGGAGAAGGGGGAGAGAGAATGGAGTAGCTCAGCCGTATGCGGATGATGTGTTCAACGCTGCAAGTCCGGTCCGAGATAGACAGCTGATATGAATCCGTCAATTAGAATCGTCTGACAACGCCCACATCAGCAGCAAGCAGGGTGTGTCTGCCAAGTCTTGACAGAAGACCTGGTCCCCAGGCCGACTTGGACGACGACAACTGGAGTGAATTGTGTTGGCAAGGAAGGCTGGGAGGGAAAAAAATGAAAGGAAAGGAAAGGACAGTTAGGAGATATCTCTGCCGGTGTATGAGTGGAGAGGGTCGTTTCTCTCTCAGTGTGTTCCACAAGAGAGGCACAAATAAATGAAAACAGGACTACCGGAAGACGAGCACAAAAGAAAACACACTCGGACTCGATTCACGATCCGTCGCACGCTCTCTCGAGGTGCTGTACACTCTAACCAGAGAAACACAAACACACAAGTCTCTTCCTGGTCACGTACGTCCACCACCCGAAAAAAAAAACGAAAAGAAGACGACTCGCTTTATCACCCAGCTAGCACTGTATCTGAGATGTCCGTTGAGCCCCCTGGGCTATAACAACTCTCAACTTGTTCAGAATAATGGCGCCCCTAAGCACCTGCAGACACGGGCCAATTGGAGAACCAGTGGGAACTGGGCGCCAGATTGTAGTAACACCATCAGGGAGGAAAAAGAGGAGGGGAGGACAACGGGAGACAAAATTCAGATGAAAGGACAAAACTGGAAGATTGGCAGAAAAAGCCCAATGAGAAGAGGGATGTCGGTGGGAGTGGAAAGAAGCACGAAAAAAAGGAGTGAGAAAATGCTTGGGGCAGCGACGTGTACCCCAACTCTTGTGATTGAGTGAGAATGAATGTATGCGTTGTTGCTGCAGTAGTTCAAGTCTGCGGGTGGTGGTGTGTGGTATGCGGTGTAGCCGGCCGGCCTGGGTGAAGGAGAGTCGAACAACAACACGAATGACAGCAGGTGACCGCCGAAGAACCAGAGCGGGAAGAGAGCGTCTGATGTCCAGATTGGAACAAGATAAATAGTCAGGCAGAGTCGAGTGGTGCTATGTGTACACACAAGGGCCTATCTATACAGCATCGAATAGGAATGTTTCGAGTGTGGAGAGAGGAGAAAAATGTTGACAGAAGATGTGCGCGCGTGTGGAAGCTCGAGAAAGGAAAAGAGCGAACGGAAAGAGAGTGTGAGCGAGAGCCATGGGCGGCGAGAAACAAGGAGCGAAGGTGTCGGTCGGTCGACACTTCACGCTTTCGCTGTGTGGGGAGAAAAAGAGCAGCGGCAGCGAATCGGAAGCTTCCGTGCAAAGAAAAAAGCTGCAAAGCTACACCAAAAGCAAGAAGAGCCAGCACACACAAGTATCAGTATCTCCGTTCTTAGCTAAGAGCGTTGCATGTGCACGAGAAGTCAGATGAGGACGTACAGCTGGACGGGGGCCAGCCCAGAACTTGTGAGCTTTGTGAGTGGGCAGACGAGCGTCGGGAGTGGATCTGTGGGGTCTTGATTCTGCCAATTGAGAGAGATAGGCGAATCGGACAGATAGCCAGACAGAGACGGAGGGCGAGAGTTATACCGGTGATGTGCGTGCTAGAGTCGAGCAAGAGCCACAGAACATACACACACACATACACACGATGTTATTGATAGGATGAGTGTGCTGAAGCCGACTGACGATGTCTGTTAGCAGGACGAACGTGGAGGAAGAAGGAGGGGAAGTTAGAAGTACCCATGAAGGTATATTAAGAATAGCTCCTCTATAGCGGTCTTAGTATCTCATAGATTGAACCCTCAGCACAGACATTATACAGGGGTATGAGCTGTTCTGAAGAGGGGAAGCCGAGATTCACTCACCCAGACCCAGCACACGATATTTGCCAGAGACAGACAGACAGACAGTAAGATGGAGAGGGAGGCTAGACACGGGAATGGGGTTGGTAAGTACACACACCGTACAAATCATGCGAAACGGGTACTTACCACTCTAATCCTGGGAGAGAGAGTCCAATGCCGGAGCACGCGGCGCAGGGGGTTCGTGAAGATCACCATCCGCCACTCACTGCCCGCGTTAGCCACCAACCAGACCACAGACCACAGCTGGGCTCCCCGCTGAAAATAAGTCATGGCAAGTGATCTCACAGGCTTGTCGATGTTCTGGGGCTCCCTGGGCTGAGAGAGAGAGAGAGAGAGAGAGAGATTTCATCGGACCTGTCCTTTGCCCTCGTTTCTGTCACCCGGCCCGCACAGTAAAACATGGCCTTAGACCAGTCTCCAAGGGCTTATCCACAATGGGGTTAATATCCGGCCACAAATATAGCCAGCCAGACGTCGTCTGTCCTTTTTTTTTCTCGCTTTTTTTTTCTTTTCTTTTCTCACCCACCGCCCGCCCACTCTCTGTCTTCCTTTGCCCCCCACAAGATCACCCAGGACCTTCTGACTGGCTCGGCCGCGATCTGCGCCCGCGCCATCAGCCATAAATACCCCCTTCTTTCTGAATCCTCCATTTATACCCGCGGTAAGCCAAAAAGAGACACGGCCGGCTTGCTGCAGGTGGGAGAAAACAGAAGAAAACTTGGTGGTGGTGGTGGTGGGTAATGGGGGAAGAGACATGCTTTGGGGGGCCGACAAACGCGGGTGGAAGCAGACCAGAGAGATAGAGAGAGGGAAACAGTAGAGAGCCCGAATATGTGCGTGAGTAGAGAGACAAGACACCCCGAGAGGACCAGAGGGACTGGGACAGCTCGTCGTATGTCTGTCTATGATTATGCAACCCCTGGGGCACACATATCAGATCAGGAGGGTGGACATGGGGGGATGGAACCACTGCAAGACCTTGGGCTGGGAGCCGTCAAGCAAACGGGCGACATGGCAAAAGAAGGACAAGCGAACGGGCAGAGCGCACAGTCTAACAAACAAGTAAACAGCTGAGAAGCCCGAAGCGAGCACAAAAAACGCCCTGACCAGCCACATGCAGCAAAGCCAAAAGGCCAGCAAATCCATCCAACGTGCATGGTGCAGTGCAGCAGGATACAGACAACAACTGCTACGTGCAGCAAGCAGGATTGGTGGTGGTGGTGCATGCTGCATCGATTGGGGGGAAGAAAAGGTAGGTGGTCAGTCGCTGCACAAATATATGCATTCACAAACACACACCATGCCGAAAGGGAACCGCCTGCAGCAAAGGAAAATGCCAACTTACCCATGTCTGTCCACTCTATTCAAAGCTTCATGCAACAAGTCAGCTCTGCTCTTCTGTCCGTTGTCCGCGTTGCCCCCGCTTCTTCGTGGAGTTTCCTTCGCTTCATGTCTCAGCCGGAATTTGCTCGCTGGAATAGCATCAGAATGACAACCCACGTTCCGTTCCGTTTGACCCCTCCCATTCGCTCATATGCTTCGGCCTTCGCCCTTGGTTCTCTCGCTTCGTCTTGCTGGGGGCCATGTGCCTTTTGCCTCATGCAATATGCAATGTCGTGGGGGAGGGGAAAGTCGTCCACGGTCTGTCCTATCCCATCTTAGGTCAATACTGCATCCCACTCTTCTCCGTGCGTGGCAGACTGGCTTGTAAGTTGGAAGCTCTTACCTCTTTCTCCCCCCCCCAATGCGTTGACGTATCATTGCCCCCTTCAAGTGTGGAGATGCATCATTATCATCGCGTCAGGTGGTTTCCCCCCAGATTCCCACCGTGGTCGATATCTTTTTTTGCTCTAGCAATGCATGCGTATCTCCTGTTTCTCGTTGTCGCTCCCTCGCCTCTTCCTGCTGCGTGTGGGACCGCCCGGATACTGTGTAAGTTAAACGCCTGTTTCTCCTTTGTTCCAGAACCTGCAGGTATCCGAATCACTGAACAAGAGGGAGAGACCACCCTGGTACGAGCGAGACCACTGCGCCGTGCCAAGATGTCCAGGCCGGAAGCCGGTCTCTGAGCGCTTCGAGGCTTGCGAGACCTTTCTCCGGCCAGCTGTAACCGGAGCCGCGCTTTCCGACTGTCTGTCAATAGACGTAGGATAGCCGGCCAGGTCAGCTATCAAAACCACAGTCACGATTTCTCACCCTGAAAGAAATCACAGCCGAACATCCATCCATAAGCAGCGCAGCAACGCAAAGGAAAGCAGCGAGCGTAACCCGAACTTTTCCTTCTCCACATCACCCACCAATGCTGAGGGGAAAGAAAGTACTCACCAAGATTGCCTTTTTAACTGCACAAGATCCAGCACTTTTCCATTTCCAGAATGACAATGGTACCACAGCATGCATGGTCTTATGTGCTCTCAGAGGCACCCAGTCGGACTCTGGAATTTTCCCCCTCCCCTTTTCGCTTCCTCCTTTTTTCGCTTTCTTTTTGTTTTTCCGTCTGGTCTTGTGAGAAGATGAGAATCGTGCCGTTGCAACGTGAGCGGGGAGTTTTCCCCTCTCTCCACCATGAACTCCCACCGCCGTCGTACTGAGTCGAATCCAATTCGTAAAGCCGAGGCGATAGCAGTAGTGGGAGTCGAGTGATCGGTGTATCGCAAGCAGATTGTTGCTCCCCGCTTGTAAATTGGCTGGGCAGGACACATATTTGGTTGGCGGATGGGAGACAGCGTCTCCAAAGGGGCTCCATCGGTGTTGGACATATCGCCCCGTATCAGTCGACGCCAGGACTTCTGTTCATGCTGATCGTGAGTCTCTCGCCCGCCTGGGACTTACCGTAGGAGATGCCCGTATGTCCTGCATCTGTCGCCAGCCGTGCCCAGCCGTGCCCAGCCCGGGCTCCGTGCCGCAGCCGGGACCGGGATTGACGAGGACGTAACAACCTTGTGTAGCGATTCCATTCGCAGGATATCGGCAGATAAGAGACAAAAAAATCCAGAATGTGGGATCGGTCGATGCACGACACCAGAAGTTGATCTGAAAAGCCTGTGAAGGGGGGACTTGTAAGGTGAACCGCCGAAAAAAAACGCCGTCAGGACATGGAGTGAGTTCATTCCGAGCTTCAATGGCCAAACCCCCAGAAGTCACCGATGGGCCCAGGCACTCACCGAAGGAAAATGTCAAGAAAGGTTTGCACTAAATTGCACAATCCCGTTCATCGAGTCCTCACTTCTGCTGTCATCATGGTAGTCCCAATCCATGGCCATCACCTCCCGCGAGATCGTGGCTGTTGGGCCGCGATACCCTGAGCTCTCCGCACACCGATAGTCATGATGCTCCGAGTAAAGAAGAAGACATTTGCAGCAACGCTCCAAATCACAGAGAATTCTAAACTTTCCTTATCTTCACAGCAGCCGTCTGCTCCTTTTTATCTGCCCACCGTCTCGGTTCCTTCCCTGACTTTGAACCTGCCCGCACTAAGCACACACGTGCACGCATACATACATGTCCTCCAAGGCAGGCGCCAGGCACCAGGCACCAGAAACGGGGCGGGCACACACATCATGTGTGGCTAGCATACAACCCACACACACACACACTTTTGGTAAAGAGCAGCAGATAGAACACCTTTGTCAGGAGGAGAAGGACCGTTCTCATACTCCAGCTGAATCCGGCAGGCGCACTCAGAGCATGGCACATATCCCCTTACGAATATGGTAAGTACGCAGGAAGATATTGATCACATTTCATTCTTTGAAACGATGCTACTGAGTTCCTTCCTCGTACATATCATTCCTCTAGCCTCCCTTCTCGCATATGTGAGCAGACCTTCTTTAGGATAAGAAAACGGGAATCCCCCCTTTCGGTATTCGGAATGTCCCCCGCAGACGGACTTAGCCACGGGCCGGTCGAATATCAGTCGAAGCCAAGACTCTAGCAGCTGTGTGCAAGTAGGATGAGGTGTGTAACACATCATCCACACACACACACACACACATGGCATGCACAAAGTCCTCCCACACATCAGGTCAAGATCACACACATCACAGAAGCACAACCCCAACCACCACGAGTCCAGCACACAGAATCCAGATTCCTATATACCCAGGCCCTAACGCAACCAACCCGAACATGCTCGAAAGAAACAAAATAAGCTATCATGTGTCCAAACCGGACGAACGTCATGGTAAACGCCGGGTATTAAACGCCAATAAGACTTTCCCTTCCTTGATATATGCCTGGTGAAAAAAAAGAAAAGAAGAAACAAGAAAATAGGGGAATAGGTTCCGTCCCGGACTCCCATCCCCTCCAAGGAGAAACGAAAAGAGAAAAGAAAAAAAGAAAAAAAAAAGACAATTCAAAAAACAAGACAACACATATCAACCAGGTAGATCCTATATATATGCACATACACTTACAGTTCCGACTTCGGTAACGTAGGTGCCCGGTCCAGTGCCCCATTCCCCATCTCCCGATTATCGGTCCCTAATTTTGTCTCCCCAAAAAGTGTCCGTCATTTGAAGTCATTGAAAGGCGTCCGACAGGTGAGGTGGGCATTCATAATGAACTATCACACCACCCCTGCGGACGCACCTAGTGTTATACCCGTCGCCGCCAGTCCGTAATACACACAAGATAATCGATATCCTGCTAAACAGTGAAAGAAAAAAGAGAATCGAAAAAGACAAGAGGATCATCGAAGGCATACGAAAAAGTAACCACAAGAAAGAGCCGGGAATTTTCAAAAAGATGTGCTGCTTGGACGGGAGCGAGTGTATATAGAGTGAAATCGGTCTGGATGTGTGTGGGACGTTCCGTGATGAAGGACGATATATGTTCAAACTCGCTCGCAAATATGTGGCGAATATACCCTAAGGAGGCACACGCGTTCTGGAAAAAAACCCTGGCAGGTTAGTTGAGATGATCCATATTGGGTGAAGTGCAGCGACAGCACCGTACCTGAGGAACATCAGAAGTCGCTTGTGAGATCAAGCTCAAACGGTTCCAAGGAACGTCCGGCGACGGATATCCGCCTCCTTGACAATCTCAGCAGCCAGAGCCAAGCTTGGCGCAAGCATCGAGTATCTCTCAATCTCCATGATAACCTCGGTGAACATTTGATCGAGGAATTCGCGGTGTGGGACAATGGTGAGCAGAATGCTGCAGAGTGATGGCGACATGGTGGCTCCCATCAGCAGCAGCGTCTGTGCTACGATCGAAAGAGCACCTTGCCAGAGGTATGGCATATGGCCGGCGTGACTAATTTCCATTCTATCAGCAGAAATTCAGTATAAAAATTTACAGACGGTAACATGAAGAGATCGACAGTCAATATCAGTGAAAAAACTGATAGCACATTGAAAATAAAATATCAACCGAAAGACATGGCATGGACTTTTAAAGCACAAAGCAAGAACACTTACTGTGCAGTGATATTTTCCAGTTGGCGGACAGAAGCCTCGAGGCACTTGTGGCAATTGTCGCGAACGGCGGGATCCAACATAGCAGCCTCGTTGTTGAGGACAGCAAGAATATACGGCCGGTAGATAATCGTCCGGCACGCAAAGAAACGTAGGCGGAGAACGGTTTGCACAGGGTCGGCAAGGATGGTTCGCGTAAATGGGAACTGCATTTGCATCGGCAGAGATTCGTACCACTGCGTCAGCTGGTAGTCGAGTTCGGCGGTGATGGGCTCGAGGTTCGTGGTTGAGGCGGCGGAATCTTTGCTGTAGATGAGCTGGCTGACGCGGTTGAGGATACGACGCAGGGCAATTTCGGCGAGGAAGTACCACAGGTCATCGCGGCCAACAGGCTCTTGATGGTCTTCGCCCTCAAAGCCGCCAGGCAGACCGACATTCTCTTCGAACTGCACGACACCCGAGTGCGGCAGATCCAGCTCGGCGAGAAGGTCGCTTTCAAACAGGAGCGCATTCCAGTAGATACGCTCCATCAACTCGCGTTGCTGTGGCGGGACACGGTTGGGAGACATTAGGAGCAACTGCAGCTTGGTACTGGTGGTGCAGAGCAAGTTCCAAGCCTCGAGTGGTCGGACAAGATAGAACAGGTATGCGGCGGCGAGCAAATGGCACTGCGCGGCCAAGACACTATTAGATGTCATCATACCGGGAAGCAGTGCCCACGCTGCGGTGAAGTACTGCAGTCCAGGGGGGTCTTCCTGGGGAACTATGCGTGATATGCTTCCACGGAGACTAGCCTGGCCTAGAGACAGAACCAACAGCACAATGCAGCTTTCAGGGCCTTCGCGGAAGCCATTAGACAAAGCAGTGCGGTAGTGACTGCGCCATGTGTAAGGGTTGACGCAGGCATACCAAACATTCACATGTTCGAAGTACGCTTCGATGTAGGCCTGAGTGTTGCTGAGGTCGACACACGGGGTTTTGGTGAGAGAGTGCAAGGGCTCCCGAGCCATTTCGAGTTGGAGCAGGATTTGGGGGTCGTATGGCCGGGAGACAAGGTCGCTAATCAGAGGCCATTGTAGCAGGTGTAGGGCGGCGTTCGTGTGGACTTTGGGCATGGAGATGCCTGTGCTTCCCGATGTCCAGGTTCCGAGGCCACCGCTGGGGATAATCGAGGCGTAGTTCGCAGCGCTGGCGAGAAGCATATTATCGCCGCTGAGGCCGGTGCCGTTGCTCATGGATGGCGATTCGTGGGAAAGATTCAATCCGCCAGCTTGGTTTACCATGGTCATTTGCAGTAGGCTTTCAATTCTATTCAGGCGCTCCAAAATCAGCTTATCTCCGGCATCCAGCTTGATGCCAGGTTCCCGGTAGATGCACTCGGCGCCGAGTTCTGTGCAGAGCTTGCATTTGGGTTTTGTTCCGTCGCATCGCGACTTGCGCGAACGGCAGACCTCGCACTACATATGGACAGTTGCGAATAGCGGTTAGTTTGCAAAAGAGAGAAGCAAAAGACAATTCGATTGGACTTGGCTACCACTAACTAGTGGACAAGAATGCACTTACAGCAATTGTAGCTCTTCGGCGCGGATAGTCGACGGCAGCATCGGCGCTCCTGCGTTTCAGCGGATTTGAGCCGTCGTCACTGGGTGGGTCCTTGGGAACCGTCATGCTCGACTGGCTGTTGCTGCCATTCGCGTTGTTCATGGAGTTGAGGTTAGAGACGGTGATGCCGTTCGGGTTGACAGATCCGTTAAGAGAGGAGCCGTTGTCGTTACGGCCGTCGGTGTGTGACATATTGCGGGCCTTATGGGCGGCGCCGAGGATCCCTTCGCGACTGAAGCTTGCAGTTCGTTGTTGCTTGACATTGGTTGGGGATTTGAGGGAGGAGGCCATCATGGAGCCTCCTCCGGGGGCGGACATGCCATTTTGCATCATAGGGTTGCCCATGCCGTTGTTCATAGAGTTTGACATGCCGTTGGGCATGCCCTGGGACATAGCGGCCATGCTGTTGACCATGCTGTTGGTGAGGCCGTTGCCCATGCCATTGGCCATGGAGGCAGACATGGCGGAGATGGAGCCTGGAGGTGGGATATCGAGAGTAAAGGCGTCGCGCGAAGGAGGCATTGCGAAGCCTCGCGATGAGGTTAGTGATCCACCAGTACCGGGGGAGGCACCCGTGGACGACGGGGACATGGAATCCGGGGCGGAATACTGGCCACGCAGTAGCTGGCTGGAGGAAGAGTGATGCAACTGTGTCGCTCCGCCAGCCTGGAGCGAGACGTCGTCGAGATACAGAGAATCCAGAGGAGCGGTGGTTTGCGATCGACAGTGAGTATAAGGCAGTTTACACACGGAGGTTCATGAAGTGCAAGCTGGGATGGAAAAATGCGCAGGACACGACGGCGAAGGAAGGCGCGAAAGGAGGCAATGAAGAAGTATACGGCGGAGCTGAGGCGAGCTTAATGGATGTAAACAGAAGCCGACAATGTTCACGCCAGACAGAGTGTAAAAGGAGGAGGGAGGGATCGAGTGAGCGGGAGGCGCGACGCAGTAACTCCTTATAAGACAGGCAAGCACAGACAGGAATCATGTGTCGAGTGACAAGTGTTTGCGCAAAGACCAGAAGTGGGAGGTGATGACACAAGAAGCAGAAGAAGTGCCGGAGTGCTCAGAGCAAGAAAGGGGGAGGGGAAGGATGTAGTTGGCGGCGGGAACAAGCGATTGCAGACGGGGCCAGAGGAAGATAAAAATGTGAGGATGTGGAGTGTGGAGAGGTGAGACCAAAGATGGGGCGGACAGGCCAAAATGAAGAATCAAGAGAATAAAAAACTGGAGAAATAAACCAAAAAAAAAACAATTGTTCTGATGGTGGCACAGCTAAGACTTAATCAAGCCAGCATAAGCTTCTCGAATAGTCTGGTCTGATGGGCTGGATGCGCTGTTGATGTTTGGAATTGTGAAAGGTGATGGTAAGGATGAGAATAGGGAAAGCGTATCGGAATATCGTGACGATGGATCCGACTGGTTGGTCGTTGGTGGGCGTTAGACGTTAAAAGACGTTAAAAATGCTGCGGTGGTGCGGGGACGGTGCGGGTAAGACAAAGCGACGAATAAAAGATAGTGGAGGGAGCAGAAAGAAAACAGCAGAATAAAAGAGGAAAAGGCTCAGGACGAAGCGTATTGAAGCCAGAAATGTCAGATGAAAATGGTGAAGTAGGACGATAATCCAAAGAGAAGTATTTGGGTGAGGATGAGATGAGACGAAAGGAAGAAGAGGGAAAAAGACACGGGAGAGACGGATAGGCGGGAAGAGAAAGAGGAAATGAGAAAGAGAGAGAGAAGAGAAAAGACACAAAGTCCAGAGCAGGGGGGAAGGACCAGTGAGAAGGGGAAGGAACGAGAGAGAGGGAAAGAGGTAGGGGGAAAAATGGGGAAAGAGGCAAGAATCGTATTGTCAAGTGTCAGCAGGGGAGAAGAGCAAATACAGTAGAGGGAGTCGAGTGTACAAGGAAAGTACAAGCCAGGAGGAAGGAACAAAAGTGGCCGTAAGAAGAAGGAAAGCGGAAATGGTAAAAGCGGGTAATATCAAGAAGAAGAGGAAGTGTGTGTGTGTGTGTGTGTGTGTGTGCAAGTATACTGCGTAAAGAGGAACAAATGCACGATTTGGATGCAGGTCGGTGGTTCATGTACGAGTACACGTGAAGTAGCCGGCGGACGGGGAGGGGAGCACAGGGCAGAAGGAGGAGGAGGAGTGGATGGCCAGAACAGCAGGAGCGACCGACAGGATCGAAGCACAAGCCAAGCACTACCACGTCGACGTAAGGAAGCGACGACAGGCAGGAGCAAGCCCAAAAGAGAGCGAGAGAGTTCGGGGCAAGAGCCGAAAAAGTCGCCAGAGAGAGAGTGAGAGAGAATAAGGAGCAAGCAAAGCCGGAACCAGGAGGAGAGAGGCCAAAAGGAGAAAGAACGATTCAAGGCTCCTGGTGCGGAGATGGTGGTTGGGGAGAGAGAGAGAGAGTACCGGCAGGAGCCCCAGAAAGATATGCGATGTCGAGAACGATGCGATGTGAGGTGCATGCAACCAATACAGTACACAGCAAGGCACGACAGAGAGGTGTGTGTGGGAATACAGAAAAAGAAGCAGAAAAAGAAAAAGAAAAATTGGCGAGCCGGATAGACGGGAAGAGGAGCGAAGAACTGAGCATGGACAGAGAATGGGGTACATCGCACTAGTCGTTCATTGTGGTACTCGGGGAATGGTTGTATATGCACTGCTCACCACCTATGCACAAGTACCACACTCGGTTCATATAATTCTTCCATGTGCGCCTCTTAATATTCTTAGACGGGACATTCAGTCTCTGGAAGTCTTGCTGTGCGTACCTATTCAGAGAGTGAGAGTCTACGGGTGTGTGTTGTCTGTTCCTGTGGAGTCTGGGAGGGCGTCTTCCGGTGGGTGGTATGTGCATGCATGGACTCTACACGTGTTTCCTCGAGTCCAAGGGACAACATCAAAGCTTTTAACGATGGATGGGTGGCACAGACTGATTTTCTCCCCAGAAATGCAGCCATGGTTAAGGCCGGCGTGGACTACGGAACCTGGGGCATGGGGATCAGGACAAGTCAACTGGGGACGCTGGGGAAAAAGGGGGATCAGATGAAAGATGATCTGCATGCGAGACCATCCGCCGATTACTATACTCGTCGCTGTGCAGTGACTCTCCGAGCAAGTCGGTACGGATGATTGTATTTCTGCGCATACAGAGTTCAGAACGATATCATCTCTGCTTTTGTCATGCTGGCACATCTGGATTCTTCTCTTTTCCTCTCTGGCACCGTGTGGCGGCGGTAGCATGACCGGCCAACTAAGGCTACCCCAGACTCCAGACTTCTCTCCACTGAACCCAGCAAAACAAGAAGGAAAATTGGATGGCCCGGCGGGGGGGGCAGACCCGGGGAGGGGGCAAAGGCGAGGACACGAGGAAGAAATAAGCCAGGGCCAGTCCTCTTTGGGAGGGGGGACCTGGACTTATTGCGGTTCTTTTCGACTGGTGCGACCCAAAACCTCGCACCGAAGGGGGGGCTAACGAGTGTTGGGTCTAGTGTCGTAGGTTTCGGTTGGAAGATGGAGAAGCCCTTCTCGAGGTGGTGGTGTGTGGCGATTTGCCGATGAACTGGTCGAGGTTTGTGTGTGTGTCTGTGAGAAAGAAAAAGAGAGAGAGAGAGAGAGAAGGACAGGTCTGGAGACTTTTCCCGAGTATCGCGAAGGAGCAAGGTCAAGTGATGACCTTCCGGGTCCCCAAAAAACAGTATCACGCGTCTTGGAATCAAGTGGACGTTTCTGTTCCTGTTTTGTTCCATGCTCTTCCCACCACGTCGTATTAGAAGGCTCGCAGCACTCGACCGCACATCCGCCCTGAGTGGTGTGATTTCGTTCTTCCACCCCGGCCAAGTTGTCGGTGTCGGGCCCAAAACAACCCGGGGAATGCCAGTACTTGTTCCCCCTTCAGAAAAAAGAAACTAGCCGCAGGCCCCGGAGCCGCTCGGCGAATCCCGTGTGGGGAAGAGAGCTGAGCTCTGGCCATTGTCGGGGTCCGGAAAGGGAAATGCACATAGACAGACAGAGTGCAGTGATGAAGAAATACCGGCGGTATTGTGAGACAGAGGAGGGTACTGACGCTTGAACAGCACATCCTGATAATGTGCATCATCACGGAGATCACTGGCGATGGAGATGGAAAGAGGAGCTGTAGCAACCACCCTGGAAGAGCCCGTCCCGGTATTGAAAGAGGCGAGAGTGTGGCACTCTACCGGCCTATGCCATGAACACCAGCACAGAAGAGCAAAACGTGTCACACCCCGATATCACGTATGTAATATCGGCCACCGCCAGCGCCGTCCAGCAGCCTCTCGGAAAGAGGACGAAAGCAGACACAGCCAGTAGTCGGCGATGTGTCTCCGTTACGAATCAGGAATAACCAGACGTAGGTATATTCCAAAAGGTCCCGCGCCCCTTCCCTCTCCAGAAAGAAGTTGCCCTGCTGTTTGGTCGCTGCCCTCTCTTTTCAGCGCGGCGCGCCTGTAAGCGACCCGATTTGGGAATTCGAGCGCTTTTTCTTCTTCCTCTGGTGCAAGATCCCAAGGTTTCCACATCTGCATATAATAACGGCCGTTAAAGAGAGAAAATCAAATAAAGAACCAAAAAAGATAAATGGTCGGTCATTTAACGAGCAGGGGCCGTTCTGTTCTTCGTTGATTCCTTGCTGCCCTTTCCTGAATCGCCCTAGTGCTATCCGGACTTGCAACCCGGGATTGCCGGCGACCTTGCAGGTACATGCCCCAGCCATAAAGATAGCCGCGTGCGGTGAAGTACCAGAAAGATTCCCCAACTTAGATTGGAAGGTTTTGGGAGCCCAGAGAAAATCTTGAGGATTGTATCTCCAGTTTTTCGTTTTTTTCTTCCCCTGCGCTTCCCTTCTCCACACTCGAGTTTTACCATGGAGGGATCAGGAAGACAATGGAGCAAGACACCTGGGGAGGGGAGGGCTAGCTGGCTGTGCTTGTTCTTACCCCGGAATTTGGAGGCGGTGGCGGCGCGCGTGTGTTGGTGTGTGTGTGTGTGCAACATCCCGTGTCTTGGTCAAACTCCCAACTCTCCGCTCGTCCTACAGCGAACAAGGTCTGCATCTCTACCAGTGACCACGAAAAGCACAATGTCTGACGCGCCATTCCCACGTGCAACTCTAGACACACACACACAAAACCGAACCCGACTCCGGTATAGCTGTCTCACGCAGCATATCACCGCCGCATCTCCAACGCAGTGCGTACGTCCCCTCAAAAAAAAAATATATACAGTATATATGAAGAAGAGGGGACGAGGAGAGCACGCTTTACAAATGTGCCTCCTCTTCATATATATTAGCTCTACCTGCTGGGGGGAACACCGACCAACAGTTATGCAGTCATAAAAAAGAACAGTACTCTGTCACTGGTACTTCCGCCGTACTATAGGAGCCGGTGGGCGCATGTCGTATCTTGTACGTACCAGATACTCCGGTGTGTGCACAACAGCAGCCTGTCGAGGATAAGTGTGAGGCACCGGATATAGACGCAATATAAATGCTTGGGTGGTTTTAATCTATTTGTGTTGCCCTCTTCGGGGGGGGTGTGGTGGTAAGATGCGTGCACAGGACACACACATGAAGCACCGCAGCGCGCAGACGCTAGAATATAGATTGCCAGCTATAGGTGCTGGCCCCTATAGCACTATAAGCGTTCATTCGATAGGCGAACAGTACGAAGGCCCAACCAAAGTCTGGTTTTGTTCTGTCGCGGCCCCTCCTCCCGGAAGCCACGGTGGTGGACATTGGCGGCGGCTCTCACCAAGCAACCTGCCTGAACAGTTCGTAAAGACAGGGTGAGAGTCGAGACGCAAATACCGGCTCCGTGCATGACACCGCCAGCTCAAGGAGGGAGTGCGCTCCTAGACTGGGTGAGATCAGCCACAGCATGACTCTTGTGGGTGTGTTCTACAGGCAAGCACGCAGAACTTCAAGCAGCTTATGTTAAGTACAGACGGTTTCTTATTCCTGAGAATATTACCCCTGGATCAAGCAGTTCGACTAACACAGCGCGATTGAACTAAAGTTTGTAGTAGTGGTAGAGAACTGGTGGAACGAACGCCTTGCATCTGGACATAAGGAAAGGAATGCAGTGCAGGAACTCCTCCACAATCCCAGCCAGCACCGACCACCCAAAAAAATAAATAAAAATAAAAATAAAAATAAAAATAAAAAGGCCAGGCACGAATGCCGACAGCTCGATAAACGAGGCCACAATGTCGACGAGTGAGCTTGCCACAAAAAAACATGCACGCGGGAGAAGTCAAGTCTGGATACGGAGTACGGAGCAGCAGCAGCAAACAGCCCCAGATCCACCGCTGCCCTTGTGTCTGTCTGTCTTATCTGGCTGCCTCTCTCTCTCGCCTAATAAGACGCGCCGCATAAGTAGGCATACACCTTAGTTCGCCTGCACTTAGATGGACTTTCATGCTCTCGGCCCAAACTGGGATATGTGTGCTGCTGTGTAAGTCCCTCGGACCCAACCCCAGATTCGTGCAGCAAAACAGCCTTAAATTCGGAGCTGGGCTTCGGCCTCCAAGACCTTCCCCAGATTGGCCCGGCCCTTGCTCGTTGCACTCCCGTATACGTGTGGTCTCTCGTCCGCTGGCGTGGTCTCTCTCTCTCGCTCTCTCTCCGCATCGGTGGTATTCGTCCCCCGGCCCCCCTTTTTTGCCACTCTCATGGGGGCTGGCGCGGTGTGCAAGCAAGCAAGCATATGGAGATGGTCCGCGTGCTGTTTCACCTAGACCCATCAGTTCCATGGCGGCCGCTACCGGGTGGGTGGACCACGTCTCCGTCCGGGCAGTTCAACGGCGCACACTCGCTTTGAAGGCTCGCTTCTCAGCTGGTCATTTAACGAAGACTCGACTGTGTTATTCAAGGCCGCGAGAGCAGCGTTCGTGCGAGAGAACGCACATGCGCACGCACCAGGCGGATGTGGACGTCTGGAGTGCGCAGAGACAGCTTTGCATACGTTCGCGATATATTGATGCACTATGGCATGTTCCTATATATATATCCCACTGTGTTGGTTGTGTTTTGCGCCGTCGTGCAAGATTCTAACATGATGCATTCGTCTTCATCACCAGCAGGTCTCCCGCTCAGCCTCATTCGGCGACTCTTGGACAATGTATGAAATCGGTGCATGTAGTACAACACCAACCGCAAAAAATGGCAACACACATGTGTCTGTGAAGGAAGGCAAGCAAGGCCGCACTCACCACTCCTACGTCGCCCGTCGTGTATTCTTGGTATCCAATCTCCGCCACTTGCGCGCGTTCGCCTGCTCCTCTCGCCTGTTCTTTTCAGGGTCGGGTGACCTACACCCGGCGCCCCTCACACGATATTAACTCACACCCAGGGCGCTCTGCTCTCTTGTTCCTTTGCAAAACGCCGAGCCCGCATTAACCCATTCCTGGAAAGATGCGGGGGAGAACACCATCGGACGGCGAGGGTGGCAAAGACCAGGTGTGTGAACCAGTCAACCGATGGCCTGCGCCAATAAGCTGCGGGAGATGGCAGTTCGTCCATTATTATTGTTCGTCTTTCAGATCTATGCAATACACCAACTGCCGGATGCTCGAAGTCTGGGTTTTGTCGTTGCAGGTGCATACTGGACGACACGTCCGTTCACATGAAATTCTGGCGAGCCCTAACAGCATCGTATATTAGGGTTTGGCGGGACATCTTCAGCTGTCAGGATGCGAATAGTGGTGGAAAGCCGCCGTTACTCGCCATCCTGGACAGAGACACCTGCTACCTGGATTTTGGCCGTGATGTCTTTCTCTTGTGGTTTTGGGTCATCCTCTCCCTTGTAATGTTTCGTCACTTTTCCTTTTTCCAGTGTGTCCAGATCGGTACATGCAACCAAAAGCCGAGCAGGACAAGCCCAGCCCATCCCAGAATGCTACAGCCCACGGGTCGCTTCCCGACGCCCATTCAGGCAGGCCAAGGCCATGTTCTCTGTTGTGGCTCGCTGTGATCGGATGGTTCTATTCGGAGATACATATAGCTTGGGGGCGTGTGATATTGCTGGGGACGTTTGAGAAAATGCTGCCTTCTTTCTTGTGTCTCCGTTCCCCGTTCCTCTGTCTGAGTGCATTCCTAGAACCGCCCATTAAGAAAGACGGCGCATCCCAACAAGGTTGTTGTTGCTCTCTCTCGAGCCCATAGCCCCGTACTATGGTGCTTATTCCGTCGGGATATCCTCCATTCCTCTTTTGTCTGTGTTTTCTCCCCGGATGTCCTAAAGCCCACCAAACCCAGAGCCGAAGGATCTATCTGTCTAGGCTCTCCAGCGGGACCCCAAAATGGGGAAGCGGAGGGGAGGGGGTGAGAAAGCAGTCTCAAGGAACCCCCCTCCCCCCGGTCGCTTAGTGGTGACGATCACGATGGAAGTGAGGCCGTCAATAACACCGAGAGAGAGGGCCATGGGGCCTGTTTTCGCTGTGTATCCTCACACTTGGAAGCTATCTCTTCTGTATTGTCCACTCTGGTTTCTTGACCTCTTGCATATGCGTGTGTGTGTGTCGTCAAGATAACCACTCCCTCCGGTCGATGCACTTATACGTCAGACTAGAGCTCCAAATACACATAGAACGCCGTCTCCCCTTCTAGGCCCAGCCGGCGAGCGGAAACAGCCGTCAAGCCACGCGTGGTGAGGCCCGACAAAGACCTCAGAAAAGCCTTCTTTCTTCGGCTTCCTATTGTCTAGCCGTCGACCGGCGGGCGCTTGCGCGCGGAAGAAGTGGACCTTCATACCACACGACTCGACCGCGAACTGGCAAGAGGAGACGACGTGATCCGTCCATGGCCCGCCCCCCGCCGGGGCTTTGCGTGATGGGATGACAGTGATAATGTGGAGGACGGGCATGGGGATGGGGGTGTGTGTGTGTGGATCTTGATTTTCAGTCGTCTTTTTATCCAATCTTCCTTTACACACACACACCTGCAGCCATGGCGGATCAGATCCCGAAGTTCCCTTAGCTCCACCCGGGAGCCAGCGACACCAGAGCAGGTAGCGTGGGAACGGGGAAACCCTCTTCTGGGATCATTTTCGTCCAGGGAAGTGGGATATAAAGTGAACAGAAAAAAAGTTGGCCTTCTACTTGAAATTTGCGTGTAATGTGGTATGTCATTCAACCAGTTGCGCGGCTGAGCAGGAGAGGGAGGAGAGAGAGAGTTTTTTCCCCCTCTCTATATCTTGTTTTGACGGACTCTTCCGTTCTTGCAATTGTCCTCGCCGCTCTCGTACATATTCATCGCCTTTTGCCGGCTGTGGTTTCCTGTGTGTCAACGTCAAGGTGCCATTCTCGTCCCAGATGAGCCTCTTCATCGCGGTTAAGTCAGTAGGTACCTTTGCAAACGGGCACGCACCCTCGTTGCTTCGACAGCCCGCAGCACCGCAGCACTTCTTCCGCTGGTTAGCCCGATCCAGGGGACGACGATGGAAAAAGCACGTCGCTGCCGGCCAGCTCGGTTGGATTGTCTTTTGGTTTTGGCGGAGGGAAAGGGGAGGCCGGGGGGGGGTGGGAAATGCTCGGAATTGTTTAGGAGGGTGCAAAGAAGGATCATGGAATGGCCGGTTCCCCGCCTTGTCCCCTGGGGTTGCGGAGAGGCAACGACTCCACCAGTTCAGGAGATGGCGCCCTCACACCAACAGCTTCACGCTCAAGCGAAGTGAAGGCACCCTGCAGTTGCACAGACTCCGGGTCTCGAACAGATCCCATTTCGCCCAACCCTAACCCTACCGGTCCAGTCCGCTCACCGCCAGCCACCCCTCCATCATGGGTTTCTGGCACCGGGAGGAGGAGCGGACACGACCGTTTCCTGGGAGCCGGCAGTAGCAGGGATGGAATATATCTCTCATCCCCTCACGGAACTCGAGCAAGCCGAGCGTCTGCAAGTGGTATAGCACAGCAGCCAGCTGCTGAAACCGTCGCGTGGGTGGTGGAACGAAGGGCCGATGTGTCTTCACCTGTCTAAGTGTGTGTGTGTGTGTGTGTTGTTGACTTGGAGAAACCTGCCAGACTAAACCCAGAGGGAACACCTCCAAGATGCCACCACCAACAGACTTGCAGTGCAGGGCCTGAGCCACCTGTCACAGCCACGACGTACGTGCCTCCAGCCCTCTTTTCCTGAATCAGAAGCAAAACTCATCAGATCATGCACCTGGCCGTGGCTGTGGCTGGAGTATCATCGATAGCTGGTGCGTGCTTCTGGATGACCAGTTGAGATAAACCCAGGCAAAGCGCGAGAGAAAAGAAGCAGCAGGATCGAACGGGCCGAATACCAGGCGCACGTCGAGTTACTTTTCTTTCCTTTTTTCTCTCTGGTGACATTGGGGAAACATGCGCGAGAAAGTGCGTGAGAGAGAGAGTGTGTGTGTGGGTGTGTGTTCGTCGCGTACTGCTGTTCCTCAACCTCTACCACTCTGCTTCCTTTTCCCCCTGCTTGTCCGCCACTATACAGAAGCCCCTCCCGACATGGCCTCATCTCGTCACCGCCTCTTGTCACGTTCTCGTCTGCCGAACTCGCTTCTCCAACGGTTCGCAGATCGCATCGTTCGTATCCTCCATCCCCTCCCCCTCCAAATCTCAGACGAAAAAAAAATAAAAGTGACTTCGCTTGATTTACCCTCCCAAGCAAGAGCCAAGGAATCTCGCCTCCCCCTCACTCTCTGTGAGTCTTGCTCTCCCCCTCCAAGTAAATTAATCCCACAGCTTATTCTCACGCACATGCCGTACGTCCAGCGTTATTGCCATCCTGCACAGTACAGTACATCCATCCTAAATATGGCCCATGGTTCTATATATATACCATACAGCCGCATTCATATTCCTAGTCGGGGTATTCTCAATTAACGATAGCCATGAACGGCCACATGTCTCTCTCTCTCCCAGAAAGCAAAAGGGAAATGCAAGAGGTTGAGACCCTGGCCTACATACAAAGACGTGCACTTCATGGAGGAGGACTTTTCTTCTCGTTTTCGCCGATTCGACAATATGCTATGTGTAAAAGATCCCAGATACGTCCGTCTGAACAAAGGGACCAAAAAAAAGCTTGGGTATTCCAATTTCATGCGTGCTAAATTGAAATCCATATCGCCGATGCTCCCATGCATTGAACGCCTCAGTCTGGCACACTCTATGTGTATGTGAACGCTCTTGCGCCGAACGGGTGCCCCCCCCAATACATAGTAGCATTCGCAGACGCTCCAGCCTGGAAGGCCGTGCATATCCTGTCTGGATTGTGCTGCATCTACCCGGTAATTCCGCCTTCAGAAACTGGACCAAAGCAGACCGGAGGCGAGCATTCATGGCTGCGACATGTTCACGTACTGTAGCGAGCGCCGCCTCCAAGCCACATAACCGAATAAAAAGAAATATTGGTATTGCATGACCGAAGTAACGAGCGAACCCCCCCAAAAAACTAATCCCGTAATTTTATATGATTACCGTTCTACCACGAAATCGTCATTTCAGAAGCAATGCCGGAGAGGCGGAGCACTCCCGAAACGGGTCCTCTCACACCGAAATTAACCCTAAACCCTGACCCTAGCAATCCACCACCGTAGTCCGCCAACACCCTCCTCCTCCTCCTGCTCCTCATCCTCCCTCGCATGCATCAGTAGGCCTCATCGAACACGACAGCCGCAGCCCCGGGCACCTCAGCATACGCCACCATGTCTCCAAGCTCGCCGGAGACCGGGTTGCGCGAGATCACGGCCACGCCGCCAGACACCTGCAGGCCGACGACCACGAGCGTGCCGTCGGCGTTGAACGAGAAGTGGCGCGGCCCGACGCCGCCGGCGGGCGAAATCTGCACGAGGCCGAGCGCGCCCGTGGCCTTTTCGATGCGGAAGGTGACGAGGATGTCGGAGCTGACCGCGTCGGCGTCGGTGCCGGGTGGAGCAGCCGGGTCGGCGATCTTGAAGAGCGGGTCGTAGCGGGACGAGAGGCTGATGAAGCGGTGGTCGGGCTGTACGGGCGGGGGACTTGTTAGGGGATGGCATCGCTGAAGGGATCGGGGTTGCGCTCTCTGTCAACTGGGGGAGAGAGTGGGAGTTTGACTTACCGACACGGAGATCTCCGCCGCCGCGGCCCCCACGCTGGCCTCGCCGTCAATGCCGTGGGTCGGGATGGAAAACATCTCGTGGAACTGGATGCGGACGCCGCGGTAGGTGACGCTGTACGCAGTGACGGTATTCGCCAGCTCCGAGACCAGGTACATGTACACGGCGGGGCCCTGCTTCCCGCGGCGCGGCGGCTCGTAGTCGGCAGCCGACACGCTGGGGTGGGCAAAGGTCAGGTGGCGCGGCCCGCTGCCCGAGGGGACGACGAGCGGCGCCATTGCGTCCAGCGAGCCGTCGTCGGCGATGTGGTACAGCCGGACCACGTCGGCGCCGAGGTCGGGCACCAGCAGGAAGCGGCCGGTGGGGTCGACCACGGCCTGGTGCGGGTGGGGCGCTTCCTGGCGCGACGGGTTTGCACCGGGTGCGGGCAGCTTGAAGGTGGCTTCGGAGGCGATGGCGAGGCTGGATCTGTTGGAGACGGTGATGGTGGTGAGGGACGAGCCGACGCTATGCGCACTGTTAGTTTCCGAGGAGCTACGTCTTCCCACAAACAGAGACGCCGGCACACTTACTAGTGGGCCACGGCCATCCTGGAGGACTTTTCGCCGAAGGTCACCGACGACACGGGCCCGATGATGGTGTCGACATGTCCGACCTGGGTGAGCACGCCATCCGACGCGGTGGTGTACGCCGTCACTCCGCCAACACCGCGGCCGGTCAAGCCCTCGTCCAGACAGTACAACAGCTTGCCGGCCGCGTCGAGCTCCAGCCACGCCGGGCTGCCGCCGCAGTCCGTTGCCGACGAGACGGTGTCGAGCGTGCCGGCGGCTGCGTTCTTGGCCGGGAGCGTGAGGTTCAGCGTCTCAACGGAGCCGGAGTATGATGCGGCGTAGAGCAGGAGTGCGTGGCTGGATTGGGCAAGGAAGAGCAGCGAGAGGGCCGAAACGGCGGCCGGGGCCCGGTGGGAGAACATGCCGGATAGTGGAGAATGTCCGGTGGCGTCTGGAGGGAGGTGGGTTGGGCGGTGGTTCAACTTTCGCTCAGACGCGACGGAGGGAGACGACACAAAGTAAGGAACGTACTTCAGGCTCAGCTCAGAGAGAGCGACGCAAGACACTGAACGGAGATGGGTTTCTCTCCCTTTCTGACATAACGCCACCGATCAGGCGTGAGATGAAGATGCAAGGACGCGAAGCTGGACAGAAAGAGCGTCAGGCTAGAACCCTCGACAAAGACCCAAGTCGAATAAGCCAAAAACAGAATTGCCCCAAACTCTCCGTATAGGAAGAAAGAGAGAAATGGACGAACTCACTGGTTTATATCCGCTCACCGCGTATCCCCAGAAACAGTTGGGAAAAAAGACCAAATCCGCGACCTTGACGGAGGACAAGTGCTCAAACTAAGGAACCATGTCACCAAACCAGGATTTGCTTGTTTGCTCTTCCCCAACCGTGATTCGTTACACGGCCCGTTCTGGTCTTTTCCGTCCTTCCTGGCTCTTTTCTTTTCTTTTTTGGTTTATTTTAGTTTATTTTCTTCTTTTTTTCTTTTCCTTTTTCTCCTTTTTTATTCAAGTGTGGCGTTCGCCTCAAACCCGTGGGTCTATATAATTTTCGAAACCCTCCGATGATACCGATTTTCCCTTCGGTAAATTGCACTGGGTCAATCAAGCACGCTGCAAATAGCAGAGGACCGACCACCCCCGGCAAATGGCGGCCACGGTCGAAGGCCTCCGAGACGGAACATAATCCAGCGAATCAACAGACCGTCTCAATGCGTTCTGTTCCGTGCCATTGACGGGCATGGTTGGCTTTTATTCCGTGTCGCCGCGCTTGGTGTGGACGCCCTCCTCTTTCAAAATATTCTCTTCGTCCGTATACTGGGGACAGAGGGTTATTTCCGCTCATGCTCTTGGGGGGTTTCTTCCTCTTCATTTATACCCATTCTACACATATAGCCGCCGTGGGTTGGCGCCGAGATGCACGCGACAGAGCCCGTGCTGATGAACACCTCGGAAAGGAGCTGGCAAATGTCGTTTTCCCCGAAACTTTCTATCCAGAGTTTGGCTGCTTTTTTTTTCTTTATCTCCGACGGAAACTACCCGCCGTGTGCGCGGGTCGGGTCGGTAGTTGAATCCATGGTAGGTACAATTTTGAACAGGGCAAACACTGACAGAAGGGAGCTCAGGGTTTTGCTTTGATATCTGTATTTGCATGGTAGCTACGCAGGTGAACTATATCCTGACATCTGCAGTTCAAGTCGCTCCAAATGCGCACACATAGGCTTGATGACCCTAAACCCCTCGATATCACGCCCCACCAAAGACTCGCTGACTAGGTGTGCAAAATGCCTCTCCCTGATGGACGGCGCACGCGGGCGTCCTGCGCCTGCGCTGCGAGCACCAACTTCTCGATCTGTGCGCGCTGGTCGGCGAGTCTTTGGTGGGCTGCTTGCTCCTTTCGTACCTACCCCCGCGATAAGCTGAGACTTGACATTCCAGAGACCGACGGGAACTGGAGAGTCACCAAGGAGATATAGATGAGGACGTGGATGAAGAGAGAGCGGGCAAGAAGAGGGCTGGGGAAATCCATCTTGAGAAACTGGGCACAGAAATGGGGAAGATGGCGAGCCAAAAAAAGAGGGAAGAAGAAGGAAAATTGAAAGGGGTAAAGAAGTGGCCCCAACAAGAAGAGGGGGTTATAAGTAGACATAAGAGGGGAACCCACAGGAGGGGATGCTGCAAACACGCTTGCCCCGGTGTGTAAGGCCCGTATGTGCTTTGGTACGAGCTGACCTGTCGTAGTCGATGATGGTTGATGATAAAGCATGTCGGTTAGGGTTAGTATCCCTTAGGAAAAGACCAGCTCGGACCACACGGCGTCATTTCTGCAGGTAACAGGGGACCATAGTCTATGAAAAGTTCAATTGTTCGTTTTAAATTGGTGGGCTTTTGGGGGAGATTGTATACACTAGATTTTACAAGACGTTGCTGCATTTTTGACAAAAGAATATGTTCTTGCGGCTCCAAGAAAACGCTCAACATCAAATCCGAAATGAGAAAAGGGAAATGGAAAAAAAGGGGGCCGCTCACGACACCGGCCATCTCCAAGAGAGACTACATTCCCCGTAAAAACATTCTACCAGAGGGAACATTTTAAAAGTTCAGTCTTCTGGGAGAGTGGCCATGTCGATGAACGACAGTTGTGATACACGGTTGTAGTACAAATTATAAGAGAGAAACATTTTCTCGTGGTCGGGGGTTCGGAGTCCGAGTCTCGTCATTCGTGGTGATGATCAAGCAACGACAAATTACTCGTTGATCTTGGCCAGGATCCTAGAAACACAAACAAAACCCGCATTGTTAGCAACGAACGACACAATCTCGACGATATCCTGGGGCCAACACCACCGTCGGACCAAACAAGAGAGTAGAAAGCAGGAAAAAAAAAAAAAAAAAGAGCCTCCAGCAACTTACTCGCTATCCCGGAACAGATGGAACTCATCCTCGCCAACCTTGACGGGCGAGCCGCCGTACTGGGGGATCAGCACGCGGTCGCCAGCAGCCACGCCCATGGCTATCCGCTTGCCGTCCTTGTCGAGCCCGCCGGGGCCGACCGCCAGCACGCGGGCCTCGTTGAGCTCCTTGACGCTGGACTCGGGCAGGAAGATGCCGCTGGCCGTCTTGGTCTCGGCCTTGATGCGCTGCACGAGCACGCGGTCGAGCAGCGGCACCAGCGAGCGGATCGAGCGGAGCGAAGTGGCCTGTCGGAGAAGAGCGCGCGCGCAGAAAGGCCTGATGTTAGCTGGGACGCGTCTTCGTGGTTTATAGATACACACTCATGGTTCTCCGATGGTTCATCGACACCGGTGTATGTGTTGTTGCGGTCGGCCACCGGCCGCCGAGGTTTAGGGGACAAACACCGTACACGCGCGCGTATCGAAGGGAACGGATGTACTCACCATTGTGAAGATTAAAGAAAATAGATTAAAAAAGAAATCCAATTGGACTAAGCAAAGTGATAGGACTGAAGACGGAAGGAGAGAGAACGGTGATGGAAAGGATGGATGATTCAAGCTTGGGATTGGAAAGAGGAAAAAAAATTAAACAAGAGCAAAAAAACCAGCGTCACCAGGAAAAGCTCAGGTCCGAGGTTCCAAGAGCTTCTGGAACCAAAAATTCTCCTTTTACGCGAGCTGGCAGCTGCAGGCAGCTGTGGACAGCTGCCCCATATTATTATTCGTTCAGTTTCCACCCTCCAAGAAAATCCAAGTCCAACCACGGTTAAGAAAGGTCACCAGCCACATCATGTTCACAGATACCAGTACATCTTCCACTCAAACAGACATCCTGTTTATATGTACTCTGACTAGCACTATACCACTAACTATATTTTGCGAACGATTTCTATAGGGAGGGAAAATCATAATAATGTTAGCTCCGGAGGCCGTGACTTTCCTGCTTTCTGCTTGGTACCCACTACCAAAGTCCATCTATACCATGTTCTATGCAGGTAATGCTATATGAATATGCGCAATCATTTTGTATGTGTGCTCTTTCCATCCCCCACCGTGACGTCTTGAAATCATCTGTAGGAGATAAGACCGTATGCCAAAAAGGAACTGAAGAAACCACCCCCCTCCCCCCTCCAGAGAAAAAAAAAAGCAAAAGGAGAAAACAAGACAAAACCACAAATACCGTGATGAACTCCGTTGACTGTGACTGGTGGTATGCTAAAAGAACAAGTACTCAAAAAAAGAAGGAACAATCAAGAAGAGTGGAAACAAAATCTCTAACAGGAAAAACGATGAAGAAAAGGGGAGAGGCAGAAGAGGAAGCAGAGGAAGAGGACAATTCAAAAACAGAAGAAGGCAAGAAGCTGAGAGAGAGAATCAGAAACATCCCTTCACAACGGCCAATTTGGGAGGATGCCACTACTTCTTCTCAGTGGTGGTCGGCGGTGTGGGTGGAACCAGGTTGTGGGTGTGACCGGCCACGGCCACAGTCTCCCCGGACGGTAGCTGCTGGCAAATAGGCGTGTCAGAAACCCACGGGTCGCGGAGGATCTGTTCCAAGGTCATACGCTTCTTGGAGTCGATCACCAGCATTCCTCCAATAACGTGCCGCGTCTCCTTGGGCAGAAGCCGGAGGATCCGCCAGGGGCCCTTAATAACCTCCTTCTTCTCAGGCACTCCACCACCCGGAGCCTTCGCTGCCTTGGGCTTCATCTCCAGCCCATCTTCGCCAGTCTGGGCGTGGTGGTGGTGGTGGCCATTGTTGTTGTTGTTGTCGACCGGGGCCTCCGCTGCGGGCTTGGCGGTCTCCTCAGCATCCGCTGCACGCGGTTCCTCGGGCTTCTTGGGTGCTGGAGCAGCCTCATCGGTATATTCAGCGACATCGGCCGGTTTCGCTGCATGAGCCTTCTGAACCTCCGGCTCAATGTGGGTATGCGAACGTTCGATCTGGGCAGCTTGCTGTTCCGGCTTGTGATGGTCTTCATACTCGGCGATAAACTCACGGGGAGTAGTGCTTGTTAGATCATTCGTTGACTTCGAGGGGATCGAGATATGCTTGGGGTCGTGGCCGGGCGACGGCTCAGCTGCAAACAACTTGAAGCTGTTGTCTGTAAGCCGGGGCACCTTCCAAGGGAATCGCCGGAGAGTCATGCAGCAGAAGATGATGCCCAGAGACCAGATATCAACTGCCCTAGGATCGTATTCCTTTTCGTCGTAGACTTCGGGAGCAAGGTAGGGATCCGAGCCGACAATTCCTATACCGTAGCAATACGATTAGTATAAATAGGCGGGGCCGTCAATGGGGTTAGAAGGGACCGGGCTTACCAGATGCTTTGACAATGCCATTCTCGAATGGGTATCGGAACACGTGAGCGCTACCAAAGTCGATGATCTTCATGATTCCGTTGGCGCTAACTACCACATTGTCGAGCTTGAGGTCGCGATGGGCGAGACCAATGCTGTGAAGGTAGGTGACGCCGTTCAAGATCTGAAGGAAACAGCAACCAATCTCGGCACGGCTCATTTTGCCGGTCATGACGATGGCAAACAGATCATATGGCGCATACTCCATGACCACGTACCACTTTGCCTTCTCCTGCACTATGTCGAGAGTCTCAATGATGTTGCCGTGGTGGAGGGTCGATCCGATGCAAAACTCGCCGGTGAGCTTTTTGGCGTACTCCTTTTCGGTCTCGTATGTGTGGCGCGCGCGGAATTCCTTGACGGCGAACACGGTACTATCGTCGTTGCGCTTCATAAGTCGAACGGAGCCTCCAGCACCCGAGCCAAGAACCTTTCCAAGCTTGCCATATTTGGCCATCAGACCATGGTCTTCGCCAAAGGGAAGATTACCAGGTTCTCGGGTCACAGGGTTGGCAGTCACTGCGATCGATTTGGGCGCGACCTTGGGAGAGGGAGGGGCCTTTTCGTGTTTGCTGCGGCCGTGCTTACGAAAAAACCGCTTTAGGTCCACCATGGAGCCATGTTTGCCATCATCGCCATGGTGGCTCTCGTCGCCACTGCCCTTGCTGGAGCCGAAGCCTCTGTGCTTGTCTAAAGAGAGATTCAGACTCGAGCTCGACGGCGAGACGCCCGGCTTTACACGAGAGAAATGGAAGCGAGGCTCAATAGAGTGCTTCGTTGGGTGTTGTGACTGCGGTGGGCGTTTGTTCGCTGCATAAGGGTTCTGGGCATCACCGCTAGGCGTGAACGGCCGGCTATAGAGCTGTGCAGCGCGAGATGGGCTAGACTCGCGGGAAACTGGAGTTGAAGATCCGGGGTCCAGTGTGAACATGTTATGGCGATGCCGCCGAGAGTCGGGATCCTTGTTAGGGTCCGCCGAGGTAGTCCGATGCGGGCGGTGGTGATCGTCGGCCGACGGTTTAAGATGAGGGGAATCCGCAAGAACGGGAGCGGTCGGAGTGACTTCCCGGGAAGTTGAAGCCTGCGGGGTTATCGTGTGGGCTTCTGATCCCGAGGTAAGGGATAGCTTCGGAGGTTTCTCGGAAGCGGAGTCCACGGGATCGGACCCCGAGGGGGTTAACGGAGGGGAATGAAACGAGGGCATGGCGGAGTTGGATTGCTGCGATTTGCGGTTGTCTGAGTGAGGACTGTGGTGTCTGCTGGATTGCGTTGACGAGTTATGGGTGTCTTCATGAGAGTGTATCTATTGATTAAACGCAAACGAAAGCAAACAATAAACTGTCAGTTCACTGACTCCGGACCGGGTCTGGGTTTGGGGTCAAGAAACACGAGATGTGGGCCATAGCGAATTCATGGGGAGAACCAGTGGAGGAAGGAGAGGAAAAACAAGCAAAACAACTTTGGGGAAACGGAGTGACGAAGTGGGATAAAAAGTTCTAGGTGACAAGAAACCAAGAAAAAAAAGATTTGAGGGAAAAACAGAAAGGAAAGCCAAAAGTCGAACCAAGAAAGAGGCTCTTCGACTAGTGTGGATGCGTGTGTGGTAAGAAGGAAGTGGAAGAAGTGGACAAAGAAGAATGGGCGGAAGAACGGGATGACTGAACAGCCAAGAGATGTCGAAAGTCTGGAACGAGACTGTTCGGGGCCGAGGGATAATCGGCATCAGGAAACTAGCTAAATGGGTCCGCATTATGGGAGCGAAATCCACCCGGAGATAGAAGACCAGGGCGGAGGGGACACAGGCAAGGAAATAAGAGGGAAAAAATGGTGAAGTAGAAGCGGCTAAAACGAATGCAGACGCTAAACAACAAACTACGAAGGGGAAAACCAGAGAAGGAATAAACTGGAAGATGGGGGAAGATTGGCATGTGTAGAGTGAGTGATATGCCCGGGACAGGAAAGCATGATGATTGATATGTTCCGGTTTGATATAGGTGGGGGCAAACGAAGGAAAAAAAAGGCGGCATGTACGAACGAGTCCGAGGAACGGGAGAGAAAATGCAAGGGGAGAGTGGCGCATTACACCGAAGCGCAGAACAAAGGAAGAGAGAGATACATACCCGCGTGGCTGGGAGAGACACAGGCTCATACTGAAAGACATTCAACCGACGACCTTGAAGCGATCCCACCTGGATGGACTTGGAGAGTTGGCGAATCTGATCGGCGGTGATGTTCGGGAAGGAAAGAGACCCGGTTGGGTCGGCCTCGGCGGGGCTCCGAGGGGAGTTAAGAGAAGAAGACGAAGGATCGACCGGTGGCGATGAGTATTCCTGGGTAACTGAAGAGAAGTGCACAGCATGATCAGGGTGGGCTTCATGGCTGTGGCCAGACGACTTCATAGCGGAGGTTACGTTGGCAGGGGCAGGGTCTAAAAAAGGATTAATCGGGCAGCGGAGGTCAGCAGCAAATCAAAGAATCCCCAGCTCGAGCGTGGCAGAGAGAGACCAGCATGTGAAACGATGCATAATCGAGATGAGATGGATCATACCAGTTGTTGGGCGAGTGTCGTCGGTATTACCGACTGAGGCAGATGTCGAAGCCATGGAAAAAGCAAAACTGGAGGATTTCTGCACAATAGCGGTACTTGGGGATTCAATAGTCGAGTAATTCAATGGTGTCGCAGTCGGAAGTAAATCTGACGAAAGAAAGGGCGTGAACAGATAGTAATATCAACAGCTGATGGGCGGGGGTACCGGAGACCGGAGATTTGAAAAAGAGTGATCACGAGGGAACAGAGAGCGTGGATCGGAGACGGAGGATTACAGGTCTCTATGGACCAGAGTTAATAGGAATAGGCACCTTCAGCAGGATTTAGGGACAGCGATAGGAATTGGCCCGTAGCACACAGATTTGACTGACACGCTGGCAAGCAGAAGAGATAAGGAATTGTTGCAACTTTTTAGGTAGAATAAAAGTGGGCAAAGAGGAAGAAAAAAGAGTGTGTGTGTGAGAATGAGAGAGGAGAGAGGCACTCAAGGTCAGATTAGTAGGTCGGAGAGAAGAATAAGCGCAGGTGAGATAGGGAAGAGAACAGTTATTATATCTTAGGAATGAAGAGAAAATGGAGACGAAGAGAAGAAAAGGAAGATGAAGATAGAGATTCGAGTCAGTGAAGAGAAGAAAATATGAAGGAGAAACAAGAAAAAAAAAGTTTGGCCAAAACAAACTGATTCGCTCGGAAAGCAGAGCCGCAAAGAGGAAGCGGGAAAGAAGAGGAAGAAAAATTATCGGTGCAGAAGGTGCTCTTGATAAGGATTAGTGTAAAGCTTCGGTTAGAACGGACGGTGTACTATATGCAGCATAAAAGAGAGAAAGAGTACCTGGCGGGGCAATTCTAGATCCGGGTTGTAGCAGGTACCAAATACGTGGGGCGCAAAGCCGCTAAGACAAGCTGTCATTTGGTGCGAAGTTGATGACGCAGTTGGGTACTGGGTACAAGGGTGAAAGTCCGCCTACGTAGGGGCATATATACATATATATCGTCCGAAAGAGCCAATGCCGGAATGTCCAGAAAGTGCGAGCCAAAGCCGGTGGTTTTCGGCCAGCGAACCGAACATGCGTGTTACTCAAGTGTATGTGAACATGGGATTTCCGGCAGCTTTGCAGTGGCGGGGCTGTGTGGGTGGTATGCTTCCAGTTTGGGGGAAACACATACATACAGTACACATTCACATTCACATTCACTTACACTTACACAAGCCCGTTCAGTGATAAGTGGGCAGTGTGGAAAACACAATGGGTGACAATGCAGACACCGGACGAGGAGGAGACGAGAGGCACAGAAAACGCCTCGATCAAAGGGCTCAACAGAATCCAGTCCAGCCAGCCTTTCTCAGCCCAATTGGCCGCTGAAACTTGGCCAGGCTGGAGCGCTCAAGCCTTCTGTTGTCACCATATCTTCTGCTTTCTTTTCTTTTCTGTTCTCTCCGTTCACCTGGCCTGAGTCATACCAAGAGTGAGAACCCGAGAACCCGGTGTTGGTTGATCCGAGCTTCGGAGGGCTGTCTTTCTTCCTGCTTGCTTTTTCCTTCCTTATATTTTGTATTTTATCTGATATTTTTATATCTTTTTTACCCCTTTGCCGCTTTCTATTTATAAAATACCGTCCCCTTTTGCTGTTGCTCCCATACTCTAGGATCTTCTCTTTTTTCCCTCTCTTCCCGAGCTTTCTCGAAAATCGACGATTTTTAGCCCACCTTCTGCGGCCTTCTTCGGCTAGGCAGAAAAATAAAAGCGGGCCGCCCACATTTGGTGCTCTTCTGCGATACACGAACGATCTAAGATGACAAGATGACAACAGCTCGATGAGCTTCTCGACTCCCTTTTTTGGTTGGGGAAATAAGATTTCTTTTTTCGGGGATGGATGGACGTACAAGGGCACACAGCCTGCTCGGCACAAAAATAAACTATGAAACCCCCCCAAAATGAAGGCTTCCCTAGTCATCAATCCTCCCTGACCATCTATTTTCAGCACGATGGCGCACGCCTGATACAGCCAACAGGCCACCAAAATTGGCTCAAAAGTCTGCGTCTGACAATGCCGCCCTCAAATCCTCGATTCCAACTCACCGTACAGTACCAAAGGAACATCGGTCCTAGCTTGCGTCTATAAGGAGAGTTCTGGACCAAACTCTGCTTGATAAGGGACCCGAAATAGACGCATACTCACGGACAAAAGAGGGAAAAAAAGACAAGCTACTCTCCGGAGCAGTTCGTCCTCCTCACTCATGCCTTTATCTCAATGGCAAACACTCGTCATGTATTTCTAGCGTCTGCCCAAATTCCCCATTCCCACAGTTTCCGGGGACATGGCCACCGCCGTCATGTGCATAATTGGCTGAGCCGGCACCAAGTGCCGCCATCATGAGGCCAACAAGCGGTACATGCAGTCAACCCGCCCAAACAAAACCAAAAAAAAAAAAAGGGTCAAAAGAGTCTTGTCTCAGACCATCCGCACAAATCGGCCTGTCCGGCCTGCTTTTCTTGTCCTACTCCTGTTTGCTGAGCCATGTCTTCGGAGCAGCTGCGTTTTCCCGTGGGGGCGCGGACAGACATCTCGGAGGCCAGCGGGGTATTACGGACAACGACGACGAGGGTTTGTCCGCGGAGATCGCAGTATCCACTCGGGACAATACACATTAAGCACTACTCCAGTCTTACAAGCATTTCGATGATGGGATGCTGTGTATGACCACCGGCCGGCGGTTGGGCTACGCCTTATCTTGACTTATAGTGCTTGCTCTGCGTGTTTCTGCGCACAACCTGACACACCACCACTGGCCACAACGCTCCAGCGGCTTTTCCCAATCGGAGAAATTCTGCACTGCATTCGGAGTTCAAACAACGGAGAGTACGCATCTCCGTGATTCTATCGGCAGCAGCTGGAAAAATTGCATCGCCTCAATGATATTGCAGCTGTGTATGTATTGTACAACGGGAGAACAGAAAAAAAGAACGACAAAACAGAAATGATAACTCCACAGCTAGGCTGTTTTATTCTCCATCCAAAACAAGAAATGGGCCCTGAATGCGCAATGAGCCATGGTACATGCCACACAATAGTCGTACAAGAAGTGCTAAAAGCCGAAATAAAGAAAAAGATAGGGAGCACCAAACGCTCACATGCCGGGTGTCTGTATGTGTTGCGCCCACCGGTGTGGCCCTCGAGAGCGTCACAAAAGCGGCCGCGTCGGTGTCGCGTGTCTCCCGCGCTCCTGCATGCCGTATCTGTCCTACGGAACCACCTGGATACCGATCGACTTCGCCTGGAAGATGATAGACCGGCACAGGCCCTCCAACGACAGACCGGACAGCCGCAGCTCGGTCTGCTTGATCTTGGCGATCTCGTAGATGTGCTTCAGAGACACTGTGCCGACAGTTTCGGTGCCCGGGGTGCTGGCGCCGCGCCGCCGGCCCTTCTTGATCGGGGCCTCGGCGGCGTTGAGGAGGAGCCACGACGTCTGTGGTGTGCGGATGTCGAAGTGGAACGACCGGTCCGGGCGGACGGTCACGCGGCAGGGAGTCGGGGTGCCGGGAATGATGTGTGCGGTGCGCGCGTTGAACTCCTAAGTAGTGGGTACCAGATTGTTAGTTTACTGTTGGAGGGTTGCGCAGTGCGACCAGAACCAATGCGCTGATGAGCATCATCACGAACCTTGCAGAAGTCCATCGACTTCACACCCTTACTACCCAGGGCAGGACCGATCGGAGGACCGGGCGTCGCCTTTCCCGCTCCGACAACGAGCTTGACAATCTGGTCAACGGCAGCTCTCGACATGGTGAATCTGGGGGAGTGAGATTGAAGGAATGGTGGGAGGCGTCGAAGTCGGTGAAGGCAAGGTCAAGCTAGTTCTGCTCTTGATATACTTCCAAACATGCGATCGTGATGTTGAAGATTTTCATAGATTTCATTCAGCGTGGAAAGGCTTGGCATTGGCCCGGGTAAACGCTGGGAGAACATCATAGGTGGTGTGGTTAAACTTATGGTCGATTTTCGAGACTGATAACGATAAGAAAAAAAGAAAGAAAAAAGCGAAGAAAAGGAAGCAAACTCAGACTTGAAGTCCTTTCCAAACATATTTACCACAACAACACTCCAACTGTTCCCGTTTTCATAACTTGATATTCCTAAGCCTTTATTTTCACTCTCGACAACTCCTTAACCTCACTCATTGAACCCCAATCTCTGTACTTTCTGGTGCCGAGGGGCACGAGAGCGACACAGCCGAATCGTCCACTAAAACCTCACACCCTTCGATCAAAGCGGAAACCGCAAGAACTCAAGCATGCCTTCAAATCACAACGCCGACAAGCCGTGGGACACGGAGGACATTGACAAATGGAAGATCGACAACTTCAAGCCGGAAGATAACAAGGGCGGCACCTTTACCGAGGAGTCGTCGTTCATGACGCTGTTCCCCAAGTACCGCGAAGTGTACCTGCGGGAGGCGTGGCCGCTCGTGACCAAGTCGCTCGAGAAGCAGGGCATTGCCTGCACACTCGACCTGGTGGAGGGCTCGATGACGGTCAAGACGACGCGCAAGACATTCGACCCGGCGGCGGTGCTGAAGGCCCGCGACTTGATCCGGCTGCTGGCGCGTAGCGTGCCGGCGCCGCAGGCGGTGCGCATCCTCGAGGACGGCATGGCGTGCGACATCATCAAGATCCGCAACCTGGTGCGCAGCAAGGAGAAGTTTGTCAAGCGGCGGCAGCGCATCCTGGGCCAGAGCGGGTCGACGCTGAAGGCGCTGGAGCTGCTGACCGAGACGTACCTGCTGGTGCACGGCAACACGGTGTCGGCGATGGGCCCGTACAAGGGGCTGAAGGAGGTGCGGCGTGTGGTCGAGGACTGCATGAACAACGTGCACCCGATCTACCACATCAAGTCGCTGATGGTCAAGCGCGAGCTGGCCAAGGACCCGACGCTGGCGAACGAGAGCTGGGAGCGCTTCCTGCCCAAGTTCAAGACCAAGACGCTGAGCAAGCGCCACGTGCCGCTCAAGGTCACCGACAAGTCCAAGAAGACCTACACGCCGTTCCCGCCCGCGCCCGAGAAGAGCAAGCTGGACAAGGAGATCGAGAGCGGCGAGTACTTCCTCAGCAAGCAGGCGAAGGAGCGCGCGGCCAAGGCCGAGCGCATGGGCCAGCAGAAGGTCAAGAAGGAGGAGAAGCTGCGGGAGCGCGAGAAGGAGTACGTGCCGCCCGAGGAGCCGGACGAGCTGAAGAAGAAGAAGCGGAAGCGGAAGCACGCGGAGACGGAGACGGAGGAGTAAGGGGTGGTATCGCTTCTCCAGGACCTTATGTAGTTTTTGCATGGTTTTTTTTTTTTATGGGACGGAGTTTTTCTCTCTGGGCATGGACATGATTTTGGCATTTAAAAGCAAGATTGCGAGTGTTTCCCGTGTGGGAATTATTGAATACGCATTGATTCCAGTTGTAGTACATTTCTTTTCATCTGTGATTGCCCGGGTCAAAAGACGGCGATGGATACTCCATGTGATGAGACACTGTCCGCCAATCCACGACTCCGGCCAGAGTCTTGGAATCTGTCATATCGTGGTGCTGTCTTTTTTTTTTCTATCTATCTTTACAACTTGGACGGAGACCCAGGCGACTCAATTGCAATAACCAGCTTTCCAAACTGGCGCCCCTCATCCATATCCTTGAACAGGCTCTCGATTGCCTCGAAGTTGCCCAGGCCCGACACGGTGCGGCTGACCACGGGCCGGATCTGGTGCTTGCCGACGAACTCGACCATATCGGCAAACTCGGCGCGCGAGCCCATGGTGACGCCGCGCAGGTCGATGTTCTTCAGCACGGCCTGCATCAGCCAGTCCATCTTGGGCGCCACGGTCATGCCGTACTGCACCACCACGCCGCCCGCGCGCAGCAGCCGCACGGTGCGGCCGATGATATCGCCGCCGGCGCCGTCGATGACGGCGTCCAGGAAGGGCCGGGCCGGCGGCAGCTGCGCGGCGAGGTCGCGGTCCCAGGTCGCGCTGGTGTAGAGCACGCCGCCGGCGGCGCCGAGCGCGCGCGCGCGCGCAAGCTTGTCGGGCGTGCCCGAGGTGACGTACACCGCGCAGCCGCAGGCCACGGCGAACTGCAGCGCGCTGAGGGCCACGCCGCCGCCGATGCCGGTGATCAGGATGTTGCGCCCGGGCTCGGCGCTGCGGCTCTTGGTCATCAGCGCGCGCCACGCCGTCAGGCCGACGGTCGGCAGGGCTGCAGCCTCCGCGGGGGCCAGGTGCGGCGGGGCGAGCTCGACCTCGGCCTCGGACAAGGCGAGGAAGTCCTGGGCGGTCCCGACGTCGTACAGCTTTGAGGCGCCAATCACGCCGAAGCCGGGCCCCGTGGGGTCGAGCTCCGGGGCGTCCGGGTCGGACGCCCATCCCCGGCTGGGGGTCAAGATCACGGGCTTACCCAGCAGGTCCGGCCGCGTGCAGTCCGGGCCGAGGGCGATTACCGTGCCGTAGCCGTCTGAGAGGAAGGTCCCGGTGAAGGAGATGCCGGGGTACAAGTGCCGGCGGATGAACAGATCCCGGTGGTTTAGAGACACGGCTTGCATCTGGACCAGGACCTCCTTCGGGCCCGGAGTTGGACGGGGAATGTCATTGAGTTGGAGGCTAAACGAGCGATTACATGTCAGTTTGTAACGAGGATACTATTGCATTGATGATACCTCGACACTCGGGACCAGGATGTGATATCGGGATGTGGATTCTTACGGGTAGTAGACTTTGCCGGGCTTCCCCTCCACCTGGCGAACTGTCAGAGAATGGGCCATGAATCCGGTATTTGCAGTTACAGAGCGAAAAATAAAATGTGTATCGTGATGGTTACTAGTCTTGTTGGGAATCAAGACGTAGAAGAACAGCAGAATGAAGTCTGATACATGAAACAAGATAACCGGAGCGGGAATGCGACAAGGTGCGAAATGACGCCGTTCCGTAAGGCCGAGAACCGGCCCTCGGATAATGGAATCAAGCCAATGGCATATGAAAGTCCAAATTTGTCAGCGCCGAAGTCATATAGAGCTTCCCAAGTCGTTACCAGCTGACAAGTCAGATCTCACGCCCATTCTTTGCGCGTTTGGAGAAGACTATAAATGCGGAGATGGAATGCGGAGAAGGGGGTGGGTATATCGGCCCCCAAAGAGATCTCGAATAGGGTTAGGGTTGTGGTGGGGCTAGGGTTGGGGTTAAACATTCAAGAACCGAGACATCCCGGAATCTGGGCCAGCGTCGAAAATGAAAACAACGCGGGGAGGACTTTCGATCTGTTCCTGGATCGGAGAGCAGTGAGGGGTTTCCGGCTTACTTCCGGATTGAGTTTTCGATCTGTCATACCGAAGTGTAATGCGGATGCTTATCTACGTACCCTTACCAGCATGTGAACCAACAAGTATTTCTATTACTTCACGATGTGACTGCCCGTATTTTCAAGTCAAGATAGCCCGACCAAAATCCAGGACGTAAGATCCTCCCCCATGCATCAGTAAGAACCTCGCATGCGAGATGCGGGTGACCGTGCCGGACGTGGCCAGCACACTTTCGCATGACGCCCCCAAAGAGGTTAAAAGACAGATACCTATCACGCAAATGTGACTTCAAGCTCGGTTGATAGCAGCAGACCAGTGTGTTGCCGCCCGTTTGGGTTGCATCTGCACCTGGTGCTGGTTGTCACATATATGCAGGCCGGTTGGCACAAAGGCGGGAAGCTAAGACGAGCTGGGGAGTGCGTCATTTCAAACACGCGAGAAGTGGCCCGCCCGCGCACTGGCGGGCGCCCAGGCCGGATTTGCGGTGATAGATCGCGCTTTCTAACTCCTGTGGCAATTGGCAATGCAGTTCTTGTAGTCTTGTACCAGAGAGAAGGGGGGGAAAAGAAAAAAGGAAGAGAAATGTCGAAAAGTCGGTCTCCGTCCGGTCCCTCCCCTTCCATAGATCTTTCTGTAGATATTGTCGTGAGGGGGGATAGGACACTGGTTCTTACTGGTCTGATTCTACACCGGTTCTGACACGCTTCTTGTTGAGCTCTATTTAGTCTCAAATCTGGTGCCAACTTTCTCTTTTCAAATAGGAGAAAAAAAAAACCAATTCACTGGTTGGTAGACAACTTATTTATGCAACCTCTCAGCACACCGACATGACCCCGAGTTTTAAGAATCCCACGTGTAACCATTCTCTTCGGGGCAATGTTCCTCTAGGAATATACAGGCTCTCGGTCACGACTTCTCAGTTTCGCTCTGGACGTCGCTAAACGTCTCATCAAAGTGGTCTCTTTCGCGTTTTGCCATATCTCTCCAGAAGGAGTCGAAGGCGTCCAGACGGCGGGTTGCCGGACCCATGAAAAGCCGGGTGCGAATTTGGCAATTATTGAAAGTTAATGGTATGCGGATGGATGTTCAGAATCTAAATATATCCTTTCCCAGTGCAAAGAGAACGCTGCGTTCGAGTCGTATTTGGACAGCGCCGTCGTTCTTGAAGATGGATTGGAGTGTTTGAATGGCTCCGGCCCTGGTGGGATATGATCGGGCTGTCCAAAGAAGTCTTGGGCAATGGCTGGAACATAGACAAGTACACCATTACGCACCAGCAAAACGCGATACACTCGCCAAGGATACTTTCATTCATGGGGTGTTGAGGGCCATGATGGACTGGCAAAGCCCTCTTGGGCCCGCTGAGCTCAGCACAATCCATGACTATTTCGACGACCTCAACTGGTAGTCTGAGCTTCTTATAGAGAATGATGAATGTTGTCGTGGCTTCTACCCGACTGGGGAGCCTGGGGATCGAGACCCGGTCCATAGTAAGAAAACTTTCGAGGGACATCCGGCCAAGATCTCTCAAAGAGCCTCCATGGAAGTCCTGCTTTGAACAGGCAGCAAAGCACGAATCGTGGCTCAGTAAAGCTGCCGGTGCCATTTGTTATTCAGTGATCTTCGCCTCGGGATCGTGCCGGCACCCCGAGAGAGATACCTGACTCGCCCTTGGCGCGGAAGAGGCTCATGCGGTTCGGCCCGCCACAGACCCGCCCACTATCGCCGGCGCAGCCCATTGAACACTGTGATCGGTCCGATGCTGGCGCCGCGTCGAGCCGTGGCGAGCCCCCGCAGAAGCATTCCCTTTGCGTATTCAGTACCGCCGTATGTGTAAATTTTACAGGAGCATCTTGCCAGACACGACTCGACTGTCATTGCTGGGCCGTTGCCGAGGACGGGTCTCCATCAGAGATCGGTCGTTGGCATCTGCAAAGCAGCCCATAGCTGCCGATGATTTCGATGGCTAGGGAATGGAGGATGTCGTTGTTGCTGCCGGAGCAGTTGAGGTTGGTGGGAAGTTATCCTCGGTAATTTCATCAGCAAAGATGTGCTAGTCAGCTCCACAGAGCTGGTAATCGACACCACCACTGGGTTTGTTGCAGCTCGAAGCTGGGCCGGGGCTGGCCAACCCAACGAGGGCAGTTGGTCGATACAGAAGCATTGCTGCCCGGCTCTAAGTCCAGTGAGCCTGAAGCCTGAAGGAAAGCACATCGTTTGGCACTCTTCAACAGTCATACGGGCATCCATCCCCAGAGCCGGAGTGCATCGGCACAGCCAGGACAGTCCCTCCAGATGAATAAAAAAAAAAAACATCCCAACGGTGTGAATGGGACAGTTGGGATACCCCGATAGATGTATACTCGGTTGGGACCGCCACAGATTGGCTGCTGTTGCTGTTACAAGGCATACCGCAATCACTGCGGCTTGGGGCTCGCTCATTTGGGACAAAGTTCCCACAGAAGCCCTCTTTGGAGAACTCAACACCTGCAAACTCAGAGTCTTGGTTCCAGCAGGCATATTAGCACCGAGCGGTGTCCAGTTTGGACTCGCCTCCGGGAATGTCGTCGACCTGCGTGCGCAGCGTCCGGGTCCCAACGTCTAAATAACAGCCAAAGTCAGCCCATGATGGCAGAGGTCGGGTTGAGACTGTGGGTAGTTGTGGTTGATGCAGTGGTAGTGGTAGGCTCGGCGGTGTCGCAAGCTCTTGATTTTCACTTCATGTTTAAGACTGGTGCTTGATTACCCCGGCGACGGGGTTCTCGAAGTTTGTTTTGGATCTGCTGATGGGTCTCTTTGGGCTGCGCGAGCTCGGGCGGTTGCCGACAGAGGTTGGGACTGCGGCCAGGAGGATTCCGAGGTGCGAACTGGATCGGAAGCCAGATATCCAGGTCAAGCACGGTCGGTTTCAGAGTGTTCGGGAGGCGTCAGTGTGTCGGCTTTTGGTGTTCGGGGGGTTCGCCCGTACTGGGGAGAGAATGAAGTTCTTTGGATGAATCTCAGACACAAGCAGATACTAGGAGCAACCATCAACCCGAAATCTAGATGATTTTCCTTGCATTATGTCTCAACTATCAAACATCCGATGCTGCTGCAAACATTGCGCTAACCCTAATGAAAATAAAACCACGCGAAAGACTAACAGAAACATTGGTAAAAACGCCACTTGGGGGTTTTTTCGCGATGGTCGGCGACGTTAACCACGCACGCCAAAAGAAACGTCCAAAGATCGCCGACGAACCTGGCAACATTCATGAAAGTGGCATAAATAAGGTTTCGTTTCTGCCCGTGTAACTGGGGGGAAGAATGCGGGAGCCGAGGTGGGGGAGAAAAGTCTGCCCGCGACGGGGGTGGCTGATAGGGGATATCGATAACCACATCGTTACTGGTTTAAGAGGATGTGATGTATAAACCCACCCAGTGAGAGACTGACTGCCTGTAAGTCTGCATGTAACAAATCGGTTGGTATATGGCGTTGGGGAGATTTGTGTTCCTCGACACCAGGCATTTTGAAGTGTGCCTGTCTCTGGCGTGACGTGACGATGGCCGGTAGTGGCGACATCCTAATTGCCAAGATCCTTGGGGTCCATTTGACTTACTTTTTGGGGCTTTATAAAAAAAAGTTAGAAGATACGAAATAGAAATTGTAAGAAAATTCGGTGGTCAGATCTCAGACTATTCCTGAATCAGAAGATGCCGTCGGCGGAGAAGAGCGATTATTTCCTCCGTTCGCGAGCAGCCAGAGGGGGGAAAAAATTCAAAAAAAGAAAAAGAAAAGGAAACATGAACGTGACTTCAGGGAAAAAAAAACTAAACAATATTCATCACTGCAGAAAAACAACTTGGTGAACGGCCTGGTGTCAGTGGCATCCGACCAAGCACAACCACAACTCACTCTGCATATCCCAGTGCAGCGCCCCATTTAAAAGATGCCCGGAGTAGTATAGTGTCGAAATAGTTTAGGGTCGCCGAAAATTGTGGAGAGGGGAGAAGGCCGAAGGAGGAAACTTAGGTTGATTTTGTATTTTATTTCTGCGAAGGGGGGGAGGAGAGCGAGCGAGGCCTGGATCGTCGGCGAGGCGTTGACGTGATGGGCCCTAATAGCTGTGAATACTCCGTCTGTACATATATCGACGTCCACCGTTCTTCTCTTCTGTTCTTGTTCTGTTCTGCTGCATATACGAACCCTCAATATAACCCCCGAGAACCCGAATTGGGGATACATCCAAGATATCTTTCTCTTCCCGCGGATCGACACGCGCTCTGTCTCCCCTCTACCACCCGCTGTCTTCCGCTTCTCTACACAGCATGGCCGCCAACGCCATCTCCGGCGCTGCATTCGGCGCGGCCCTCGTGGCCTCGGGCGTCACCCAGCCACTCGTCATCATCTCTCAGTTCCAGCTGGAGAACTTCCACATGATCCAGGTGTTCCTAGCCGCCACCGCCAGCAGCGCGTAAGTTTGGCCCCGTGTCCCCCCCCTTCCCTTCTTCCAGGTGACTCCTCGGCCATATCTGACTCGCCCACCTTCCCGCCCTCAGCGCCATTGTCGCCGTCGCCAACCGCACAGGCTACGCCAAGCTCCCGCCGCGCTCGCCCAGCTCGCTGGCGCTCTTCTCGCGCTTCGACGGCAACATCCTCGGCGGCGCCCTGCTCGGCGCCGGCATGCTGCTCGCCGGCTCGTGTCCCGGCATGGCCCCCGCGCAGGTCGCCATCGGCTTGGAGTCCGGCGGGTATGCCACCGCCGGCGCCGTGGTCGGCGGCGTCGTGTACGCCGCGGTGGTCGGCCCGTGGGTGCAGGCGCGCAAGGCGCGCGCCGCGGCCGCCCAGCGCCAGCAGGGGGGGCCCGCCGGCGAGCGGGCAAGCCCCGAGACGGTGTCCGCGGCGCTCGGGCTCGGCCCGGCGGCCGGGCTCGCGGCGTTCGAGGTGGTCGCGGCGGGTGCGGCGGCGGGCGCGGCGCTGGCCACGCCGCCGGGCCGGGCCGCGGCGCTGGCCCCCGTGCTGGGCGGGCTGGCGATTGGCGGCGCCCAGCTGGTGTCGGTGCTGCTGCGGAGGTCGCTGGTCGGCGTGTCGACGTGCTACGAGGAGCTTGGCCGCTTCGTGGCCACCCTGGGCGGCAAGTGCGCGCCGTCGAGCATCGTCTTCGCCGGGGGCCTGGCTGCCGGTGCCCGGCTGGTGGCCGAACTTGCCCCCGGCCTGGTTGACCGCACGGCCCTGCACATCCCGCCCGTCCAGGCGGTGATTGGCGGTGCTATCATGACTATCGGCTCGCGCATCGCTGGCGGGTGCACCTCGGGCCATGGTATCAGCGGCATCAGCCTGCTGTCGATGTCGAGCTTCATCACCATTGGCTCGGCCTTCGGGACCGCCCTTTTGCTGGCTCCGTATGTGGTGTAATATTCAGTATGATAATATTCTTGATTTCTTGTGTCGAGTTAGTTTTGTCACATCGTCAGGAGTGATACCACTGTATGATACTCAGTTCTTTTTGTTTTCGTGTTGTCGTAGATGAAGTTTCTTTTTGCTTGATCTATTGATTGATTGAGTCTAGGTTGCGTAGTCTCTGAATAACACTTTCTCCCGTCCATGTGTGCTCTCACCGTGTCTTCACCGTCAACCCAGGCTTACTCCGGCGGGAACACAGCCCGGCGTTCGACGCCAGCCGCAGCCCCCCGAACCGCCGTCACCTCGATCTCAATCAACATGGCGTCCTCCATCAGCCCAGCCTGGATCATCGTTGCCGCCGGGGGCACCGCTCCAAACCAGCGCCGGAGGACGGGCCACACGGCGGGGAACTGCGTGCGGTCGGGCAGGATGTAGCGTACACGCACCACATCGGCCATTGAGGCGTCGGCGGCAGCGAGTGCGGCGGCGATGGTTTGCAGGGCCTGGTCGGCCTGGTCGCTCACGGACGGCGAGATGTGGCCCGAGCGGTCGTACCTGGGGGAAGGTTAGGTTAGGAAAGTGGTTGAGTTGCGACAACGAAGAGTTGGTAGAACGAATGGATGGTTTGGGTTGGGCAAAGCGGCATGAGGTGGAAGATGGGATCAGATTGGCAACCAGGGATCTGAGGGCAGGTGATCAGTGAGATCATTTCGATGCGAATGCCAAGTGAAATTGCGCAAATGGCCATTGTTTCAAAAGCACGACCCTGGAAATGTCAGACGGCACACACACGCCCCTGGATCGACCCGGAAACGCCCTTCGGCGCAAGCCCCCGGCGATCCCGGTTCATTCCGGGGCCCGTCAGCCGGGACCCCTCCACGGCCACATATTATCCCGCCGCTCAGATGAAACCAAACTTGACGACCCCCACGGAGAAAAGCCGTTGGTATTGCCAGCGCGAAGGGGCGTCTATCCTGGATCAATGTACACGCTTATCGATAACATATGCGCGTGATAGCGAAACCGTCAAACGTGGGACGCAGGGGTCTGGCGCTGACCCGGGAAGACACGGAATCCAGGCCCTCGGGGGGTCCTCCTGGTCTGCAGACTACCAGAGCCGCGGAGGCGACGAACGAAAAGAAAAAAAGCAAAAGACAAAAGACAAAAGACAAAAAGAGATCGCGAACTCACCCGGTGGTCCCGGACACGAAGACCCAGTCGCCCACGACCACGGCCCGCGAGTAAGCGATTTCGGCCTCGAACGGCGAGCCGGAGACAAGGACAGTGCGGGAAGACGCCATGGCGAAGTTAAGTGTTCGGAGAGTTGTCGGGGGCTCTGGATAGACGCACGAATTTGGACCGTTTGAGTGTTCTTGGGATTCCGGTCACAGGGCTGTTTTTGTGGTGAGTCTTGGCCGTGCTTGTGATTCTAGTGAAGGTTTCTCGACCCGGAGATTCACGGGGCGGCAACGACAGGAAATATGGCCACCGACAAGAAACAGAAGTGAGAATCGTCACGAGTTGATCGCAGAAATAAGATGGAGGAGAGATTATCAGTCTGAAAGCCCCTCTCGCACGAAACTTTATCTCTTCCCAACTTCGCATACTGGGGTGGAGTCATCTCGCGTTGAGTCATGCCGGATCTGTGGGAACCACTAGTTAGACCACTACGCCACAATGCAAGATGTGAACATGCTCACAAAGCAGTAGCGTAGTCAGCAACTATATGTGGTCCACTGCCGCAGGATCGCAGGGGGGCCCGTGTCCGGAGCGACCCGGAGACCGAACCTTGGCGAACCGCTCGGGGACCGACTAGGGTTACAGATTCCTTAGGGTTGTGTATATCTCACCTGTCAGCGTGCAGCGAATATCCCCAGGAAATTATCCCATGATATATCCAGTTCGTTTGATGAACTGGCAGCATTGCCCGATGACAACCAAAAGAAAAGGAATGCATGCTGCGGCCCGCATGTTCCTGATGACGTCGCAAACGTTATGTTATGTCCAGGAGACCATCGGCCTTCCGATTTCGGCGAAATGCTCCCCTGCCCGCGTTGTGTATGCCGTTGCACAGGGCATCGGTGCAGCACGCATGGGATGGCAAAACCCACATCGGCAGGGAACAGAGTTTTAGAGTCTCGGGACGGTGTTTCTTGTTCATGCAGGTAGCCGGTGCCACGATGTTAGATTCGTCTGCCGAACTGCGCCAAGCTGTGAGGGTCGCTGGCGCTCCGCGAAGGCAGAACGAGATTCGATGGTCGCATGGGAGGGGAAGTTGCAGCGAAAGCTCGGAGAGGACCCCGGCGTGTACAACCTGACACAAGAGGCCTCCGGAACACGGCCGACGACAGCGCTTCACACCGCGCGCCGTGTCTGGGCCGGGAGGACGACGCCGAAACGACACGCCCGCGAACGTGGAGAAATTGCCCGATACCCGCAGCAAAACTGCACACCCCCTCTTTGCTTCTTTTATTTTTTTTTATTTTTTTCATCTTTTACTCCGTATTTTTGCATGTTCGGGAGTGTCAGGGTGGCAGATGTGAGTGAATACATGTGAGTGTGCCGAAATAGGCAGGTGAGAAGACATAGCTCGGCTTGGCTGGGGAGTGGTCCTGAGATTGTGACAACAGGGCTGATGCAAGGTGTGTGGAAGCGGTGGGGCAGAAGGGGGAATGTAAAAAAAAAATAAAGAATACAGGAATCGAAAGGGAGTGGGAGAGGCTGAAGAAACCCGAAAAAAGGAGACGGAGGGGTTCGGGTGGGGTTACGGCGCAAGACGTTGTGCCGTCCCCCGGCCGCCGGCGAATAAGTGGGGCACAGTTCCCGGCGCCGACACCCACCAGCCACGCAAGCGCCCGGCCCGGGCGACGGACACGAGGTCACAGACACAGACTGGCGATCAATGTCCCCGGCACCCACGGAGACATATCTCGAGAATCAACTCTCCGGGCGGGCCTGGCCTGTTACGCATTGCGTGGCCAGCACACACGGGCCGGGCGGTTCTGGCCAAAAATTGGCATCTTCGAGGTGCGTGGTTGGGTATCGTGGTATCAGTAGGTCAACGTCACCCCTCTGGGAGTCGTCACCGATTTAGCGTGCACAGGGGGGGTTAGCCGCTGTGATACAGCGCTAGGCGTGAAAGAACACAGCCAACAGGCGGGCCATTGACGCACCGGCTGGGAATAAGCAGGTCGACGAAGCCCGCACACTTACTAATTCGGGTTTGTAGCCTTTTTTTTTTAATTTTTTTTTAATTTTTTTTTCTCTCACTTTACCAACTGGGGGTTAAGGTTTTAGACTCGGACTGGGGTGGATGAACACCAGCCGAGCGAAACGAAGCCGAAGATGAAGAAAAAGCAGAAGGAAACCACGCGAGAACAATTGTCGCCGGAGCTGAAGCTGGACGGACCCTGCAGGTGTCGGGCTGGTCGGTCGTGCAGCTTTTCCACGCAACGGAACACGTATGCGTAAGCGTCGGCCAAAGTCCGTCCGGTCCGGTGGCCGGTCCGCCCTTAACATGCATCTTGCGGAGGGTGCTGTTTTTGGTTCTTCGTACCACACAGAGAGTTCGGAGTCCCGCCGACCGCGGCCGCGGAGTCAGATTCGCTCGCCGAGCCCGCCCGGGACAAAACACTGCCGTGTGGTATCGGACTTCCTCGCTCTCACGCACACGATACGCCCCGATGTCGATATGGCTGAGATGTGAGGCTGTCCGTACTTTGTCTCACCCGAACAAGAACCGGCTATAACTCAAGGCCAGTCCGGTGAGACACACACACACACACACACGCACATCCACTGGTCGCACAATCTGACCGAGCTTACAGCAGCGGCCACGACTCATCAGGCGGGTATAAAGCAGTACCACGTTTTACACACCGGAAACGAACATCAGACTTGAAAAAAACAATATACAAAAAAGGGGGAGGAAAGGCCTGGGGCAGCCCCACAGGCGCATGATTTCTAAACACTGTTTCTCAATGCCTAATTATATTGGAAGCCTAAAAAGACTTGTCGTCAGAATGAGTAAGAGTGAGTCTGCTGTGAGTGTGTGCGGTCGAGGCCCGTGATGGACGCCACACAGAAATTTTGGGTTTGCTGGACAGAGTGGACAGATATCCCGGATGGCACTAGCGATGGATCCATTCAAGGCAGAGAGATATAGAACAAGCTAGAGTTAAAAACCCCCCCCCCCCAAAAAAAAAAAAGGGGGTGCGTGCTTTCGATAGCCTTGACTCACTCGATGCGTCACCTCCGGGCTAGTCACCCGGCAGGCGCTACGGGGGCCCGCTACAGTGAACTCCGTCGAATGGTCCGGGGGCCGGGGACTCGCGTGTTCAATATTCTGTTGCCTGAGCCTTGAAACTTATTGGGAGGGACTTCTTCTTATCTCCTGGGGCCCGCCGTATTCACCGCCTTGGCAGGGTTCTCCCGGGGACGTCGACCGGAGAGGCCAAGCCGGGGGCTCCGCGTAAGACAACTTGGAACGACAACCCGGGGGGGTTGGCCCACGAAAGCGAGAGCGGACGTGAGAAATTGGTCATAGCTACGACAAGGACCGACCGACGTTAATTCGGGTGCCTAAGTTTCAGGGCTTGCCAGAGCGCGCGGTTCCAGCATTGGGGGTTCCAGGACTTGCAGGACCGTGTGTGTGTGTGTGTGTGTGTGTGTGTGTGTGTGCTGGTGGTCACTGCCTAACGGCTAATTCTGCACGCATGAACAAGTCAGAGTTTGGAGGACATGCTTGTCGGGATTCGCGGCTTTGGTGGTGGTGGTGGTGGTGGTCCGTAAGCCCGCCGGAAAGTTTGTCCGGGCGGAGGAACACGGCAACAAAGCGCAGTAAAAAAGAGCGTGAAAACAGGTGATCCGCCCAGCGCTGGAATTATAGGGGGTCACAGGACACCATTTTGCGAATAGAAAGGGGGGGGTAGTCACCACTGAAATGTTTCCGGTTTCTTGTACGCGTCAGCGTCTAGATGAACTCCGCCCTGACAACGCTGGAAAGTGTGCATTGCCGTTGTCGTCGCCGTCGCCGAAACAGCTTCGATTTGACTCCTTCGGTAACGGTGTTTGACAGACCGTTACCGCCAGAGAGGGTTAACCCTAAGCTCCCGTGATGTTGTGATGTGTGGCAGGAGCAAAGTGGTTGGCCACAGCCCGAAGAATTTGATGCTTCCCTCCTAGCACAGCCATGGCGAGCCGGCAACTTCTGGGTACTGCAAAAAGCGCCTGTGGTTCCGCCTGTGTTTATGCCCACCCAAAGCGACACGCAATGGGATGGCTCGGGATCCACACACTGCATCATTTGGGACAAGAGATATTGACGTAGCTTGGGAGGGCGCAGATATTCGTCACCTCCAGGTCAGTCAGGAGACGTGTTAGTGAACAGACCGGGCTAGCGAAAGACCCCGAAGATGTCAGATCGGAGGGAATATGTCGAGGATGCAGGCAGAACAGGGACAACAGAGTACCACCGCCGTGTCTGGGACTTGGGTTCTCCCCCCCGATGCAAGCGCCTGGAGACAAGAAAAAGAACAGGAGATGAACCACCGGCCAGGGACCGACCGCCGGACTTGACCCAGCATCTGCTTGGTGCTTGTGAAGTCGTGCCGTGTGTTCCATATACGTCAAATTCACGACCCCTGTGAACCGAAACACCAGACCCGAAAAAATGAGGAAAATCCAGAAAATAAGCAAGTGCCTGGAACCAGAGCGCTAATAACAGCCAACCCGAAGAAACAAGAAAACAAAAAAAGTTTTCCGGCGAATGTGACCGCGCAACGTGAAAAAATGGAAGGGTTGCAATATTGCTTCGTGCACCCCTCTCTCGCCGGGTAAGAATATCCAGCATGTACCCGCGTGCGTGTGTCTCCATACTGGCGGTACCTGACTGCCGGCGGATCGGCAGGATGCCCCCGGGGAACGAGGTAAATAGGCAGTGACGGGACGGGACCGCCATGTACCTTTCGCTGGCGAGTGCAGGGAGCGGTACATCGGGCTTGACGTCGTATTGTGCACCAGTTGACGACAGGCTGTGGAGATTTCATTGCAGCGAGCAATGCCCTGTTCGTTTGGAGTGGTTTTTTTTCTGCTTTTTCTTTTTTGTCTTTCTCCACACACACCGTTTCCCGCCGATGACTCCCTCTCCCCCTGTGTGTTTCCAGTTTTTCCTCGTCGTCACTAAACGGGCTGATGAAAAAAGAGAAAAAAAAAAAAAAGGAAACAAAAAAAGAAGAAAAGATGCAGTCGGGGGGTGGGTGGAGTGGAGGTGGGGTGGAAATAAGACTGGTGCACTGCTCTGCACACGCAGACACACACACCCCCAGCACATCAACCCGGAGCATCCTTGCTTGCGTGCTTGCTCTCTCTCCAACCGATCAAAATCGTTAAACCACATTCGTCAGGAATACGCGGCAAAGAGGAATTGGGTTTTTACTTTTTTGTTTTATTTTGTTTTATTTTTTTGTTTTTTTCGTGCCCACTTACACCCAACTCGGCATCATACAGCTGCCTTGTGGCTGTTCCGGGGTTCACACACCTGCAGACGGCCAGCCCTCCTCTCCCGGGTGCGCACACACACGCACCAGAGCCAGACCAGACCATGATGGGCCAAACGCAGCATAGTTTGGGGCTTGGCTGAGGTGAGGGGAGAGAGAGAGAGAGAGAGAAAGCTTTGCATCTCTCCAAAGTATAAAGAGTTTGGTCTCGTCCGGCCTGGTTTGTTGTTTCCTGAGGCTTTCCCTTTCCCACCATCATCACCACCATCAGATATCACAATCCCCAAGCTTCACTTTCAACTTCCAACTTCCACTCTCCTCTTCAACCTTGACAACCATTCCCACTTCTACCCCCCACCCTCCCACCACCACCACCACCACCACCTTCACCATGTACGGCTTCTCCAACCACTCGGCCATGCCCGCCATCCCCATGGACCGCAACACCGTGCGCCCCATGATCGAGGCCATCACCGGCCACAAGGTCGAGGACGACAGCTTCTCGTCGCCCGCCTCGACGCGCACGAGCCCCAACGCGCTGCGCGCCAGCCAGCTCGCCGCGCTGAACGCCGCCCGCCGCACCAGCAAGCCGGCCGCGGCGACCAGCGCCCCCAGCCGCTGGGGCCGCCGCTCCGCGCACGCCGCGGCTGCGGCGCCGGCCGCCGACTCCGACGCCGCGTCCACCTTCTCCACCTCGACCTTCTCGAGCTCGGTGTCGCTGCTGAAGGAGAAGGCCGCGGCTCGCTCCAAGCGCTTCGGCTTCCCGGCCGCAGGCTTCGCTACCTCCAAGGTGGCCGCCGTGCTGTAATGCGCGGCGCGCTCACGTACTCAATACTCCCCGCGTCTTCACCGCACTGTCCGGGGGGCACCAGGGCCGGAGCAAGCTTTTTTCTTGCTCCTCGTCTGGATGCACCACCCCCCCCCTTCAGCTGCTGATTTCTTTGTTTTTCCATTCTGAGCATTTCTAAGCGTTGTCCCACCACTCCATGGTTTTCTCTTCTTTTCTTTTTTTTCTTGTTGTTTTCATCATGGCTTTTTACTGTGCTGGGGTCTGGATGATGATTGGTGTTCTTTTGTTTTTGGCTTTTTTCACATTGCAGCCATGATTCCCACTTGCTTCAAGACTGTTTTTTCGTTTCTGTTTTCCAACTTGCACTTGCACTTGCACTTTCCGCCGCCCTCACTTATCGGGCTCGCTGTATTTCCTTTGTCAACTTCTGCTTTCTTCTGCTGTTTTGCTGTTTTATAGACACGGGATCATGACACCACCATATCTGGAACCGGAACGGTCATTCAGGGGGAGCACCCTATTTTTTTCTTTCCTATCTTTTCTGCTTTGGGCCATTTCCAAGTTAGTAGTGCTAGTTAGTTTCTGAAAGTTTGTTCATTCATACCTACCACGATGACTTAAAATCCCCCTGGTTTTAATATATAATGCCTCTCCAGTATCATCATTCGGCTGCTCCTGTGGTTCCTCCAATGGTGCGGCTGATCGCCTACCCATGTCCCCCAAGAACGGATCCACGGATCCACCGGACCCTATGTGCAAACCCTAAGCCCCTCCCCGCCGGCATCGGCATCGGTAACAAACCTGAAGTGAAAGCGTTCACGAACGTGAATGTTTTTTTGGAAAAACTTTTCAAATACAACCTGACTGCTGCCTTCGACACGATGTATCATCGTCGTCTGTGCGTCCAAAGCTACCTACCACCTCATGCACCACTAACCACACACGCACGCACACCCGAGCCAGCAAATCACTTTGTATCCCGGCCATGTCTGCTGTCTAGTCCAGAATGGTGCAGTAGTCTTCACCCAGCTGAACGGGGCGGGCACCCATTTGTTTTTTTTTTTCTTTGTTGTCCAAGACACTAAGAGCATGCATGAGTGTTTTTTTTTGTTTCTCGCCGGGAGCGACATCCCCAAATCGCCGATTCGGGCCCGTCTCCTGATGGTGATGGCGACAAGCGGTCATTGTTACCGGCGAGGGAAAGAAGCGAGGGGGAAATCCAAGGAGAAAAATATTTTCTATGCACGCACGTTTTAATCCTGGTCGGGACGCGCAAACTCGCATGGCGGGGGAACCCGTCTGACCTTGTTACTTCTTCGTATTGGCTTTTTTTTTTTTTGTGGACGTAGGGGGGTTCTGCCTGCGTGTGATCGGCCTGCACCGGCATATGAGAGGCTTCAGACAATGTCTACACGGAGTCCACCGTGGAGTCGAGGAAGTCTGCAAGACTCCCTCTCCCGTTGACTGCCCGCTGCCCCCTTGCTCCATTCTCCAGACATGATGGAAACTTCCCCTCATCATGCACACACCACGACCACGCGCCCATCAGAAAAAAACCGGCCCCGTAATTTTCCCCACAACCCCCGAGATCTTCCCCCGGGGTAGATGTACAGTCAGCACACCGGCAAAAAAAGAAAGAAAAAAAAAGAAAAAAAGAAAGAAAAAACCCCCCTCCTTTTTCGCTCGCTGACTGCCTTCCTGCCTTGCACTCTCCCCCGGATGCCGATGGGAGACCGGGGGCCATCAGCATCCGCGTGTTCACGTAAATCAATGGAGAGCTGACTAGAGAGATATCCGAGCGAGACAAAGTGACGAAACCAAGTTCCGCAGAGCGAACAAAGAAGATAGTCTGACCTGCTGGCTTCCATGATAACGTCGTGAATCCGGTACCAGGTGTCAGCCAGCGCCACCCAACCGGGGTTCGTTTTCGCTCCCGGACGTCTCTGTGTATCCCGAGTCCGTCAGAGGAGATGATCAATGAATTCCAATCTGGTATGCATGCTCCGAACTAAATGCCTGCGTGATTCATTAACACATACATCATACGCCACACACACACACGCGAAACACGTCCCGCCACTTTTCATGCCACATCCGCCCGAGAACCACACCTTCCCTCCCACCCTAGAACGTATCATCATCCAGCAGGTCATTGTTAGCCTTGACCAAGCTCGGACTAAACTCCTCGTCCTCCTCCGCCGCGTTCCCCGCGCCAGCCTTCAGCAGAATATCGTCGACAATGCGCCGGCTCGCCTCGCGCGCCGGCGTCTGCAGCAGCTTGGACGGCGGCAGCGCAAACTGGATCGTCTTGGGCGGGCTCATGCCGTATCTGCCGGCGTCGAGGTCGTCCGAGTCGCTGTCCCAGTCGATCTCGAACTTGGACGCTGCGGACGGCTGCGCCGTGCGGCTGCTGGCCGGCGCTTTCGGGCGACCGGCGGCCGCGCCGCGGGCGCCGCCGTCCGCCACGAACGGGTCGGTTTCGTCTTCGTGTACGATCGACGGGCGGAGGCGGCGGGGGGTGAGCACGCTCACGCCCGGAGTGCGGCCGCCGCGCGCTGGCGCGGCTGCGGTCGCAGCCACGCCCGCAGCCTTGGCCACCCGGTACGGCGACATGAACGCCGCGCTGCGCAGCGTCGGCACGGCCATTTCCGGCGACGAGCCGGGCGACTGCGCGACGCCAGCGCCGCCGCCAGCGCGTGCAGCCAGCTCCGGGTTCTTCTTCGGCGAGAAGCGCGCCACGAAGCGGTGCTGCGGGGTTGCCGGCAGCCGGAACTGCTTCTCCAGCATGCCGCCGCGGAGGCGGCTGCTGCCGGCGCCGGCAGCATGGCCTGGGCGCAGACGCGGCGTGAGTGCCATGTCGGGCAGCTGGGCAGTGCGCTGCTGGAACAGCATGGTCGAGTCCAGCGAAGCGTCGGGCCCGGCGGCGGCTGCCCCGCGCGGCGTGGACGCCGCGCCCCGCATCTCGGCCTGCATGATCTCGTACGGCGACTGCAGGTGCGGGGCAAACGCCGTGCGCGACGCCGCCGACGGGCCGCCCCCGCGCGGCGGCCGCGGCGTGCTGCCCGACAGCTCGTTGTCGTCCAGCATCGACTCCTCGTACCCCGTCGCGCCGCCACCTGCTGTGTCCGTAGCCCCCGCAGGCTGCGTGTACTCGTCGATCCGGCCGGTTGTCGCGTTGTCTTCGCTGTGGTCGTCGCCCGCCGTGCTGTCCTCTAGGGCTGTCGTCTCGTCGCGCATCGCCGTGCTCTCTTCGACCGTCGTCTCGCCCTCGATCGTCTCATCTTCGTTGTTTGCGGGGTCTTCGTAGCCTGACAGTGATACATTGGCCGATGCCTCGAAGAATTGCTTCCAGAACTGTAGTTGCCGCCTGTTGTATTAGTAGCTGGACTTGCGTGAGTGAGACCTGATCATGTGTGGCTGGCAACTGACCTTTGAAGCTTCCCACACCGACCGGGAGTGTTCACCGTACTGCTCAACGAGGGGTAAAATGCTGCCGGTAACTATGCGATGGGCCTTGTTGAAGTTGTGATCGATTTCTGCCAAAAGAAGAAGCAAGTTAGACCCCGCAAACCGCATCACCAACATGTCTTAACAAACGGAACCCCTCCACAGCACTTCATTCCCCCCCTCTTTGTCGCACAGTAAACACACCTTGTAGCGTCAACGTAATCGACTGCTCGAGCTTTTCCAGCTCCTCCGTCATCGACAGGTTCCGAGCTTGGGGGTTTGGCCGTGACATCGTAGCAGTGTTGTTCTCCAAGCAAGATGCAACCTTTTGGTGGTGATGCTTCTTCAAGGGAAAGTTTACAATTTAACCAAGATTGCGCGTTGAAGTCGAATACACCAAAACGCGTGAAAACGCGTTGCCAAGCAAACGGGGGGGCTAAAGTGGAAAAGTTTGGGGTCGCTGCACGTGATTTGGGGCCACAAACGTGCTTTGCCGCGACGGTTACACAGCCGCGCGCTTAAATAACCCTAGATTGACGGCATCAACCCTACATCGGCCAAGAAATCACGAAATGCTACGAACACTAAATCAAACCAGACACAGGAAATCGGAGTTGCACCGTTTTTTTCGGCAGAGTCTGACGGTCGGCATGGATACCTTGGTATTCACACATCAATACACAATAGCTACTCCTGGACCTTCACATAGTACCCGCTCAAGTCCAGCCTTAGGACCAGCTGCTCAATCGGACTCCGCCAGCCGTGATCGGCGTCATCCTTCCACAGCTCTGCCCGCACCCGCTCAACCATCTCGCGCTTCCGCGACCCTCGGTCTGCAGCACTGTCCGCCTCTGCCGTGGCAGCCACCACTCCCTTGGCGCCGCTGCTCTTCTCCGCCATCCCGCGACAGACAGCGAGAAAGAGTTCGACCTTTTGCCGGAACGCCTGGTACATCTTCCGCACAGCCGCATCGTCGCTGTCGCTGTCGTGGGGCTGCTTCTTCGCCGAGCCCGTGTCCCGCCAGTGCTTGGCAAAGTTGAGGATGATCGTGAAGATCTCCTCCATGAGGTTCATCACCGGCTGCTGGCGTTTGCGCAGCAGCAGTGCCTCAAGGATGCGCTCCAGCGTCAGCGTGTGACATGTGCGCAGGCGGTCTGGACTATGCGCGATGCTGACGCCACTACTACTCTCGCCGCTAAGATCGGCTTGCACACCTGCCATCCACGCCTCGAACGCATCCCACGGGACCGCGATACCGACCTGTGTGAAGTAGGTTCCAAGGGTCGTGACGAAGTGTTGTGCCTCCATGCAGAAGCGCGCGCGCAGCCGCGTGACGGGCTTAGGACCCGGGTGGCGGGACACAATGTCCTGGGACAGGTTAGTGACCACGTAAAGAAGTCGCAGCACGCGCAGCATACTCCTGAATATCCGGTCGTAGCGCACAAGCACTTCGGGCGTAATGACCGTTTGCAGAGCTGTGGGGGCCTTGTACGACAGTCGAAGGAAGTCCAGCGCGTACAGGGAGTCGGGGTTGATGCACCGCTCGATCTCTTCGGTGGACAAACTGCGAAGCGTGAAGCTGAGGTTTCCAGGAAGTGCGACTGAAGGCTCTGCCCAGGCCCGGCCGCTCTTGGAATCACCGCTGTAGCTATCAGTCAGGACCGCCATCAGCACAAGACTAAGCTCCGATCCACCCGGTGGCCAGGTTTTACGGCCACTCAAGCGTAAGCCCATGCCAGTGCCATCGCCACCCAGGAAAGTACCAGACTTGTGGTCCGCGGTTGCAAGATCGGGGTCGAACAAGGCGTGTGACAGACGGCTCGAGAACTCGCCACTGCCGAACATCTGGAAATCTCGCAGTGCCTTCAAGTGTGTGAAAAGCTCGTGCTCGGCAAATAGCAGCTTCAGACTTTCCTGGTTGATGATGTTGCCATGGGACGACACGAGCGGGTTGAAGGAAAGATAGGGGAGCAGAGACCAGTGAGGAGGGAGTGCTGACAGCAGCTGGTTGTCGGCATCCAGCCCAGTCTGACTCGAGTCGTGGGTTCCGGAAACAATATCGTCGATGATCCTGGGCAGAGAATCGGTTGGTTGCTGCAAGGGAGCCGCAGGCGCGGGGGGGTTGTCAAACTGCTGCATGGAGGATGTAATCATGTTGGAGATCTCTTCTTCGCTGGCTCCGAAGATACCAAACCCATAGGATTCCCCGGGACCGGTGTTCCCCATAACAGAGAGAACCCCAGTTGATTTGAATCTTGGTGCCGTTCCGGAGTGGCTTTTTTCTGGCGACCTCGCCGCTTCCAGAGCCGCAAGGAGAGACCTGCGGTACTGCTCCGCCTTCGTCTCAAGGGCGTTGATAGCGTCCCAGTTAGACATCCAGGATAAACCCGGAGGGCTACACTCCGTCAGGGTCTCCAGCTTTGCGAGCGGGTGAAGCGGGTGGCTAGACCGGATAAAGCGGATATTCCGGCCAGTCTCGAAGATCAGATCGGCCATATCATCAGGGATGAAATTCGGGACAGCGGCCTCATCAACCCGGAAATCCACAACCTCCACATCCTCGCCAAAGTCGTTGACGTACTGCTCCTTGTCGACCATGACAAAGTGCTTCTGCACGCCCACCTGGTCCCGCGCAAGCGGCACGCCGTCCTCGGCGCGCACACCAATCCACGACTCCGTAAAGTCCAGCCACGGCTGAGACGCGCGCTGCAGCAGCGCCTGCATGACGGCCCGGAGCGACTCGTCGCCGTACTCGGCGTCCTGCGCGGCGTGGAACACGGCCTCCAGGACTGCGCGGTCGGAAGTCGCACCAGCCAGGCGTGAGAGCAGAGCGTCGAGGTGGTCGAGAATCACGCGGATACGCAGCACGCGCTCGTGCAGCGTCAGCACTGTCGCCGGACGCTCGGCACGCATGAAGCTCGACGAGATCGAGTCGACGATGGTTGTGACGGCGCTGGCGAGGGCAACGCGGCAGGCGCCGTGGCGCTTGGAGTACGATACGCGGGCGAAGCGGCGGAGTCGGTGGAATAGGACGCCGCTCCGGAGACATAGCTCCTCGGTCTTCTGGAGGACTTGGCTCGAGAATCCAGGGGCTCGCATGTTCTGGAGAGCCGGGACAAACACCCGGCGCGCATTGTCCCATGAGTACAAGATCGAGTCGCGGCCGAAGGACGCAGACAGGAGCGAGGATATGTATACGGCGGGGTCGAGGGCAGGGTGGCCGAAATTCGAGAGGTGGAGGGGGTCGGTCTTGTTGTCGAGAAGGGCCTCGTACACGGCCGGTCCGGCATCTGTGATGGATAGAGGCTGGATTTTCGGGGCCGCGGGGTTGACAAACGACGCCCATGTGTTGTACTGTAGCGGTTTCAGCGGGAGGTCCACGTCCATCAACCAGAAGTCCGGACCAACAGTGGCATCGTCGCTGGTGATCGCTGCGTGAGGCTTATTGGATGTTGCGAGGCTATCATCGGATTGGACCGGGGTATCGGAGTCTAAGATGGTACTCGGATTGGAGGAAACACGGGGAAGCGATGATGGTTGGCTGAAGAAGAGGCCGCGATCGTCCGAGTCTGCGTGTCTGGGCACAGCAAACGAGGAGGGGGTTTCCAAGGCTATGTGACAGTAGCAGGTTAGCAGGCAAGCGCATCCATGCACATCTTCCAGACACACACGCTCACCCTTGATACTGAGCTGAAAGAAGACGCTGCCATCGTCCGAGTCCCGGCTCAACGGGTTCCATCGGAAATCCGGAACTGCAAACAGATCGGCAGGGTTCGGCGGGGCAGCCATTATCGGAGGCGGGTGAAGATCCGCGGCTGCATGGTATGCTGAGGAGAAAATGGGTCAGAGATTTGCTGGAGACGAGAGACACAGTATAGATACAGAATCAGCGGCAAATTATGAGCGAAAAGTGGCGGGGTATGTGAAGCTGGCGATTCCTCTCATGATGTGTCGTTGAAAATTAGCCGCGCCTGCAGGAGCTGGTCGCGTCGCGCCTTCCGCCAGAAAACCTGGACCTGGTTTAGCGGATGTACCGGTCATATATCTGTACACATGTTAAGGCAGCAGAACAGACCCTAGGATGTATGCTTAGATATGGCCCAGAACCTGGTACCTTTTTTTGGTGTCACCAAAAATCTTATAGAGCTTCAGATTTGTTTTATTTGTATTTTCATTCCCACTTTCAACGTCTACTATTATCAACAATTTAAATACGCAACAAAGATAGCTACGATTTAATTCCAATCACACACGTATAAATTTCTTTCTGCTTTCTCTTCTTTGTTTCCTGCAACCTCCCCTCGTACACATCCTCTCTTTCCACCCTCACCCCAACACCCAATCCCCACGAAACGCCCTTCACGATGCCGCCGAAGAAGCGTGCCCGTACTGCAGCGCACGCTCCGTCGACACCGCCGCGGGCGAATTCCGAAACCGGCGATGCAATGGACGTTGACACGCCGCCCAAGCGCCACACGCGCTCGCTCTCGTTCCCGATTGCGCGCACCGACCTCGAGGACCTCACCGCGAACTGGACGGCCGACCAGGAGGCGTCGCTGTTCAAGGCAGCCATACGGTGGAAGCCGGCCGGTGAGTAGTAGCGCGCGCGCCCCATTCTCCCCAGCACAGGTTCTTCGTCTCGCATCCCGCTAACCGTGCCCAACTTCCTTTTTCCCCACTCCGTAGGCATGCACCGGCGCTTCCGCATGATCGCGATCCAGGAACACATGCGCAACCACGGCTTCGACCCGGACGTCTTCCCGCACATCCGCATCCCCTACATCTGGCAGAAGCTCGGCGTCTTCTTTAACCTCGAGGCCATCGACGACCGCGAGAACTTTGAAGAAGAGCCCCCCGAGGAGCGCTACTCCGACTTCCGTCTGCCAACTAAGATGTTCCATTCGCTGATCGAAGAGCGCGTGCTCGCGGACCCCAGCGAGGCCGGAACCTCGCCCGCCCGGCTGTTCGCCTCGGCGTCGCCCTCGCCGCCCCCGACCGCTGCCTCCGCGTCCGCCGCGGCCCCGACTCCCACCCCCGCGGGCCACGGCCACCCGGCGTCCGCGTCGCGCAAGAAGGGCCCCGCCACGCGCCAGAGCACCGTCGAGGACTCCGAGGATGCCTCGCCTGCCGCGTCGACGCCCCCGCGTTCCGCGGCGGCGCGCCGTGGCCGCGGCCAGACCCGCCGCCGCCCCGGCCGGCCCGCCAAAGCCCGTCGCTCGGCCGCGTCGCGCGCCGACTCGGACGACGACGAGCAGGACTCGGACGATGCCGCGCCTGTTGCTGCCAGCAGCGGTCGTCGGGGCCGGCGTGCCGCGGCGGTCGAGGACCCGTCGTCGTCTCCAGCGAGTGAGCCTGCGCCCACGGACGAGGACAACGACGGCAACGAGGACGAGGACGATGGGGACGACGATCAGGAGAACGAGGAGGCGTCGTCGTCGGAAGAGGAGAGCCCCGAGGAGGAGACTACGCCGGCGCCCAAGTCGGCGCGCGGCGGCCGCGGCGGTGCCCGGGGTCGGGGCCGTGGTCGTGGCAAGCGCAGCCGCGGACGTGGTTGAACAGGAGTTTCTCTCGGCCCTCACCACAAGTTTAGCTTTAGGGAGTTAGTATTGCTAGCCTATCCATGAATGAACGAACAAAGTTAATAGCTTAGACTGTGTGTATGGAAGACCAGTGGGTTTAACCCCATGTAGTGTTACAGAGTGTGTTGGCATTTAGTCCTGGTATCATGAAACTAGCGATGCACAAATAAAAACAGAAGTGCCATGACCACCACCGTCGTCACAGCTGGAGCTCCTCCAAGGGGCTCCTCAATCTACAGCCCCATCTAATGTGGTCTCCCACTCACTGACCAGCGGGACACTATCCACCCAATCCGCCCCAACGTCAGCAAGTCCCAGCGCAGCGCCATGCGCCCCCGCCTGACGACGCAACCCCTCAAGTCCCTTCTTCCGCAACGGCGCCGGCACAGGCCGCCGGATGATCTCCGTCCACAGCGCCCGCTCGGCTTCGGCCGCCTGCACGCGGTCCGCGGCTTCCAGCGCTGCCTCGTGCGCGTGCTCGGCGCGCACCTGCTGGCGGATCTGGCGGGCGGCGTATTTCGCGCGGTGGGCGTACAGCGTGGGCGCGTGGCTGCCATGGTGGGCCGATTGTTTCTGTAGCTCGTAGATGTCGTCCAGGAGGGTGTCTGCGTCGCCGCCGCCGCCGGCTGCGGCCTCGTCGTCGTCGTCTGCGTCAGTGTCGTCGTATGCTGAGAAATCGGAGTAGCCCGATGACCAGGACGCCGCACTGAGGGATCTGCGGCGGCCCTGGGGATCAGGAGATAGCGGGTCGTCTTCCTCTTTCGGTGATGCTTCGATGGCGACGGAGGAGTCGCTGGATATGACGCTGGCGGCGTCGTCTGCATCGTCGGGATCGTCGGCGTCAGCTTCATGCAGCGCCGTCTCAACCTCCTCGTACGACATCTCCACCAGTTCATCCTCGTCATCGCTACCCTCATCGTAGGCGGGTATGTAGTAGTCTGGCGCAGGGTCCATAGAGTACCTGCGTTCCCAAAAGTCTGCATCATCGCTGTCGTCCAGCTCGTCATCCTCGTCATCGACCACCCGCAACCGCAGTCTGCGCGGACACCGCTCCCAGAACCGCTGCGAGTTCGCAGGGAGTCCGAGCGACGCCACCGCCGCACGCACGTCCTGGCGGTTGACACACCGGCGGGTGGTGGGGTCCGCCCGGCTCTTGCTGCGCACACGCGCGGCGGCCACGAACAGCGCCGCGCTCATCAGCCGGCGGGTGAGCGACACGACAAACGAGCGGAAGTCGTGCAGCGCGGTGGCGCGGACCGACGGCGGGCTGGTGTCGACGAAGCGCCAGTTGTTCTCCGAGAACGAGGCGTTCATGAAGACGTCGCGCGAGAGCATGAGCCACGTCGGCAGGTGGAACAGCTTCGCGAACTCGGGCGCACCGATCGCGGTGGCGGCTGCGGTGAAGTCGGCGTCGCGGTCCACATCCGATCGCCGCAAGTGGCGTTCATCAGCACCCGTCGCCTGCTCCAGCTCCTGTGCGGCCTGCTTCTGGCGGATCGCGTCCCGCATGTCCTGGTGCATGCGCTGGAGCAGCCCGTCCGATACGCACCACCACTCGCCCCAGCGCTTCTGCTCAATCTCGTCCTCGACCTCCTCCACCCGCAGCGAGAGACTGTCCGCAATCTCGTCGAGCGCCAGACAGCCCTCAACGCTAATCTCGACGGCCGCGGGGATGTGACTGCGGTCGCCGACTTTGAGCGATCCGCGCTCGTGGAAGGTGTCCCGGGTGTCCCGCAGCAGCTGCATGTACTGGGCCACCTCCACAGCGCTCTTCGTGCGCAGGCTCTTCGCAATTGCCCCGTGGTTGTGGCGGCCGGTCCGCGTGATCAAGCCGTAGAGCTGGCGTTTCTCATCCGCCGTCCACGTGACGAGCCCGATCTGCGAATCCTCGAACGCCTCGTCGCCCACGTCGACATTCCACCGCGCTTCCTCAATATCGGCATTGAGAACATCGATATATGCCGTGTTGATGCGTCCCTTTTGGCGTTTGAACTTCAAGGGGTACAGCGATGGCGATGCGGCACGTTTGGCGGGTGACAGTCTCTTCCAGGGGACTTCTTCCCGATCGGATCCTGAGTCGTCCCCAAAGGGCTCGGCCTTGATGCGGAAACTGTCCGGATCCCGAAAATTCATGGCTCCCGAGAGTGAATTTTGTCTTGGTTCGAATGCGGTGGGCGTGTTGTGGTGAAAAGGAAGAAGTGAATCAAACGTCGTTTGTTCTGTGGTTCGGGCGAAGAAAGTTGAGTTGACGTTGAAGATGCGATCCGGGGGTTGTGCCTTACTAACACCTGCCCACCAGAAATACAGCTATGAACGTTAGTACACGACCTAACTAGCCTTCAGCCAATAGAATCGCATCACTCACCGAACCCTAAGACGCCATTCACCGAAATCTCCGACATTGATGCCTAACTCTCAAGGCAGAAAGAACCCCTGCACTACTTCCAACGACATCTCATCACCATCAAATTTCAACCTCACTTCAACTCCATCTCAAATTCCTACCGAAACAACGAGTCACATCTCTGATCCTCCAGTAACAATCCAGCACAACTCACCTGCCACAGACTCTGGATGCTACCCCCTTCGTCTTTCCTCCAAGCGCCATGCTTGCGCGTCTCCTCCCCAGCCTGGCCCGGACCTCGCGGCTGGCCGGCCCGGCGCCGGTCCGCCGGTGTCCCACACCCCACCGAGCGCCATCCCCACGCCCACGGTTCCCGCAGCTCCACCCGCGGGCGGCAGCCGCCATCCGGCCGTACTCGGAGATCGTGCTGCGCGACTACCAAGAAGAGTGCATCGAGGCGGTGCTCGCCGCGCAGGCCCGCGGGTGCCGGCGCATCGGCGTGTCGCTCGCCACCGGCGGCGGCAAGACTGTCATCTTCACGCACTTGATCGACCGCGTGGCGGCCCCCGCGCCGCAGCGCACGCAGACGCTGATCCTCGCGCACCGCCGCGAGCTGGTCGAGCAGGCGGCGCGCCACTGCACGGCGGCGTACGGGCGGCGCGGCGCGCTGGTCGAGGTCGAGCTGGGGGCGTCGCACGCGTCCGGGCTCGCCGACATCACCGTCGCGAGCGTGCAGAGCATCACGTCGCGCGACCGGCTGCTGAAGTTCGATCCGCGGCGGTTCAAGCTCGTGCTGGTGGATGAGGCGCACCATGTGGTCGCGCCGGGGTATCTGCGCGTGCTCGAGCATTTCGGGCTGTACGCCCCGCCGCCGGCGAAGTCTGCCGAAGCTTCCGATGCAGCCACTCCTGAACCCGTTGCGCTAGAGCGTCCCAGAGACGACGCCCCGCTGCTCGTCGGCGTCTCGGCCACCTTTTCGCGCTTTGACGGCCTGCGCCTCGGCGCCGCGATCGACGAGATCGTGTACCACAAGGACTACGTCGACATGATCGGCGAGAAATGGCTCGCCGACGTCGTCTTCACCACCGTGCGCACCTCGCTCGACCTGTCCCGCGTCCGCCGCGCCGCCGCGCCCACCTCCTCGTCGGCGTCCGGGTCGGTCGCCGTCGGCGATTTCCTGCCCGGCGACCTCTCGCGCGCCGTCAACACCCCGCACCTGAACGACCTGACGGTGCGCAGCTGGATGCAGGCCGCCGCGCCGACGAGCGCCGCCACGCTCGTGTTCTGCGTCGACGTGGCGCACGTGACTGCGCTGACCGCCGCGTTCCGCGCGCACGGCATCGACGCGCGCGCGGTCACGGCCGACACGCCGCCGGCGCAGCGGGCCGCGCTGCTGGATGCCTTCCGCGGGACCAGCACGCAGGGGCCGGCGTTCCGCGTGCTGGTCAACTGCGGCGTGTTCACCGAGGGCACGGACATCCCGCGCGTCGACTGCGTGGTGCTCGCGCGGCCGACGCGCTCGCGCAACCTGCTCGTGCAGATGATTGGCCGCGGCATGCGGCTGCACGCCGACAAGCGGCGCTGCCACGTGCTGGACTTCGTGTCCAGTCTGGATGCCGGCGTTGTGTCGACGCCGTCGCTGTTCGGGCTGGACCCGGCCGAGGTGGTCTCGCAGGCGTCGGTGGATGACATGCGCGCCATGCGCAGCCAACACCCGATCCACCCCCTCGCCATTGCCGGTCCCGAAGCCAGCGATGAGGCCGACACCGCATCCGGCTCCGTCACCTTCACCCACTACGCCTCCGTACTCGACCTGATCGCCGATACGTCGCACGACCGCCACATCCGCACGCTGAGCCCCAACGCCTGGGTCAAGGTCGATGACGACCGGTACATCCTCTCCGGCCTCGGCGGGAGCTACCTGCGCATCGAGCCCGCCGCCCCCGCCACCTCTACAACCCCCTCCGCCGCCGCTTCTGCAACCCCGCAGTACACCGCCGTCGAAGTGCGCGCCCTGCCCGCCTCAGCCATGGTCGCGGCCCCGCCAGGAACCCCCGGCGCCTCCCGCCGCCGCAAATCGCCCTACGCGGCCCCGCGCGCCCTCTTGCAGGCAACATGCCTCGCCGACGCCGTGCGCGGCAGCGACGCCTACGCAGCCTCCTCGGCCCCCGGCGCCGCCGCCTTCCCGCGCTCGATGATCGCGCGCTCCATGCCGTGGCGCCGCGGCCCGCCCACCCCCGGCCAGCTCGACTTCCTCAACAAACTCCGCGTCGGCCGTGCTGCCGCGGGAGGGAGTCGCACTGCCCCGCTCACGGCGTCGGATGTCACCAAGGGGGATGCGGCGGATATGATCACGCGCGTCAAACACGGCGCGCGGGGCCGGTTTGCCGCTCTGCAGGCGGACCAGCGCCGAAGTGAACGGAGTGCCGTGCGTTCGGAGGCTGAAGCCTCTTTGCGACGCCAGGAGCAGGTGTCTGTCGGGCCGTTGCAGTAACAGTGTCGTCTGTGTATGGTTCGGTGCTTGGACCTTTGTACATTATGTGTTTCTTCCCTCCTGTATATCACCCTCATCCTTTTTGGATTCTCTCATAGACTTATAATGATACCAGAGATACTAGAAATCTCCCTTACGAGCATAAAAAATACGCATTCACCGTATCACATCGCTCACAAAATGGGGAGCTCGTAACATGGTTTTATCAACAGGCGCTTCAACAATGGGTATCAATTGTATATCTGTGTTTGGAACTCGGAGCTCACCCTCCGGAATCATCATCGCTCGTTGCCCCCACCACCAAGAAAAAAACGGTCGTTTCCCTCATATTTCCCCAGGTAACACATTCCCTCCTGAACTCGCATGAACCCCTATTATCCTCACAGCGCTGGACAAGTTATGACATTGACACATGCACACACAAAATCACTGCATGAACTCGCTCACACCTTGAGCTGCCATTCTCATCCCACATGTTCGACGTGGACTTCTGCAATGCCCAGAAGCAACAACAGGAATAGAATCCGGTGGCCAACTCCCCTCCCAAAAAAGCAAAACAAAACAGAGCAAAACAAAACAAGCATAAACGATAGCAGGTAAAAGCAGAAACAGACTCGCAACATGCCACGAAGATGAGATGGACCCCATCAGATAAACGACAAGCAGGCCACAGAGCGAACACTCTGATCGGCCTGGGTGAGTTGGTCAACTGTCAGAACATGAAAAAGGGATGAAAGGAGAAAAAACAGGCAGAAAAACAAAAGGATGGCCACGAGTTGGGTTACTCTTTCGTCAGACAAGGGGTGGCCCATCACCACAATGGATGGCGGCAGAACGGATTCCTCGCATCAGAAAAAAAAGACGACATCCCCAAGCCGTCCGAACCGCAGAATGGAAGTGGAAAGGATTCAAAAAGAAAAAGAAGAAGACATCATCATGACGATGCAAACGCGAAAAGCAACGAAGCCGCACTCACGCAAGACTTTTCGGGGTATTTGTTTGCGCCAGGGTATAAAGGTAATATCCAGCCAAAAATAAAAAGAGAGATGGAACAGAGAGAAGAGGGGGAATATAACGAAACGACAAGCGGGAAGGGGGGTATTTTCTTTTGGTTTTGGTATTTTGCACACAAGCTCTAATCGGACGATGGAAAAAAAAGAACATAAAAAAGAAGACGATGCAGGAAAAAAGAGATGCAGAACCGTAAGCACAAGCAGAAAGAGAAAAAAGCAGGAAACGCAAAGCCCAGAGGGGGGATATAAAATGAACGAAGATAAGATGAAAACGTTAACGGTAAGGTCCAATCGATGACGGACCAGGGTATCCTGAATTTGTAGAGTTGGAGGTCGAAGGGCGGCCGCTGTCGCCCGACGTGCGGTTGGCGTGTCTCGGCATCAGCTCGCCTGAATGTGACAGCATCAGCGGCATCAGCTTGGAGTCGGAGTGGCCTGACGACGACGACGTGACCGCCGGCCGGTGGGCCCACGGGTTCTCGTCCTCGGTGAGGTTGACTCCGCTGTCGTTCCACGGGTTGCGGTCGGCGTTGAAGCTGCGCGTCGACTCGATCGAAATGAGCGACGACTTGGACACGTTGCTGGAACCCTTGAAGAACGTGCCGTTGGCCGAGTGCGAGCTGTTCTTGCGGCGGTCGAGGAACGACGAGATCGACGACATGCTGCCGGGCTTGCGCAGCCGGTCGAAAATGGTGCTGCGCTCACGGGCCACCTCTTCTCCGAACGCCGGCTTCACGGGCGATTCGGTGACAATTGGGGCCGGAGCATGCTGCAGAAGCTTCGAGTCGAAGTACTGCAGAGAATCCTCAAAGGAATCAGACTTGGGCCGAGCAATGGCGCCCTGGATGGCAACAATCTCCACGCTAGCCCCAGTGAACTGATCCTGCAGGAATTCAATGGCGTCGCCGAGTCCGCCGGCGTTGTTGCGGGTAAACGTAAGGAGCAGGGAGACTGTTTCAGCTCCATCCTTCGTTTTCTCCGATCCGGGACGAACATCGAGTTGAACCTCGTATTGGGTCTTGAGTCTGACGACTACCTCGCTAGAGAATTCCGGCTTGTCCATAAACTCGACGAGGGATTGGGTCTTGGCGAGAATGAGCTCGTGCTTGTCGGGTACCATTCCCTATTCAAGAGCAAACAAATTGTTAGCGGTGATCCGGATACAAACAGATACGAGAAAAAGGAGGACTAACCAAGAACTCGTCAACGCAGTGAGGCACCTGCCACTGCGGCCCAGTCACAGTGACCTCATCACTGGCCTGCTCAGTGCTGGGAAAGATTATCTTGCAGTTATGCTTCGTCTCGAGCTTGTCGATTTCGGGGAGACGGGAAAGAAGCTGTCGGTGGTACAAACGGTCCACGTGAACGATTTGCGACGTATACTCCGAGTCCTAGATGAAAACAGAAATAGAAATGGTTAGAGTCGAGGACAATGGACAGCAACAGGTAGATTTCCTGGTACATACAGCTTCGTCAACCATCTCCAGGATGGCATTCTTGACGGAATCAAGGCTTTGGGCGTTGCGGGCCGGAGTACGGCAGATAACGTTGTCCACCTGCATGTCGTCATCGTCGCGGCCCGCGCCACCACGATCCATGGCATTGGAGAACTTGACAAACACCGAGTGCTTCTTCATGATGCGCTGGATGTGCTGTCCACCAATGCCAATGATCTTCTTGTGGTATTGGTCGGGAACGTGGAAGGAAATCGACGCCGGCATCTCCTGCTCGACCAGGCTAAGGCCGTGCTTGAGAGAATCGTAATTGGCGGCAATGACCTCGATGTTAAAGTTATAGTCATTGAAGCCGTCGAATACGATCTGAACTCCGCCTAAAAGTTGGAAAAAAATGAAGGTTTGGGTTAGTTTACGATGATCAATGGCATTTATGACGTAGAGGCCAAAAGATTGCAAGGCATGGAAGGCAAATAAAACCGGAGCTTTATGTGAGGGTGTCGCCGGGTGGCAGGTTGCAGTGGCAAAAAGAGCAAGAGAAACATACTCTGGCTCATGATTTTGTTGAGCTTTCCGTTCTTCTTGCCGCTGACGAACTCCTTGTGTTCGAGGGCAAGTTCAATCTTCACGCGAACTTGGTGGGGGCTCTGAGTCGAAAATTCGAGCTCGGAAATAACGATCAGGGCAGCCTTGACGGCATCATCGGAACCGCTGACGGTAAAGCCCATCTTATCGAAGGAAACGTCGGCGTCGGAATTGGCGCAGATCTCGCTGAGTACGTCGCGGATTTCCTCAGGGCTGAGCGGAGGGCGAGTCTCCGGCTGTTCAACATACCAGAGGGCGCTGTAGAATTGGCCGGTCTAAATCATGCATAATAAAAGACTAGCGTTAGTACGCATGACTTCCGAACACGGGTTGGAAGGCAACGGAAACCCGGAGGCAATTATTTCGCAGCTCGACAAGAAGATAGCATACCAAGTCCATGATCTCACGGATAGTCCGTTCAATGACGGCTCCATCGCTTCCCTGGATGCGAATCATGTTGCGGCGGCTGGCCAGAGGAGGGAACATGACGTAGGTACCGTAGGTCTCGACAATCTTCCGGACTTTGTCCAGGCGGGTAAGCAGGATGCTGTCGATTTTGGCCGGGGAAATCGGGACATCCTTCAGGAACACACGGGCAGTAGACACAGCCTCGTGCAGCTTCTGCTTCGCCAGCTCGATGCCGTCCGGGTTCTCGCCGGTGATGAAAATATCGCTGGGATCGCGTCGGTGGGCGGTGGGAGGGCAGTAGCGGGAGGTCTGCGAGAACGACGGAGGGAAGTAGATGGCGGTTCCGGTGGCCGATTCGATCAGCTTGATGTTCTTCCGCTGGCGGCCACAAACCACCTGATGCATTGACAAGTCGAGTTTGGTTCCGTCCACGTTGCGTCCGAGCTAGAAGTTTGCAAGTTAGATGTCTGTCGTCAGCCAAAAACGTCCCCGAGAGCTGGAAATCCCCTCCAACAATGTTGCTGGTTGTCCAAACGCATACCAAACGGTCAATGTGGATAAGAACGCGAGCCTTGGCGTGCTCCGACGACCACATGTCACCGTATATGGCGATTCTCCATCGCTGGTCAACACGGCCTTCCGAGTCTCCGACCATGCCATCGACAAGAGGGGTGAGCTTTGGGCCCAGCAGGAAGATGTCGACTCCGCAGAAGTTGGAAATGTGGTCGAGCACCTCGACGGCGGGTTGCTTCAAAACTCCGGCAGTCAGATCGCAGACGAGATTACCGTCAATGTCGATAGTAGTGCAGCGCTAATAATGAAGACAGCAAAAATACAATGGTTAGTCCGGTGCTTCACATACAGGGTCTGCCTATCGGCGGACGAAGTTTCAAGCAAGAAAAAAAAGAAAGAAAAGACAAAACAGGACCGGCAGGCAAATGCGTACCAGAGAGATAGGACTGTCGTTCAAGATGGTCTCGCGGCTCTTGTGGACCAGCTCGGGAGATCCAGCCAAGCAGACGGTGGTGATCTGGGAACTCTTGCCGTTCTTGGGCGAGTTCGTGACAACGTGAGCCTCAATCGGAAGAGGGCCGTTGGTCAGGTCGTTGCACAGACGAGTCAGATTGGCGAGATTCTCGGTGTGGACGGGGAGCTCGTAGACCTGGATGTCGTCGGGGGTGTCTTCGGGGTGAGTCCAGCGCAGGACAGCGTCGGTGGTGGCGTGAACAATGTCCTCGGTGTTGGGCCCGGCAAGGTCGGAATCAAACGGGACGTTGAACGAGTAGTGGATGGGGGCATCGGACGGCTGCGGCGGCATGAGCGGGCCGGCTTGCGAGACGGGGTTGTGGTTGTGGCGGGCATTCATCGGGTTGATGGGGATGGCAGGACGGCCCATGCCGAAGTTCGGGCTCATCCTTTCGGGCCAGTGACGCATGTTCGCTAACTTGTTCATGTTTAGACGGATGTCGAGGCAGGCATCGAAGACGGATGTCGGAGGGCGAGAGATCTGGAAACGGGCAGGGTAACAACTGGAGAGAAGACAGGAAAAGATGCGGAGCTCGGTGGAGAATTCAAAGCGAAGGTCGGATGCTTGTGGGAAAGAAGTTGTAGGGTTCAAGATTCAGCTCAAGGCTTCAGTGCCGATGTACTGGCGGCAAGACTCTTTGCAGATTGGGAGAAGGGAGAAACAATGCGAGAAGCAAGCCTGGCTTCAAAACACAGGGATAAGGATTCAGAACCGGCAATGAATGAATGAATGGGTCTAGGAATAGATCCCGAATAAGCAAAGGACCCGTGATAAAAGCTGAATTGAATGAGAGAGGGAGAGAGAGAGAAAGGAGCAAGAGAAACTATTGGGTAGAGTATCTATAGTCCGGCAAGAAAAGAACAAAAAAGGACTTGAACAAGCAAACACACACAAGACACCAGTACTTGTATCTGTCGGCAATGGTGGAGAAAGGAAGCAGAAATCAGAAGGACAAGAAGATAAAGGCTATGGATATATCGAAGAAGAAGAAGAAGCGAAGAAAAGAGACTATGTCAAATGAGGCTTGAGAGAGAGAGAGTCGGAAGAGGAAGAGGAAGGTTGGAGACAAAGCGCACTTAGGTCGGGAGAAGCGAGACTTGGAGGCTGAACTTCGGAGGCAAAAAGGCCAGTCCAGGGCAGTCACTGGTCCGGAGGTTACAGTAGGTGGAGAGCAACAGTGGCTGTAAGGTTACAGGAGGGAAACAAGGCCAGACCAGAGAGAGAGAGGGCGACTATGAGAGGAATGTATGTGTGGATGCTACCAAAAACAGCTTATGCAAGGACACACCCGGAGCCATATGCAGGAAAATAGCTGTAACCCACACAGGAAAAGAACAGCAAAAGACAGAGATATGGGGGTATTTTAATGGGAAATGCAGGACAGAGCAGAACAGAGTGGAAAAAGGAAGCAATATGTCTATGGTATATATGACCTTGATGCACAGAAAAAGAAGGAAGACAGGAAGAAGAGAGAGAGCACGCGAGATTTTTGGGGAGGGGATGGAAAATTACTCCGACCTTTTTCCCTAGAAATGATAAGACGAAATGAATTCCAGGTGAGAAAATTGGAGGAATGGAATAGATTTGGTGGAGAAGCAAGATGAGAGAGAGGAAGGGAATAAGAGAGAGGGAAATAAAAGAAGAGAGGAAGAAGGACACTATGAGAACAATAGGTTGATCCCCTAAAAAGACTGAACCAAAAAAAGCTATCTAGGCAATATTTATTCAGGGCATTTTATTATGCCAGGTATTTTCACTCTCTACTTGGACCCTTTGTAGTAGGTTGGGCCGCTATAGCAGTGAGGGAATATAGCCTGGCAGAAAATGAATGATCCAACCGCTATTTCAATGATGCTGGGACGGTGTTCAGGCAGGAGGAATAGGGCAGTTGTCAGCATCGCACTGTTCGAGGATGTGAGCGGATTGGAAAAAGGCGTGGCCTGGAGCCGCTGCTACGGGGGAAATAAATACGGTGTGCTTTTCAAGCTGGCACTGTACATGCTGTGTCATCAATCCTCCAACAAGGCTCAAAACCAAGCCTCGAAAGTGACAGATAATCCGAAAGGCCAAAATCAGCCCAGGTCTCGCTAGACATTCCGTTCCCCTGGGCACAGGGCAGTTTGTTCGTTTTTCTCGGACCAAACCATCAGTGCGAGCGCGTTGGTTTCTCTTCGTATGTGTTGTGTGTGTGCTGTTCTTGCTGGGGTCGATCCCGCCTCTGATTGGCCGTGAATGGGCGCTCAGGAAGGGCCCTAGCCAAAATGCTCAGGCCTTCGCTTTCTGGCCTGGAGTGGATTGACACTTTCGGCGGCAAAGAAACAAGCTCTGGGTCCCTGAACGGCTGTGGTTATTTTTTTACTCTCTTCTTCGCTAGACGTCGATGGAATGCGGTGGAAAATTCCCCAGTCATAACGGAGAAATTGAAGGGAAAAAAAAAAAAGAAGAGAATATCTGCTCAGGGATGGGCAAAGTGAAGATTCCCGGTGAACGCCAGGTGAAGAATGCTCAGAAAATAACAGCACCGGTAAATACAGTGTGTGGTTGCTTTTGACACTGCCAGTACACCCGGTACCGACGGCACAGGCACGGTATCCCAAGTCCCGACACGGTGCGCCAACGGACCGCCAAACTTGGCCCGGAGGAACCAGACAAAGCCCCAAAGCCATTATCCGAGATGTGCTACATCGGAGGTCTCGGCAGTGGATATACGAGGAGGAGAGAAAAGGCGTTTAGGGCTTCCAGCAAATCACCCAGAGACTACTCGTCCCTCCGTGGAGAATGTGAAGAGGGCCAGGGCGCCTAGAACCGCCCAATCCATCCATGCCTGCGTCCATTTGTCAAAACCCAGGCCGGCATTGTTCTCGTTTCCAACAGGGCCCTCCTGGTTGAAATCCGCTCTGCACAGCCTTCCTTCGACCTTTAAAAGCGAGACAGCCAGAGAGAGATGAGAAAGTCACCCCTTCCCGAATCGGTTGATTTCCGCACCCGCGTTGTGAAACTCTCATTATTACCGCTCCTCTCTCTCTCTCTCTCTCTCTCTTCTTCTTCCATACGCTCCGCGGGAACGTCATGTCACCGTCACTGGGACGGCCGGGGCAGCGGCCAACAGATCGAAACAAGATGATACTGGCCCCCCTTTTTCTCATGCTTCTTCACCCGGTCCATGCTCGTGAACATACACAGTATGTCCAGTCAGAGCCTATCTCTGGTTTGACAGCATGCAGTGTGTGTTCCGGCACTTGCCTTCCCCTCCTCCCCTCTTCCTCGCGTTTGGCTAGTGCCAAGTGTCCGGATCTCCCGCCGACCTTGGGGCCCAGTTCGGCCGAGGATCGGCAACCGGAGGCCAGCAGAAAGCCGTCCTCCGTCCTCCTTGATGCATCTCCTCCGCTAGAGTAAACTCTTTGCTCAGACAATGGATGTAACATATGTACTGTACTGTACATGCACACTCGTGGCGTCGGATAGAACCCCCTGTAGAGCCAAAAATATGCCTCCTTTCTTCCCCCATCTCACCTTTATTCCTCCCGATTACGCGGACATATCCAGTACGTAAAGAACCGCGCCGGCCAAAAAAAAAAGCCCTCTCCAACCCCGTTTCTCTCAGCCTAGGGGAGGAGGGGCCACACACACAAAGTCCCACACCCGTGCAGTTAGGGCTGGCGCACAGCTGTGGCTTGCGTCCGGCCTCGCCAAACCAGCTCCTTTTTCGTCTCGTCTCGTCTGCTCTCGTCTCCTCCTCGGCTTGCCGTGTGTGAGCGTGATTGTTTCAATGTTGGTTAGTTCCCGAGTCCGTTTGTTTCGTTTAGGGGCGGTGGCAACACACGCGGGCTTTTTTCTCTCTCTCGGTTCCTTTGTTGGTCCTCGTTCTGGTCTCGAGTCGGGAAACCAGATAGACAGCAAAAAGGAGGAGAACGGGGTTCGCTTGATTGTATGGATGTCACCTCTATCTCGGAACATTAATCCACGAAAGGCAGCTCGCATATCTGCGTGCAGCTTCCTCCTCGCTTGTGTGGCTGGTCCATCCTGTGTCCTGCCAATTGTTACTTTCTTTGAAATGTGGAGGCCATTGCCAGATCGGGGAGGATACGTATACGTTCAGTCCACCACTGTGACACAGATTCGAAGAGGGTGGTGTGGGTTCTTTCTTTCTTTCTTTGGCATGACGAGATGAAAATGAAAAAAATAAAATAAAATAAAAGGCACAGTCTTTCAGGGAAAAAGGCCAGTCTTGTGTCGTACTGCTCACCTTGAGGATCTCCTCGAGACTTAGTGCCAATGTCACCACTTCTTGCTATGGCTCCAGGGCGTTCGTTCCCTGGCAAGCTCGGATTTCCCAACAGCTTAGCTAGGTTTTTAGTTGTTTGTTCTCCAACAAAGGTTTTCTGTCTCTCGTCCCGCTACTTGTTGGTAATGTGATCCCGCAAGTCCGTCCCGCGCCTTGCATCCCGGTTCGGTTTGCTGTCGTCTTGTCTGTCCAGGGCAGCCAGTCCGCCTTGATTTCTGTCCCCTTCTTCGCGGACCAACCGGAACACACACTGCCGCAAGCGACAAGAAGAAAAAAGACAAAGAAAACCGAAACCCGAAGAATTAAAGGAAAAGGAGAAAAGAGCGAGGTTCAACCCGGTTACTCGCAGGGAGACAGCTGCTGTGTTCTCAGCGCACCACGTATACCCCTAGCCACGGTGATCTTGCTCTGGTGTGAGCTGGTGGCTGTCTCACCCGCCTATATAACGGGACACTGTAAGCGAGATTCCACCTGTCTCGCTTTCCCTCGGGGTGGCATGCAGAGACAAACATGGTGATGTTGGACTGTCCATGTACTGTACTGTACACATCCACTCTCGGTGCACCAAGGGAGACACCGAAAGTCACATCTGGACGACAGCGCACACAGAACACAATGTCCAGATCAATAGTCTCCCTGAGTCTGCTCCCCCTCTCCAAGACAGACAGGTGCTAATGTACGAGCTCCTTTGCTGCAACGATGGCCTAAATACGACGCCCAGGGACAAACGAAAGACAGCCCCTCAGACACCGTCGTCGAGCTAGCTCTGGGTCTCCAGATGGCCCCCTCTCTTTTTTGTTTTGGGCTGACCCGCTCCGTGATCCTGCCTACGGTCATCTGCTGGAACCGCCCGATCACCCGAATGTTCTTGGCAGAAAGACACACAAAGACAAGAAAAAGACTTTCCCTACGGCATGTCCGCATTTGAATTCAGCTACCATAGCCAGAGTTCAATCTCCTCTCGTCAACAGTAGCCCCGAGTCCCTGGAATCATGGGACAGAGAGAGGCGAGGTGGTCTGGAAGAGCAAAACCCTAACCCTAACACACCGGGCAAAATCGCAGGCTCGTCAGACAGAAGAGCCGGTACCGAGTGTGAAAAAGACACCCTTGTGTCCCTCGTGAGCCATAAAACCCGCAGTTTGGGGGTGACCAACCGAACAAACAGTCACATCTCTCCTCAACACATTTTTTCCATGTTCTTGTTGCCTAACAGCAGCATTGCACGGTGGAGGAGGGAGTAGTGTAGTGGGAAAAAAACCAAGCTAGGGCAACCCCTGAGACGTGATCGGCCCCCCTCTAACTGACAAACCTTACAGGTGTGCTGTTGGGGAAAGGCAAAGCTGCCGAGCTTGCGGTTAGCTGCGTACACATAGCTCGGGAAGACTGCGAATCATACATCTGGGACTCGTTCGTTGACGTCGAGCTGCTTCGTCCCCCAATCCCCTGCAAGCGCTAGGAAATACAAAAAACACACAAACGAACCCCCCCCCAGCGCAGATCCAACCCACACACATCAGTTCTTAAACCCACTATCACGCCACCTGGAGTTCGCACCTCGGGGCTTTGTGTCTGCCCGGGGAACCAACGTCACGTACCGGAGTACACATTCTCAAGTGGCTGGCGGTTTGAAGCGGGTAAGCCTGGAGGATCGGTATTACAAACACTGGAGGCATCGATAACGCCACACGTGAAAAAAAGAACAAGGAAAAGCTGCCATCGCTATGCACCCGTGGAACATCACCACAGAAATATATACATATAGTATCACCACCCATCCAGCATGCACAGAGAGAAAATCCTCCCCAACAAGACGATTAAAACATGATCGGGTATCCAGGAACCTTCGCTCATCTGCGAATACACACCGAGGGGGAAGGAAACAAGAAGACGAAAAGAAAAAAAAAAGTACACTTAACCCACAAGGGGCGCTATGAACTACAGGAAAAAAAAAATAAAAAAGCAAAAAAAAAACCTGCCCACTCCCAACTCCTCCCCCAATCCACCCGTATCCTCCTCCTCGTTAGTACTTCGGCGTCCACTCCGTGTTCGGGTGGCCACCCATGTACATCTGCCGCGGGCCGCCCGGAGGCGGCGGCGGAGCACCCGGCCCCGCCGGCGCGTACATGCCGTCATCCACAGGCTGCTCGTAGTACCGCTCGGCCGGACGGGCCGTGTACGACCGCGGCGGCGGCTGCATAGCCTCCGCCGCCTGGCCCATGGCATACTCGCGCGGCGGCAGCGCAGCCGCTCCGTACGGGTGTGCGTACTCTCTCGGCGAGACCTCGTACACCACACCGCCATCGCCCGCCATCGGCGGCCGCACACTGGCCGCCCGGGGCCGGTACTCGCGCCGCGCGCCCGCGTCCTCGTACATCACGGGCTCGCCACCGCTGGGCCGCACCGAGAACTCGCGCTGCATCTGCCGGTGCGCCTCGGGCCCGCCCACAAACTCCGGCTGCGTGACGATGCGGCGCGGCGGCGCCGCGTACACCGGCGACGTGCGGTGGTACACCACGCTGTCATCGTCGTACCGCTCGGGGCGGCGCGACATGGCCCGCGGAGGCATGGCCTCGTACGGCGACTCGGCGTCGCTCGAGCGCGCCGACTGCGGCATGATAATCTGCCGAGGCGCCGAGCGCACCGGCTCGTAATACTCACGGCCATAGGCATCCACCACAATTCGAGTCACCGGCATGCGAGGCAGCGCCATGGCTGGGCTGGTGGGCTCTACATGAATCGGGGTATGGGGGTGAGGTTCGGGGCGCATGCTCATACGACGGGGTTCATACTCATCAGGGTAGTACCGCACAACCGCCTCATGGGGCGGGCGCTCAACCAGGCCATGAGAGACAGGCCGAGCAGGATGATACTCTTCGCCAGGGTAATGGGGGGCATAGCCACGGGGGGAGAGAGGTCGCGTGCTCGCGGTGGCATAGCGAGGAGGGATTGCCTCGACATACTCTCTCTCATAGCCAGCAGAGTCAACCACAATAGTGTGCGGCGGACCATGGGGGTGGTGGTACCCACCGGCAGGGTGAGGGGGGTTTCGCTCATAGACAGAAGAAGCGCGGGACTCCCGGACACCACCACGCGGAGTGTAACCAACAGGGGGGGCCGCCTCTTGCGGCTGTTCGGTCAGCAGAGGCGGGGCATACCGGGCCTGCGTGTTGCTGGCATATCTCCGAGGCTGCTCTTGCTCTTGCTGGGCTGGCGGCTGCTTCTGGCGCTTCACAGGCCGGGGAAGCGGCGCCTGGCCAAGAGGAGAGGGGGATCGGGGCTCCGCCTTGATGGTGGGATGCGATGAGGCCGGGCGGGCCGGCGGGGACTTTTCAGCTTTACGCTTCGTGACCTTCTTCTTCTTCTTTCTATCATTCACGTTTCCATGGGGAGAGCTGTCAGGGCTCGAAGCCAACGGTCCATCACTGCGGAGAGCCGCTACCTGAGCGGGAGCCCCAGCATTCTGAACGTGGCGGAGATCTGAAGCGCCGGGCGCCTGGCCTCGACGGGCAACAGCAAGCGGAGACACATGGGCGGGCTGCGGCGCCACCGGAGTGAGGTTGTGGCCTCTGACAACCGGCGAGGGCGGCCGGGGAGCCTCGTAGGCGGGCGGCCGGGGATATCTGGACGATGAACCGCTCGGTTGAACATGGTAACCAGGGTGCACAGGCGTAGCCTGAGGGTAGCGGTTGTACTGCGAAGAACGATCAACTTCTGCATATCCCGATGTATCCGATCGACTCGCTTCGCCGGCAGACAAGGTGCTCTGCATGGTTGTTCCTCCAGCCGAAGCTGTTTCTCCCGTGTTGCCGCCACCCGCGCTCGCACGTCGACTGTCAGGGTTGAAGCTATCTCTCTGAGAACCATCGGCGCGCGACAAAAGCTGCAGGCCGGGAGGAATGATCGAGGGGGGCTGGGCGGTAGGGGCATTCGTGTTGATGCGGCTCGATCGGGGGTTTGAGGGGGGGTTTTGGAAGCTTCGAGAGTTGTCAGCAGGGCCCGGAGTGACATTGTCGCCAAGGGAAGGACTGTAGTCGTTGCGCGAGGTCGGCATGTCGGTGGGGGCGCCAGCAGCGGCGGAGCTGAAGGACTTGTGGGACGCGTCGGGCTCATCGCGGGAATCGACACTATCGGCCTTGGATGAGTAGAAGGTATCGTCGTCCACTGAGTCACTTGTGGGAGACGCGTTAGCTCGAGAATGAGAGGGTTTTGTGGTCTGGCCATAGGACGACGAGTTCAGTAAGCTTAGGGCCTGATTCAAGACAAGATCAAGGTCAAGGTCGGAATCAAACTCGGACTGGCCGGTCTTAGGGCCTTGTCGGTTGCGCTGATCAGCCTCTTCCCGCAGCGCACGCTCAATCTTCTGTCTCTGCAGCTTGAACTCGGCTCGGATGAGCCCATCGGACTTCTGGAGAAAGATGGGATTGATCTCCGTGTTCCGCTTCGCGAACGGCTGCGACGGGCCCGACGTTGCGGAACTAGCAGCAGCTGCCTGACCATGGATTGAGGATGAGGACTGAGAAGCCTTGGCTTCAGGACGCTTTGCCTGCTTGTTGCTGGCAAGCACCGGCGATGATACTTTCTGAGGAAGTAAATGCGACGGCGCCTTGATGCGCGGATGGGATCCGGTCAAGACTTCATCACGAAGACGAACAATCTTCTCACACTGCTCCACCACAAACTGCTCATCATCTAACGATGATGCCTGATTACCTGCCGAAGCAATTTTAGATGGCCCAGCCGCTGCAGCAGGCGATTTCGCCGCTGAGTTGACCGCCATCTTCCGTTGTTTTTCTCGTGAGGTTTTCAGCTTGGATGATTGTGTGGTGTTTTTTTTTTCTGACGTGTGTTGTGAAGGAGGAAGTTTGAACGTTTTGTGGGATTTCCTTCTGGAATCGAATAAATCCTAAATAGAGTGGGTACACCTAATGTTCTATTGTGCTCAAAACAAGAAAATAAAGGACACAAACAAGACAAAAAAACAAACCAGGAGATTGAGGCCATTGATAGAATAATTTATTTTGTAATTATTTGTTTTGGGTTTCTGCATGTTGTTACAAGGTGCGTTTTGGTAAGCTGGCAGCTGGCAGCAGCTGGAGCAGTCGTGTCATCAGATTATTGGACCAGTATAACCCTACCGAACTATCGTAGACCCTAATGCCCAAAACGCCCAAAAAGCTAGCTAAACTTCCATCTTTTAGTCCGTCGACCCTTAACATTCTTTCTTCCCATTCATCTAGTTCAGCCTCCAAGTCGCACGACCGGAAAGTTACAATGGGTGATAGATTAACACAATTGCAAGATGCTGTTGACCAGGTGAACTCCCCCCTTTCAGTATTTCCATAACCCTTTACCTCATTAATCTAACCAAAATGATAACGGTCTCCCGGGTCCAGCTGGCAGAGCAGTTCGTGGCTGCCATCCACTTTGTGCACAAACGCCACGACCTCGAAGTGCTAGGTCCCAACGACAAAGTGCGCGACATCAAGCAGGATCAAGAGGAGAAAGAAGGTGAGTTTGGGGAACAATAGTTGAGACATGTTTCCCTTTCCTCCATGTATCGGTTCTCTAACTCTCCCCGTTTTCGGAACCAAGTGGACCCGCTTTCTGCCGACGACTTCAAGGCCGGCATGGTTGAGCTGTCGCGCGATCTGATCACGCGCGAGCAGCAGATCGAGATGCTGATCTCGGCACTTCCCGGCCTGGACAGCAGCGAGCTGGACCAGGAGCGCTCCATCCGCGAGCTGGAGGAGGAGCTGAAGGTGGCCGAGGCCCAGCGCCAGGTGGCCATCAAGCAGAAGGACGAGATTCTCGCCCAGCTGGGTGAGGTCATTCGGGCAATCCGGAGACCGTGAAAGGAAATCATACCGTGCTGGAAGGTGCTGTGATCAGAGCGGGTTGGATTACGAATATGCCTTTTCTTCTTCTTTTTTTTTCTGGGGGGCGTTTTGGTGTTGGGGGGGGTTGCTTGACTCCCTCCGGGCGGCATGCGCAACGCCAGATGCGTTTGCTATTCTGCACAACTATCCACGAAATAGTCCATCTGTTCGCTTCAGATAGATTCAAAACAGCGTAAATTCTCTACATGCTTAGCTAGCCAACAGTGAATTGCAGATATGATATACCAAACCCCATTTTGTCTTCCTCTAATGAAACACCGTTTTATCCACTTCTACTGGGCTTGAGTTGACTTGAAAAACTGCGGGAAAATGGCCCGGAGTTCCCGGAGGTGCTCGATCTGGTGATCCGAGGCCTTCGTTTTGGGAGGTGTGATGCCTTCCTCGACCAGGTGTACTGTGTTCCAGCCTAGTTCGTGAGCCTTGACGCAGTTCAGATATGAGTCATCTGCAATGGGCGGTGTTCGGCTGTTAGTACCGACACACACGTATATACGCGAAGAGAGTTATATCGAGACATACCGACGAAGTAGCAGTCTTCCATATTGGAAATGCCCGCTTCATCCATGGCCTTCTTGAACATGACCGGGCTGGGCTTGCAGACGATCGGGATCGAGGAGTAGTCGCAGTAGGTCAACCCCTCGAACAGATCATCGATGCCGAGCAGCCGGACCACGCGCTTTCCGTGGTTCACATAGGCGTTGGTCAGCAGCCACAGCCGCACTTTGGAGGTGTCGATGTCCTCCAGCATGCGGCGCAGCTCCGGGTTGGGCTTGATGATGTCCTCCAGCGGCAGGGCGTCGTCGACCTTGGAGTTGTAGTCCAGCGGGTCGATCTGGTGGTGGCGCACCAGGCCCTCGATGGCCAGCCCGTAGTTGCGGTAGTACTCCTGGTGCAGACGCACCGCGTCGTCCCACGGCAGCGACAGGTGCTCCGAAAAGTACTTGTCTATCAGATCCGCCATCAGGTCGTGCACCTTTGCGCTGCGCGGGTAGAGACAGTTGTCGATGTCGCTGCAGGTTCCATGTTAGCCGGATGCGAGCTTCCGGCCAGCGGACCGGCGGGTTCCGGTCTGAAACTTACAAGAAGAAAACAGGTTTCTGCGCGGGTTTCCCCGCTGTCTCGGGATCGGAGCTCATTTCCGAAGCCGATGCGGAAGAGGGGCCGTTTCTGTTTAAATAGAGGGGAGAAGAGCGGACCGAGGGAACCAAAAAAAAGGGGGAAATCTCTTGTACAAAATGATTTGAGTAATTCACAAAAGCAAAGGACAAGCAGGACGAATATCAGAGAAGAAAAGATTGCTTTGATTTTCGAGGAGTGAGGTTGTGTGTCGAAAATATCCGAACAGGGAAAATATAGCGCGGAAGAGGGCGAGTTAGGACTAAAAATGATGGGTGTCACAGCATGGGGGGAAAATTAGGTTCACGACTAGGAATACGGAAGTCGAGATGCCCAGTTATATATAGTTTTTTCTTCTCTTTAGTCCTTCAAGCAAACAGCGCTGAAGTTTCCCCGGCTCACACTTTGTGTGTCATTTCTGCGGTTGTTTGCGGCTGTTTCATTTTTCTCTTCGTTGCAGTGTTGACTCACGCCGCTGCGATTTCCAGGCTACGTCAGTGGAACACTGAAAAAAGGTTCTAGGCTCCGACCGGGGCGGTGATTCTGATGACTGAATCAACCGGAACCCGGCGTAGAGGCGCGGTCACATGTATGATATCGATAGATCTGATAGGCTCTCTGGTCACGGAACTGAGGAGCCAACCCTAACATCACGATTAGCTAGGGTTAGTGTTAGCAGCGCCAATTACAACTAGCAGTACAGTGTCATGTCTTGCGTCCTATCTCTCACGCCGAAACTTATCATTATCACGGCGAACGCGCCATTGCTTGGTCATTTCAATTTATACGCTATGAAGTCTTCGTAGATACATGTTCGTCGTTGATCTGTTTCAGGATTCAATACACTGGAACTTGCCTCACAATGTTGATCCGGTTGGGCCCTCCGCAGATTTGAGCTTTGTTTCCAGCACACAAAACGGTGCACTGACTATCATCGACTGGCTCAATATAGTCGTAACCATCCTCATCCTCACTACCCCACTTGTCGTCATCCCAGTTGTTGTCGTCGTCGGGGCCTATTGTATCACCACAAAAGCATTCCCGGCCAAACTCAGTTCCAGAGTACATGAATCCCTTCTCCGAGCACCCTACAGCACAGTTTTCAACTGTAAGGTTTGATGCCCCTCCCAGAGTATCTGATGTCTGCCGAGACAATACGCGCGCGTTGCTGGGATCAACAAAACAGCCCACCGGGGTCAGATCGAGGTCTTGTGGCCGTCGACGAACTGAAAACACATTGAGGCGGTTAGGACCACCACAGGTCTGGGCTGGGTTTCCTGAACATGGCATGTTGCACTCGGCCTGGAGGGCAGTTGTTCCGTTATAAATGGTGTTTCCACAGAAGCATTCTCTACTGTATTCAACACCAGCAAAATCGTATCCATTATCGAAGCACCAGGACTGGCATATCTCAACACTCATGACATCAGGCCCACCGGGAGTATTTGTCGCCTGCTTGGAAAACATCCGGGAGTTGCTTGGATCCACGAAACAGCCCATCGAGGTCCATGCCAGATTGAGAGTTTTCGAGGTGAAAAATGTTGCCTCTGATATAGCCACCCGGTTTGGTCCTCCACAGAACCGTGATGCATCCCCGGCACATGGCATGTTGCAATCCCGTTGAATGGTTGAACGGTCGTTTTGGATGGTGCGTCCACAATAGCATTCTCTACCATATTCCACTCCCGAGAAAGGGTAACCCGATGACAAGCAGGATTGCTGGCATTTCGAGATAGTTAGCGTCATGTCTCCGTTATGCGGGCTTTGTTGCATACCCAAAGTGCGGTCGCCAACGTCATAGAAGCATCCGCGGGACTCAAATACGGTTGAGGTTGGCAGCGAAACCGTTGTCGATGTCGGTGAAACGGTAGTCATAGTGGCAGAAGCGGTTGGAGGAGGCGCTGTGGCTAGGTGAGCCCGCTCGTAGCATTCGGCATGGGCATATGCATTCTTTAGTCGGATCTGGCCGAGGAACTCAAATGTGACGGCGGAGGCCCATGTACTTGGGCAGCTTTCGGTGAAGACGGAGAGCCCATCGGTATTTTCTGCAAGCCAGGACGAGGCAGAGCTCCCGTAGTCAAGATATTCAGTCACCAGGGGCTCGGGAGCAACCGAAGTAAAGCTGCACCAGCCGTCGACTTCAGGAAACGGGCAACGTGGGATACCGAAAAAGTCCGGTACTGGTGTACATTCTTCAAGCAGGACAAACCCCCAAGAGACAAGGGCATCTAGTAATGGACCTGTTGTTGGGTATGGAGGATCCATGTAATGCGACAAGTTCATTGGAACACATTGCCACGGATCTCTTGAGTAGGTTGTTGGCGTAGGAGTTGGCGCTGGAGAGCTTGGAGGGTCCTGGGCCTGAACCTGCACGAGCAGGGCTGCTCCGAAGAAGCAGATCGTTTCCAAGAGTCTCATGTTGTGATCTTTTCTATGTGAGACAAGCCTTCTCGTAGACAAAGGCGAGTGAGAGAAGAAAAAAAGAGGGAAAAAGAGGAAAGGAGTTGGCCGAGATGTGGTGTAAGGGGAAGAAGGGAGACCGGACCAAGACAGCGGGCGGCTGTGGTGGTTATGGGAGACAGTGATGATCGAAGAATACGAGAAGACATGAAAGGGGGCAGGGGCTATAAGGTCTATTGACACGTTAGACATAGAAGTATACACATGCATGACTTGACTCGCTCATATTCCTGGCCATAGGCTATAGCCAACAGTAACAAACTGAAGATTGAAAGTTAAGATTACTCCATGCATGGGGGTGGGAAAGGACGTCTTGGCTGGGAAGGGGTGTGCTCTAGATTTCCTTAGGGTTACAATGACACCTAAACTCTAACGTTTCTCGCACACAGCTACCGAGTATACCGACTCTCGCGAAATCATCAGCGGAGGAATCATCTTTATGAGTTTATAATACTGTTGAAAGTCTATCTACACTATGTATCAGGACCGGAAAACCCCCACCTCTCACTTAAGTTCCAGATTCTGGAGGGCATCAAGACTTTGGACTTCCTCATAATCTTCCTCCTCTGAACTAGGCTCTCCAGTGAACTGGCCACAGAAGAAGCTATCATTTGGATATTTTCGTTGCATGACTCGCCTCAGCTCACTCATGCACGGCCGCTTCCTGTATATGTCAGGATTCGGCCAGCCGTGCTCCTCGTATATCTCACGTACTGTGTCCAAAAAACCATCTGGACAGTAATTTGAGCGATAATACCGCACCTCTTGCCGGTTAACAGGGAGGAATTTCAGGTCGCGAAAGGCATTTTTCGCCATTTCGAAGAAATCCGGAATGGTCCAAGCAATGGCCCCAGCAAAGTCTCTGTACTGAAGATCTTCTTCCGGAATAAGTGCGCGGAGATGAGGTGTAACTGGCTTCGGGTAGATTCCCCGCATGTCCTCCGGCCTTAGACTACTGGCATGGAAGAAAATCAAGCCATACTTCGTATCGAGCAGGATCCTTTCTTGGACATCTCCTCCACCGCTTGCAATTCCAACGATTTCAGGAGGCATCGTCGTAATGAAGTCCCAAGGCTCAACCGAGCGTTTCATCCAAAGAAGGCCATTCCAGGAGATGCCGCTGGTTTCCACATCGACACCCCACTTCTCTCTGATATCTTTGAAGTCGTTGTCGAAGAGCTTTCCCGTTCCCTTCTGGCGTTCTGTCTCTTCTTCCCTGAGGCCCATTGCCACACTACTTTCCCAGTCTTCGAAGCAGATATATGGAAGACATTCCACTTCGAAGTCATAGCCGTATCTGTTTGTAACGTATGGGAGGTGGCGGAGGAGGGCAATCACTTCGTCTGTTTTCCCGAGGATGCGAAGCGTTTCTGGGTCAAACTGGGGCCACCCACCCTCTGGAGGCTCTTTGATTTTGAAGTCAGGGTGGGCGAACATATCGTCAACAAAGTGGTAGAAGCTTCGGATAGCTTCAATAGTCTCCTGGCGAGAGTAGGAGAGAGCTGGTAATTTGGCCATCGTGATTAGGTGTTAAGTGGGAAGGATAACGGTTGTGGATAAGCCAGTGCTACCGGGGCAAGGGATATGTTGGTGGTATTGGGAACAAAGACAAATGGTACGAAAGGAAAAGAAAGATAGGAGGTAGTTGGCGAGAGAGACGAACGGATGGAGAGAGGGGCAAGTGAGGAAGAAGGAGAGAAGGGAAAATCGGCTCCCATAAAAGAAACCACGAAAAGAAAACCCCCCCAAAAGAAAAAACCAGAGGAAAAACAAGGAAGAAAGAACCAAAGAGGAAAGAAAAAAAGACAGAATAACAGGATGGGTAGTATGGGGCGCAGTCAAATCCTCTTTTCTCGGTTCGGGGAGACGGGAAGACCTAAGATGACGGGCCCGCTCTGTGGGGGGCATGGAACCAAATCTGAGCACACACCGCAAATCTTGTGTTAGTTCGAGTGTTATCTTGACCTTCATTCTTAATTCCAACCCCACGTGGATCCACTCGATATGTCGTTGACTGTTGACTGTTGACTGTTGACTGTTGACTGTTGGCTGAAGTACTCGGTACCTACATATCTACCTACTATACAGACAAATACCCGTACCTATGCATGTCGATATGTCGGAAGTATGTAAGCGCCAAAAGGTTTCACAGTCGCATCGGAACCGAACCAACAAGCGAGATTATTTCCAACATCTAATAAAGCAGAATGTGCAGTGCGTGAACTTTTCGGAGAAAGGTAGGATAATACTTAGAGTTTCACTCACCCCAGTATATACAGTACATACCGACCCATGGGCATCTCCAGTGCCATGATACTCGCTCGTATCTTGTCCCGATCTCGTCTTGTCCGATGTGCCTGAGTCCTCTCAATTTGCCTTCAATTTCTACCTCCCGACCTATATTTGACCATCAGATACCCAAAAGAAACGAGGAAAACCCTACACACGAAAAAGAATAAAACAACATGAACATTTTCCTTCTTCTATTTCCGTTAGGGACCTGGCCTCCCCTTGTGTTGTGTGCTCTTGGCCATTTACTAACAACCTATGACCTACCTTCAACTAACTAACATGATATACAGGCGCCTGCTATTCTGGTCGATGATCAACCAATTGGCCAGAAAACCGATGGCGCGCACTACCTCCGATTCCTGACTGCCCTTAAACAGAAGGTTGGGACCCAGAAGGCAGTCTCCATAGCTGCCCCTGCGTCAGACTGGTGTTTCAAGGTATCTCTGATCAAAGACATTGCTGCTATCGTTGATTACACTGTCTACATGACATACGATTTTCATGACCGGTGGGATTATGGGAACCCAAATACTTTCGATATGTGTGACTCTGGAAAGTGTATCCGAAGCCATGGTAAGCTTGAACTTTATTACATGATTGGACATGATTCTGAAATAGCCGGGATTTCTAGTCTAAGTATGCAGCTCTCGGACCACTCAATTGACTACTCACAGTAGAACCAGGTGCGTCCTAGGAATCTAGCTTGGGCCATTTGCCTCAGTGCATCCATGCATGCATCTCATTCATACTGAGCATTTCCATATGGGCTAGCCATGCATATGAAAAACCTCTTGGATTGCATCTTTGGCTGAACCTTCTTTGAGGGGTAGTAGCCAGCCTTCAAGGAAGATACCTGGAGCTGAATAGACTGTCAACGCCCGATTTTCGGCTTCGGGGAGATAGGACATCCTTACCGAACCAGAGGGAGAGTTGTGTCCAGCTTCATAGGCAGCAGTGGGGAAACCGACCAGGAGACATCAGATAAGAATCGCCTCCTCCGTATATAAAATTTTAGTGCCATCTACCCCATGCAAACACAGACCCACCACTACATGTCATCCAGGGACATTCTAGAAGGCGTTATTTCCGTGCTAGCAGGGCCGTATCTTTAGGCCCCTCGGAGGTACGTACCTGACTATCAATCACAAGTTGCACAAGCATTTATGAGATTGCGCCAAGCATGAAAACTTATCACGGTCACATCAAACAGGAGCCAACAGGCGAGATTGCAGCGTCCATGGGCCGAATACGGCATTGTATTGGTCTGATTGCACCACACCGGTGACACCACCATGTATTTCAGAGTTGCAGGACGGGACCACGAATGCCTAAACGTAAAGTGCTTGTGCCACTTATCTTGCAGGGGCATTCTCCTCAAGTGTTGTTCATGCTGAATTGACAGTCACTGTATGCAAATCAAAGCCAGTGACAGAGATAGCGGTCCGGCCCGCCACGAGTCTCTTCTCCCTTCGCACACTTGATTATTACTCTACGTCTTAGCAGGTAACAGAGTCGCTCGTTAGAAATGCACTCAAGACTTTCTCTAGGTAATGCAGAGAGGCGAAAGTTACGACGGAGAAGGAGGTGCCACTTCATCCCCCTAGCCCCCCTGCCTCTTCAGAATTTACCTCAATATATCCAACCCTTGGAAATCCCGACAGTCTGGCACGCATATGAGCGGTGTGGCTGTGTGATGGATTGACCCGCTCAAGCCAAGCCAGGTTTTGAATCCACCAACAGATAAGAAAAAACAAAAGCGCGCCGCCGAAAAACAGACTCGCACAAGAAAAAGGAAAAACAAAAAGAAAGGGAGAGAAAGAAATGCTCTGAGAGGCGAAAGAGAGAACCAGAAGCCCTCAAGATGCGATAGACGTGGGGTTGTTTGCTCGAGTGCCCATGTATGCTTAGGGTTAAAATGCCTGGGGATGTATACGTAGTTTTTCTTGAAATTAGGGTTATAGATGAAATTAGGGTATAGACCCTTAGCGCTGGTCCAGATGTCAGTCAACCTGGAGAGCACTCCACTTGGGGACAATTCCATTTGAGCAAAATAGAATCCAACTTGATCTCCATTGAACCGCGGATGCCGAAGAACTATTTCTAGGTCATAGAAGCAGTTGTCTTGTGGAACAGCCCGTGGTGATTGTCGTGGGGACCTGTGTCAAGAAAATGGCACAGGTTCAGGTTTGCACAGAACACTTGGCAATTGGGACGGTGGCCAGTTTGACAAAAGGCGATCGTATACAGCGTTGATATACGCAGGGTGAGGAGAGCATGAGCCGTTCACCCTCTCACTCTGAGTGCATACATCGGCATTTCCTGATCCTCAATGCTCCTGGCCACATCACAGCCCTAATTCCATAGGCCACAGACTGGAAAAGAGGAAGACTGGCGAAATACTGTACGTGTCATGATGTTCTCAAGTTTATACGTGGATCTTCACTGATATACTTGACAAAAAAGAATCGAGCCCCCAGAGTTGGGTGTCAAGATTTGACACTGACATTACGAGGCATTTCTCACAACGATTCCTCCTCCAGATGCTTTTTCTTCTCCGCAATAACCTTAGCAATGGCCGGCCGTTCACATAGCCGCTTGTGCCAGGCAACGAGGTGAGGGTACTCCTCATCCAAGTTCTCTACCTCCAAGAAACTGAGGATACCATGACTCCACGAGACGAAAGCGATGTCAGCGTATGTCCTATTAAGGGGCACAGAAATATAGTCCATGAGTTAGCAACACAGTCAAGAACGGAGGCGACGAGGATACGGAAAACGTCTGCAGTTTGTCGAAATGGTAGTACATACGCTTTGTCGCCGACAAGGTACTCCCGGTCCTTTAGGATAGTGTTGAGAACCCCGAAGACACGGAGGACTTAGTCCCGGTAGAGGTCCTTGGCGCTCGGAATCGACTCCGGGTGGAAGAGATTGAACCAGGCCCACTGACCAAAGGACAGACCCGACATCAAAATTGCACCGCGAAATAGGAGTTGCTGCGTTTGGCCGTGAATGGTGAACGTGGGAACGCGACGTCCCTAGCCGGACATCTGGAGGTGGAGGTACTGCTTGAGCAAGTACTTCTCGGAGAAGGTGGTGTATGCTGGGGGATTCTCCTTATCGTAGGTGTCAATGAGGTACTCAATGATGGCGTTAGATCTCTAACTGTTGATACCCGTGTTAGGGTCAGTCACGACCGGCACGCGGCCATTGGGGGGTGATATTGGCCATTGGCGGAGGTGTCGTCCTCTCCGGTGATTAACTGCATGTACCAGTCCAGTCAGAACCTCACCGCCAATATGTCATATGTCCGGAGTTGGCTATTAGCCACACAGCAAACCACGAGCCTTCATCCTTCACGTGGGGGATGGACAGTTCCTCCATGATTATGGCGACCTTCCACGGGTTGGGGCCCTTGGCTGTGAGTTGAGAGTCAAAGAGAGTGCGTTTATTGAAGGAGCACACGAAATCGTTAACACCGTTGGGAAAAATTGCATACCGTGGGCGTAAAGAGTAAGGCGTCCGTCCCTAGGCTTGGGTTTTGTGATGAGTGATCCTTGACGGCGGACTCGTGGTGTATCAAGGACTTCCCGCGCGGGACGAAAATGTGGTGATCCAAAAGAAAGTTCACATTCCGCAAATGTAACTATAAGGGGGCATTTCCTCCCATGGGGAAGTCCGATCGTACTTATATATTGCTCGTATACCAAAACCGAGAGACCATCACAAATATCTCGGCTCGCAAGCGGTGAAGCGCCAACCGGACGTGGTTGGCCCCGGCTGTCTGACTTGCCGATAACCAAGGCCCACTTTGACCGCGCGGTATGCCTGTACCACAGACCACCGCTTGTGCAAGAGGATCGTCAAGACTCGTCAACGATCTGCAGTGGAACGCTCCGGCCCTCCCAAGTGAGGACGATCTCCGACTCTTGGTCATTATCGCCAGAAGCGTCACGCGCGGCCACTGCAGAATGCCGCACCGCAACCCCCAGGCCGGCCAAACCGCTGCCCTCAGCAGCATGGTTCCAGATCATCTGGGAGATCCGTCCGTCGGCCGAACAGCAGACGTACACCATGGGGAAGCGACTGCGTCCCAGCGCATCGCGCACCCCCTTGGTCGCCGGCTTCTGCGTGGCCAGCGCCGCCACGACCCCGGCGCCGCGCCACCCCACGGGCGCCCCCACAAACGTGCCCTCCAGCTCGCGCACCAGCTGGGGCCCGATGCGCTGCGACCCGGCCTTGCACTGCACCACCACCCTCACGGGGCCGGGTGCCGACGGCGGCGACCACGTGCCGACAAGATCGATGCCAAAGTCCGACGTGCCGCCGATGCGCGTCAGCTCGAACAGGTACCGCGCTAGCGACCGCGCGGTCGTGTACTCGTAGTGTGTGCCGACGTACACTGTGGACTTGGGGTCGAGGCCGGTTCGGCTGGCGTATGCCTTGTACGAGCTGAGGTCATGGTGTTGCTGAGATCTGGACATAGGTACTATGAGGCTCGATCCTGGACGCGTTGAATATTGACGAACGCGCCGCCGTAAATGAAGGAAAGATGGGTGGGGCATTGATGCATTCTGGTGACGCGAGGCTAATCGCGTCACCACTGCAATTGTCCTTGTGGAACGATGGTTCATTGCGCCTTCGTTGCAAACGCAATCTGGGTGGTCATAAAGCTGTGCTTGTTTGTTTGTCACTGCACGTCTATGTGGACTTGAAGGAGAAAATGGTAATGGAAGGTTTGTAGTCACTTAACGGATTTGTCAGGACTGGCTCAACTATACAAAGTATTTTTGAAGAGAAGTTTTTGCACCGTGACTGGATTCAGGGGGAGGATGAACTTTATCAGATAATATCAAGATCTACTCGTTTGTTATTTCAGGCCAAACCAGGCAAAAAAAGCTCAAATTCTAACCCTAACCCTGACCACAACGAACATACCACCACCGTTCAGTCTTCCCACATGGCTGCTCTGGCTTTTTGCAGGTCTTCCTCCTTCTTCTTCTCCGCTGCACGTTCCTTATCTCTTCGTTGGATCTCCCGCTCCCGAGCTGCCTTGTAATAGGCCCGCTGCTCATCAGTCTGCTTCGGCATCCGCATCCCTAAGGCGCCAGCAATCATCCTCCGTGCCACAGCATCGGTAGTTTCCGGCCGTTTGGAGTTTGATGCCGATGCTGGCGCCGGGGGTGTGGCACGAGGGCCGGCCGGCGACGTGATTCCGGGAGAGAGTCGGCCTGGTGATGCTGGTGTTGACCGGTGGGTTGGCGTTACTGGTGTTGGCGGGGGTGCACTGGTTCCCTTGTCGGTGGATTCTGAGGACGACGAGGGTTCGGTTTTGGGCTGTGTGGACGGCTCATCGTCGCTGGATGATAGCTCTTCATCCTCCCACGAGTCCACAATCTTCTCCTTCTTCTTAGGCTTGGCTGCCGGCTTTGAATCTGCCAGCTTCAACGACGCGAGGCCTTGTGAGATATCTGACTTTCGTGGTGGCATATTTACAGGGGCCGTGCGGTGCGGAGACGCAAAGTGGTTTTTGTGACTGGATAGACGGACGAGGGACGACGGGTGCACCGAAACAAAGACAGAGACAGATATAACGCCGGGGTTTAGAGGGTCTTATAACCTGGCGGTGAGGTGGTTATGTCTGTGATGTGCTTTTGGGATAAGATCCCTGATTTATTAAATTTTTGGAATGGCCAGTCTGGGATGCGTGGAACTAGTTGACGGGACACTCATTCTAGGGTTACCACCCTAAATCGCGACCGGAACGCCACATTCAGCCACACCTCAGCCAAACCAATCGTCCGGTGTTTGGCCCAAACAAGATCTGGCTTTGTCAGCCAAACCAGGTTTCCAACGAGTCGTGTCCATCAGATTTTTATTTGGTAGGGGAGACAGCTGCTTCGAAATCGGCTAATCCCAGAGCTTCCGTATATTCAGTTGTTGAATTTGTAATTCACTCTTCCGACACTTCTTTTGTTCTTTTCCTCGAGTTTCTAGATTTCCGGTCTTTCAGCGTTTGCAGTGAGCACATCTTTTTCTCTCCATTCAGCATCATGGTTTTGCGAGCCGGCTTGTCGAGGCCGCTCGGCTTTGGTTCGGTTTACTCCAGAGTGAGCCGAACGTCTCATATTTCGATTGCGCAGATTCACGCGACCAGATTGTCTCGACTCTCCAACCTCCAAACCCGTGTATTATTAGCCAATCCCCAATCATCACGAGGCCTACGGCCGTTCTCGACTTCCATCATTACCCGGAAAGACGACAGCAAAGACAAGGACGATGTCCAGGGCTTCTTCGATCGGTCCGTCGATGCCTCGGCCGAAGACGAATCGGCCGTCAGCTCCGAAAAGCTCCCCGAGTCGGCGGACGAGCCCGCGAGTGATAAAAAGAAATCCGGCGTGTCATCGTCCGAGGGTGAAGCTCGCCTATCTTCCAAGGATGGTAGCAGCCGCTCCAAAGATGGAAAGGGCGCCAGCGCCGCTGGAGGCGCATCCGGCTCGTCGTCCGGCGATGGCTCGGGAGATGGCGGAAAGAAGGGCCGGAAAGGCAGCGGAGAGAAGGGGCTTCAGAAGCCGGAAGTGCCAGAGGTCTACCCCCAGGTTCTTGCTCTTCCGATATCCCGTCGACCCCTGTTTCCCGGCTTCTACAAGGCCATCACCGTGAAAGACCCCAACGTCGCCGCCGCCATTACCGAGATGATCAAGCGTGGCCAGCCTTACATTGGCACTTTCTTGTTCAAGGATGACAGCAACGATGAGGATGTCATTCGCAATGTTGACGATGTTCACGACGTCGGCGTGTTTGCCCAGATTACGAGCGCCTTCCCCATCCACGGACAAGAAGGCGGGCTTACGGCCATCCTGTACCCCCATCGTCGCATTCGCCTGTCTAGCTTGATCCCGCCATCGACCGAGGAAGCGAAGAAGGCTGCCGATGCGGCTATTCCCGATCCCGAACCCATTCCCGAAAAGTCCGTGGAGGAAGAGCCGAAGGGCGACGTTGTTGCGAGCTTTGAAGAGAGCGCCGTGACACCACCGAACCCCGAGACAGCTACACAAAAGTACGAGCCAACTTCGTTCCTGCGGAAATTCCCCGTCAGCCTCGTCAATGTTGAGAACCTTGCCGACGAACCCTACGACCCTAAGAGCCCCTTTATCCGCGCCGTCACCAACGAGATTGTCAATGTCTTCAAGGAGGTGGCCTCGATGAACAACCTCTTCCGCGACCAGATCTCGACCTTCTCCATGAGCCAAACCGGCAATGTCACCTCGGACCCGGCTAAGCTTGCCGACTTTGCTGCCGCCGTTGCCTCGGGCGAGGCAAGCGAACTGCAGGAGATCCTGGCGTCGATGAATGTGGAGGAGCGCATGCAGAAGGCTTTGACTGTTCTGAAGAAGGAGCTGATGAACGCCCAGCTGCAATCGAAGATCAGCAAGGATGTTGAGAACAAGATCTCGCGCCGCCAGCGGGAGTACTGGTTGATGGAGCAGATGAAGGGGATCCGGCGCGAGCTCGGACTGGAATCGGATGGCAAGGATAAGCTCGTGGAGAAGTTTAAGGAAAAGGCGAACAGCCTTGCCATGCCCGATGCCGTCCGCAAGGTCTTTGACGACGAGATCCACAAGCTGGCCCACCTTGAGACCGCCGCCTCGGAGTTCAACGTGACGCGCAACTACCTGGACTGGCTGACACAGATTCCGTGGGGTCGCCGCAGCACCGAGAACTTCGGCATTGAGAACGCCATGAAGGTGCTGGACGAGGACCACTACGGACTGAAGGACGTGAAAGATCGCATCCTTGAGTTTATTGCCGTTGGAAAGCTCCGTGGCACTGTCGAGGGCAAGATCCTGTGCTTTGTTGGCCCCCCCGGAGTGGGAAAGACGAGTATCGGCAAGTCGATCGCCCGCGCCCTCAACCGCGAGTACTACAGATTCAGCGTCGGTGGTCTGACAGATGTTGCCGAGATTAAGGGCCATCGCCGGACATACGTTGGTGCCCTTCCTGGCCGGATAATCCAGGCACTGAAGAAGTGCCAGACGGAAAACCCGCTCATCCTGATCGACGAGATTGACAAGATCGGCCGGGGATACCAGGGTGACCCGTCGTCGGCGCTGCTGGAGCTGCTCGACCCCGAGCAGAACAGCTCGTTCCTTGACCACTACATGGATGTCCCCGTCGATCTGTCCAAGGTGCTCTTTGTCTGCACGGCGAACATGACCGACACGATCCCCCGCCCCTTGCTAGACCGCATGGAACTGATTACGCTTTCTGGATACGTCGCCGATGAGAAGATGGCTATTGCGCAACGATATCTTGCTCCGGCGGCCAAGGAGGCTGCCGGATTGAAAGATGTCGATGTGCTGCTGAGTGAACCGGCCATTGAGGAGCTGATAAAGTCATACTGTCGCGAATCTGGCGTGCGCAACTTGAAGAAGCAGATCGAGAAGCTGTACCGCAAGTCGGCATTGAAGATTGTTCAGGATCACGACCAGAGTGTCGAGGAGTCTCCGGAGGCTGCTATCTCTGCTGAGGAGGGCAAGTCGTCGTCTGCGAGCAGTTCCGCCGGCGAGACGCAGTCGGTGACCAGCGAGAGCTCCGAGTCATCGTCGTCGTCAGTCTTGTCGGAGGGCCCGCGCGAGACAAGCACCGAACCGCCGCGTCCGGCGCTCAAGGTGCCCGACTCAGTGCACGTAGTGATTGACAAGGACAGCCTGACAGACTACGTTGGCCCGCCGGTGTTCACGTCGGACCGGCTGTACGACGTGAACCCAGCGGGAGTGGCGATGGGGCTGGCGTGGACGCAGATGGGCGGCGCGGCGATGTACGTGGAGTCGATCCTGCAGTCGGCGCTGCGCAAGTCGTCGCGGCCGCACCTGGAGATCACGGGCAACCTGAAGTCGGTGATGAAGGAGTCGTCGACGATTGCGTACTCGTTTGCCAAGGCGTTCATGGCGAAGGAGTTCCCGGACAACGACTACCTCGACCACGGCAAGATGCACCTGCACGTGCCGGACGGCGCGGTGCCCAAGGACGGCCCGTCGGCGGGAATCACCATGGCCACATCGCTGCTCTCCCTCGCGCTGGACACCCCCGTCGAGCCTACGGTCGCCATGACCGGTGAACTGACGCTGACTGGCAAGGTCCTGCGTATTGGCGGACTGCGGGAGAAGACGGTGGCGGCGCGCCGGGCTGGGTGCAAGACGATCATTTTCCCGAGGGACAACCTGTCGGACTGGCTGGAACTGCCTGAGGTACGTTTACTCACTCTCTCTACTCTCTCTGCAAATGTAAACCCCGTGTCCCTGCGCTATTGATGATACTAACATGCGACTTCTTCCCTCTACAGAACATCAAGGCCGAGATCGAAGGAAAGCCGGTGGGCTGGTACTCGGATGTTTTCGACCTGATCTTCCCGTCGATCGACCGCGAGGTTGCCAACAAGTCGCGTCTGCCTCCGTCCAAAAAAGAGGACAAGGATGACGCCGACTCGGACGAGTGAAACGCAAAGTCCACCAGATACCCAGCACGCCATACGTGATCCCTCTTCTTCCCTGTTTCTCTCCACGGTCGCTCTTTTGACCTTGGACTCGTCTCGAACCCGCTGGTGACACCGGAAATCATAGAGCCGTACCAGTCGGGTATGACCAGAAACTTATACATATGTGTTCTTTTTCTTTGTTCCCGTCTATACACTGGCACGGATACACACCTTTTCTTTTCATTCATCCGGGCGTTTTGATTTTTTGGGAGGGCATTTGTTTTCATTTTCTTGTGTGGTTTGCTCGCTCCCCCGACGGAGAGTCGAGTTGCCAGGGTCATGTATACAAGCTTGGTAGAGCCGAGACCTGGCGGGGTTGAGCAGGACGATTCTGACTGAGGGACTGGGGACGAGGGCAAACGGTGCTTGTTGAGGGCGGGCCGTCTCGGAGCATCACTGTACCGGGACCGGGACACCGTCCCTCCGTTTCGGCGTGACTCTCTCGGGCATCTCTGCTCACTTGCGCACCACGTCACTTCGCCACGGGCATGGCTGACGACCATTCCTCGGCGACAGCCCCGTTTGTCCTCCAACCGACGATACTCACTCGGAATCGACAACGTTGAACCCCGACACACACATACCGCACACATACACACAACCCATAGACGGACAGGACTTCATTTTTGGTGTCTTCTTCCACCCTCTCTTTATCTCCCCTCTGCCGCATTTCTGGACTTGTTTTTCTCCCCCTTCCCCCCCTTCCCCCATTTTTCCCTTTTGTTGCGTCTGTTGTTTTCTCTTGTCTGGGGCATAGACGGCCCTCGTTCATCTGGAGCAGAGGGAGGGTCTGTAAAACTACTGTACTTTACTACTTGTGTCTTTTTTTTTTTTTTTTTTCATATTCGTCAGTTGTTCTGAATATCTGATATAGCAGGGTTCACAAAACAAGATTATGCCAAATCTTTCTTTCTCTTCTCTTACACCATGCCATTGTTGTTTTTCTGAGCGGAGACTTTTTGGCGTTGCAGTGGCCCATGACATCTTCGAGTGTGTACGGTTTTTTTGTTGGTCTTTGCGTGTCGTCGTACCACTACGGTTCATCTCGGTACAGTGTTCCCTTTTTCTTTTTTTTATTCTTTTTTTATTCTATGTTTTTATTTATTTATTTATTCTGCCCTTCGGGCCTCTCGGGAAGGCCGCATGAGCAGAAGACCACCCCCGCCAAACCAAGCTTTTTTCTCGTTTCTTCTTTTGTCCGTGTCTCTGGCACTGGACGCACGGGGAGACCTGCGCCGGAAGAAAAGAAGCAGCACACCCAATGCACGCCCCCTCCCCTACATCGTGAACGGGAGGCGAGCCATTGGCAAAGAGAAAAAGAAAGACCGCATGGAGGCAGGCTGCAGACAAGCGAGAATAAAAGATATGATAGCGAGGTTACGGTGCAGCAATGCAGATTGGGGGAAGAGGGCAGCAAAACCGATGTACTCGACGTTGGGAGGGAGAGAGCTTGGGCGTGGGGAACAGATGGGCGTCGACGTGCGGATTGGCTGGACATCGCGTGCTTTTCAAGTTTCGTGGTGCGTGAGCGTGTTTCCCCTCTCCCCCGTTCTCGATATGTTGCTGTTCAACTCCACTGGCAATTATCGACTGACGCCGCCGGGTCTCCAGGACTCCTACGGGCCTCTCTGCTCGCTGCATTCAGACAAGCGGGAGAGATACGACACGACGTGGGAGGGTGGATGGTACGGTTGCTTTCGCAGAGCAACAAGCCCGACTCCCTCTGTTATTGTGCGATTTTTTTCCTTTTGACCTTGTCTGCTCTTGTTTCCCCAGCAAACCAGCGTCCTCGAAACTTGCACCTCTCCTTCTCCTCCCACTCTGCGTGCTGCATCTGGACCGGCTTCCCGAGGTCCTCCAAAGGGCTTGCACCGCCGGCTGCATGATGCGGGCGCCCGCCAAACCCTCTTCTGGCTGATCCTGAGACTGGGGCTGCTGGATCAACAAACGCGAGCGGGGTGGGATGCATGCTTGGAAATGGTGGGTGGGTGGGTGGTGGGCTCTTTGCCTAATGCCGATGCGAGAGGGCTGAGAGCTTCAAAGCTTCGTTGGGCAGAACAGTTGAACAAGCTGCGATGAGGTGATAGCGGTTTGCGAGATATAAGCATCAGAGTCGTCGAAGGGGATACGACGCGAGACGGAGGCGCAATTCGGCGGGTTCCTCTTCGTACAAGGCGCTGGTTGGGGTCCAGGGCGAGCAGAATCGCCTGGACTGTGGGATCCACTACACCCATGCAACAGGTAGCTTTCCCTGTTGCCTCCAACTCGATATATCATCTGGTTTCTTTTCTGCCTTGACTCTTCCTGTCGTGAGGGATCAACTACCACCATCCACATGTAACGAAACCGCAGCCCTGATTCGACACAAAAGCCTGAATGTGGAGGACTCATTTCTTCGAGGCGTGACTGGCTGGAAATTCGCTCAGCCGACCTCGTCCTGCATATTCCAGAGGCGCAACCGGACCATTTCTCACAGTCTCCTTTCTACTGTGTTCTGTTTAAGTCTGGGGCACCTCCCCTTTCCAGTTTATTGGCACTGCTGTCAATATACTACGCCCAGCTTGCTCGGTGCTCTTCACCCGAGGAGAGCCATTGCTTCGCATGGGGTGAACGCCCAGCTCAAAAGCCCCAAGAGACAAGAAGGAAAACGGGGTGTGTGCGACGGGTGAGCAGGACTTTGGAAGAGTCTCTCCGAACGCGGGGAGCTGTGAGAAAGACACGCTCTTGAAGAACAGCGTGGGAGTGGCTGATACGCCTGACTGGCAACGACCATGCAAGACGAGCAGGAGATATGCACAGCAAAGAGGGACACCTAAAAAGCTGAGAAGTGATATATATATGCATATGCGAGCCTGGTTGGGATCAGCCACTTCCTGTCTGCGGGGTGGGAGAGAGACGCACACGCACGCCCAAAATCTGCAGTTTGTTGAACAAAAGCCACGGCGCATCTGCCCACTTTTCGCTGCGGTCTCTTCCCGCCAACCTTCCTTCCATTGTCTTTTTTAGAATTCCTGGACCCTCTCTGCATTGTCCAGTCGACTTCCCAACAATGGCACGCTAAATACACAGAGAGAGAGAGGGAGCCAACAAGTGCAGATGCCGGCAGTTAGGGCTACATGCTCGAGCGCCGTCCGGACCGTTGCACAACGCACGCACCGACACAGACGCACCGAAACAACAACCTGCTCGTTTGTGGGATATGGCCTTCGCGTTATGCTGGGCGTGTGTGTGTGTGTGTGTATGTGTGATAGGGTGCAGACACAGTCACACGCAGAGCGAAAGAGAGCGAGAGCGGCCTTGGGCTGGCAGACCTCGAGTTGACCTGGCTGGGCTGATTCGGCGGACGCATGTCTGCCCAACGATGCAGAGAAAACTGCACTGCAATGCAGCTGCGGTACATAAAGGGCACACGCACATACGCAGCCTACCGCTGCATAACTGCCAAACACCGCACGTTGTCTCGGAGGATTGGGAGGACATGGGCAATGGGCCCTCGCAAACACTTTCTGCGGCGGCTGCTTGCTCTCTGCCCCCCCCGTCTCTCCCCCACTCTGCCGGCTGAGCGAGCTCCCTGCAGCAGCTCCATGCGGCCACGGAGCGTGATGCTGCGTCTTCCCGAGGCTGGGATAAAGAGGCAAAAAAAGAAAACTAGCGGGAGAGAGGTTGGATCACTGTGACGGCTTATGTCTTTCTTGATGCATGTGTGGTTCTCTCCCGAGACGCAGGCGCTGCTGCCCCCGAGATACGAAGCGTCAAGGCCCGCCCCTCCTCTCTCTCTCTCTCTCCTCTCTCGGAACGGCCTTCCTTTTCCGCGCACGCGTCTGGAAGGACTGCGGTGACTGGGGGGCGTTTATGCAGGAATTTACAAAAACCGAATGGCAAAGAAGGAGAGAGAGAGAGAGAGAAAATACAGAAACAAGGTTCTGACTCTCCAGGTAGCAAGCAAATGAGCAGTGAGAGCTTCGCTACACATGATCATCGGAGATGTAAGTTCGAGGGAGACAGACAGACACTACGGGCATATTTCGTAGCGTGGTTGGATGCTGTGTCACCACTACACACACACACACACACACACACACACACACACACACACACACATTGCCTTGCTTTCAGTGGCTACAAGCACAGCGTGGACATGCCTATTCGTCCCCCACCCACCCACACAGCCAGAAACGTACAAAGGCGTTGGACGATGCCCCAGCGAAAAGCCGCCAACGCTGCTTCGGTGGTGCGTGAGTGACCCAAGCGAGGAGGGGAACACAGAGGTCGTACGAAGCATGTCGAAAAACTTCCGAGCGTACAGGACCACAAGCTGCAGAAACCAAAAAAATGCCCCCAGAGGGTCGGAAGACGAGCAAGAATCCCACAGAGAAAGGCATGGAAACGAAGAACATACACCACAAAAAACACTTAACCCCCCCCCCCCCCCCCCCCCCCCCNCCCCCCCTACGTGAGATGTGATCTCGACGTGCATACAGCAGTGTCAGCGCACGAGGGGAACACGAACGAAAGAGAGCTGTCCTGCTGTGCCACCACCACCAAATCTTGCTCGCCTTGCTGTTCTGCTCTTGTTGCGGTCTCCTCTGCTGCGTGTGGTCTTGTGTCCCTTTGACGTCCGGCTGACTGTGTGAGACACTTCGACGTGCGCTTCTTCGGCTTCTGTTCATTCCCTCCGAGACCGTAGTCCTGGCATGCTTTTTTTTTTCCGGTTCGCGAACTACTGGCATTTCTACAGCCGTGTGTCTGCGATCTGGCCGGGCGTTCAGTTAGATACCGAGTCTAGCGAGTATCGGACCACTCGCACGCAACCCAGCCCAAACATGGACGATCAAAGTCCGACGAACGGGGGGGCGGAACTTGGTTGGTGCGTTGTCCGTTACTTAGCGGCGTTGGGTATCAAAAACTGGAAGATCAAGAGAAAGGGAAGATGTGCTGGGCCTACACACTACCGGTTGGGCTCGATGGACGCTCAAAGAGACAAGAGAGACGGGATCCGGCCACACCAAGATATTATATCACATCTGAAAGCCCACAGAGAAAGTGTTCGGTCTTCCACAGACGCTTCGACGGTTCTCCACGGGAAGGGCTTAGATGGTAATATCAGCAGCGTATTATTACTGAACGCTTAAAGAACCATGCCCGAACAGGGTCGAGTCTCTCTCTCACGGACACCACCCACCACCATCGTCATATTTTGGGGTTTCCCGCACAATTGGAAACACAGGTGTCGTCGGTAGTGAAAGATGGAGGGCACAAAAAAGAGGGGAAACACCACCCACACCCAAGCAACGCGTTTCCCGAGCGAACAACTGGCAGGTCTAACTTGATTCAGTTTTTTTCTCTTGGGTTGGGGTGGGAGTGGTGGTGGAGCACGAAGCACACAGCTTGAAGAGACACTCAGAAGAACATAGAGAACATCGTTTTTGGCGGGGGGAAAGGGGGGGGGGGGTATTTCTTTTCTTCTCTGTGGTGTGGGTGGGATTTCTGCTTTTGTTGTGCCCAACGTCACCGTGTGTGTGCTTCTTTCTTTTTTTTTTCCTTTCTTTCTATTTTCTCTTGGGTCGCAGAAACGGTCTCGCCAGCGTGGCCAAGAGGGGCCCAAGCTGTGGAATTTGTGCCTTTTCTTTTTCTTTTTCTTTTTCTTCTTTTTCTTTCTCTTCCGTTTGGTTGTGCGTGTGCTCTTCGGCTACGGTACGGTTCGTTTCTGGACGAGAGAGTCGCAGCTCTCCCGCCCGGGAACGACGGGAACACTGGATACCGCCGACATCATGCTCACAGCCACACCTTAACTTTTTTTTTCGGTGAAAACAGAGCGTGCGTGTGGTTGTTGATAAGCACGGTGATCTTGGGCCCGCTCTGGTCTCTCTCTGGTGTGGGCGAAGCCCGTTTCTTGATGTGATGGATGGTGTGCTCACCAAGGCAAAATGACCACCGGAAGAGAAAGGCAAAAAAAAAAAGGCCTCCTGACGATTGCTACACCAATCCATCCGATGTTTCGCTCTCTCAGAGACATGGGTGACAAACCCGGAAGCACGAAGCTGCATGGACCCAGAGTGGGATGGCTACAGTATGTGGCGTGGATGTACTGTACCGATGCAATGCTTCTCCGCCTCTCCCCCCATGACACAATGCAGTTATGTTGTCTCTCTCTCTCTCTCTCTCTCTCTCTCTCTCTCTCTCTTGGCTGGCCAATACCCAAAAGCCTGATGCAAGCCAGAACTGCGAGACGTATAGCTGTGTTTCTGACCCCCAAATGGACTGACTGATTGAGACCACCCACCCACTCTCAGCTCAGCCAGAGCCGAAAGGAGCCTGGGTTTGCCTCTCGTTTTCTCATCGTGTCCTGCTCTCTCTGTTTCTCTCTCTGGCTCTGTTTGCAGCGCTCTCTTCTCTCGTCCTGACCGCTTCGATTTTCAAACTTGCGGTGTGAGGGGGTTCTAGGACGGAGGAACACCGACCACAAGCCGGGCCCCCGGGGCCCCGTCCAAGCGACCAGGGGCCTTGTGACGCAAAACTCGCACAGCTGGGATACCCTTTCTTGCTTGTTTACCGATAGAAGAGCAGACAGGGGGCGCGCACGCACACGTTCGAAGAACTTCCGTGCTGTCAAGTTTTGTCAACAAACACCGCAAATACAGTGCGTGAGCGAGAGAAACTGGCCATAGTGGGCAAGCTGGGAATCGAGTGGCTGGGAATGGCGGTCAACGACACAACAAGACCAGGGGGTGGCTGGATCTGGGGCCGTTGGGCGGTTTTTTTCTTCTTTTTTCTGGCGGGACGGGCCCTCCCAGTAAACTAACAGCGAAGGGAAAGCAAAACAAAGAAGAAGAAGTCAGGTAGGGATCATGTTGACTTCATCTCGGAGTCTGGGCTCTCTGCAGAATGTGAAGATCGGTCGGTGGTGGGAGACCCAGCACGGGGCCTTATATACAGACGTGAAGTCTACGTCACTTACACGGCTGGGACAAAAAGGAACGAGCTGCGCTGCATCCCTACGGACATGCGTGGAAGCGTGTTGGAAACCAAGGCCGAGAGAGTGAGACTCTATGTGATAGATCCGGTCATCACACTTGCAAGAGTGCCATCGTCCTCGTTTCCTCTTGCTTCTCTCCTCCTCTCAGACCAACTTATCGCTATAAGAGGTGTATGCATTTACACGATTTCTCGTGGGTGTGTTTGCTACTGCCCCGTTTGACAACAAACCCCGCTAAGCCGTTTAGGGCAGTAAACCCCCATCCGGGCCCGGCCGCGCACCAATCAGAAGCCGAAGAATTCCGCCCAGCGAGGAAGCACCACACGCCCCCCAGTTTTTAGGTGTCAGCCCTCTGCAAGTCGCTGCTCTACCCAGCGGTGTTAGTGGCGGCGGTGAGAGATGGGTGCAAATCACTAACACCGCTGTCCCACACTCCAGCCCAATATAACGTCCCGGCTTTGGGCAGCATTCTGATCACCAGCTTCACACACTAATCCTGCATACTCCTCCATTTCCACTCCTTCTTCCTGCATCAGCCTGCAGCAACCTGCATCAATTTTGGGAGGGATCTGTAATAAACTATATAAACTTGCCAGCTCACCAATCCAACCCTTCCACTTTTTTTCTTTCTCAGAATCCCTGCTCGCTGGAAAAAAAGAAAACAGAAAAATCTTTCTCTTTTCTCTCATCTCTCTCATGCAGCTCTCATGCATCCATCCACTTCGCTCGCCTTGAGACTTGCAGCTTTTGCTGCCGTTCGGGCTCGGACTGGTGGCTCTGCGTCGTCGTATCAGATTGTTTGTGTGTGATCTAGAGAGGTTAAGTCCTCCACACTCACACACTGTATGAATGCAGGCTGATCGTCTCTGTCTGTCTGAGAACACGCTGTGAGTGGCTCTCCCCCATCCGTCTCTCTGTGTCCCTTCTCCTCTTTTCCCTCGTTTCTCGTCACTTTGCCTGTTTTTGCCTCCTCTTTTGCCTTCTTCTTCTGTCACCCCCTCTCTCTTTTTCTTTTCATTCGTCTCCGTCCTTCGTCTTCGTCTTTTCTTGCCGTTGATTCCCCAATCTGGCTGACACCCTCCATCTACATGTAGTTGGGCTCGGATCACTCTATGCTACCGACCATTTCTCACACCATGACCTCAGCCGCTGCATCTTTGTTAGCCGTTGGACGGACATTTTGAGAGAGAAAACTTTTTTTTCCTGTCACAAGCCATATGTACTTGCATGTACGGCCAATATACACACACGCGAACCAGGAGATCTCTGTACGGGACATCCGCTGCGCGAGGGCTGACTTGGTCTGCATACAACTATACGCCTACCCCCCCGCCTCCCCCCCCTCGTCCTCCAATCCCATTCTCTTCCCTCTTTCTCCCCAGTCCCAACACCCTTAGGACTGTGACTGCAGCGATTTGCACCAGTGAGAGTGAGAGCAGAGAGCCCGAGAGAGACAGAACAAGAAAGCAAAAGCGAGACGAAAGATCGTGCGTGTTTGTGTCGGAGACCAAGACTGCAAGAAGGACCAAACCAGACCAAGAGAGCCGACAGTTCTGGCCACTCGGAAGCAAAGGTGGCTCTACCGGCTCCAGACTCGAATATCATCTGTTCACTCCCCGTTGGTTCTGCCAATTGGAACTCTCCTCGGATTCCTCTTGTGTCCTACATCCTCTGCATCTTTTCCGTTGTTTTGTGCTTGAGCCGTTGAACTGTTCCCTCCTCCCCATTTCTTGACCTTCGTTGGGTTTCCTTTTATACCTGCACTCTTCTCCTTGTCCCACTTTCCATCCTCTTCTTCTCTCTCTCTCCATTTGCTCTGTATTCTCGCTCTGTTCATATTTACCAGACCTTGCGCCACGTCACAAGCATCCTGCATCCGCGCCTGGTTTGCCTCCTCTCCATCTCCCTCTCTCCCTCTACCTTGGGCCTCACCCTCTTGACGAGAAGTCCTCCTACCTCTCTTGTCCCTTTCTGCGTCCACCTATCGGGTCTCCTTCTGCCAAACATTCCCGTTTGTTCGGTCTCGTGGTGTTTTTCTCTATCTTGTTTTGGCATTCTTTCGACATCAACAAATCCAATTCCGAAGATTGCCAATCACCACCTTCTTCCGCGCCTCTCCTCCCCCCCTCTAGCCATCTTCTGCTCCCAATTTGGTTGGGGGGCTATTTCTCTCTTGCCTGTCAAGCCTACTACGTTCAATCCATGGTGTTTCTTTCACAGCACCACTATCCAGACATTGGCCTCCCTCAAGTCTTATGATCATGACTGCCTTCTCCAATCAAGATCTTGTCCAATTCTCCTGAGACGTTCTTTTGGCCTGACCGCATTACCGCCGTTCTACTGGCTCTTCATTGCTCTAGTCCTCCTGACTACTGCTTGCCGCCTTTTAGGATAATCTTCCTCCTATATCCTTAAACCCCCCCTTGACTGCACTTCAAAAGTATCTGTTTCTCTTTTTTTCCTTTCTATCTATTTATTTCTTCTCCTGTTCAATTAAAAAAGATTTATCCTTTTCTCTTCTCGGATTTCTCATTCACTTCCTCCTTACTTCATTTCGTTTGGACTCGTTTTTGCGATACTCACAATCTCCTTTGGTTTGATTCACTTGTCTTCTCCCTTTTAACACACCGTGAGCCCGTCACGTTGGCGAGCTCACATCTGAAGTCCTGGATCATCCCTCCACGACAACGGGACCCAGCTCAGGGCCTGGCTGCCTTTCTGCACTCTCTGGTATTTGGCGGTTGCCCAAACGCTTGGTAAAGCCTTCAAAGGGCAAAGGCCAATCCAGGGTTGCCAGCCCTCTCCCGAGCTCGGTTCTCCCGCAATCACCGCAAGAACAACAACAAGAACAACCCACCACCATGGGTCCGAAAACTCCCTCACCCTCGTCTCTTGGAGGAGGGTTCTTCCGCAAACTTCTGTTCCGCAACCGCTCCTCATCGGGTCATCCCGAAGAAGATGCCGTCCGCATGCCCTCTCCGGTCATTGCTGACGACGAGCTCGATGTTGACCGGCCAAACCTCATCCGTCGCATGTCGATGAAGGTTGTTCACAACCTTCCCTTGACCCCGACGTTCCCGAGACAGTGGTCTGAACAGAGAAAGAACCTTTCCCCCACACATCCCACCGCCACTGAGAGAAGGGCTGTCTCCTCTGATAGACGTCGACCTGATTCCCCTCATCGGTCTATCAACGGCTCACAGTTCCCCCGTGCCAGTGCCCCGGATGTCCTCGGCCACACTGCCATTGTGCCCGACTCCCCGCTTCCACCCCTGGGTGGCGTTGAAGACCTGACTCCGGCCGAAGCCTCTACCAGTGCTGCCGCTGTTATCCCGTTGGTTGAAGACGCCCCTGTCGGTGCCGTTTCTGACCCTGTGCCGTTCTACCCTGGCCCCGTTCATGAAGTTGCCGAGGAGGAGGATGACGATGACGATGCTGACGATGCCTCCGGCGACGACTGCTCCGTGTCCACTGCTCAGATTCAAGAAGAACTGTCCACCATCTGGATCTTGAACCTGAGCATGCATTTCAAGGACAAGTCAAAGCGCGAGAAATTCTTCATCACGTACCGAGAGAGGGAAACGCTTTTGCGTCGTGTCACGGTCTCCATCGACTACAGAGATGTTCCCGAGAACTCTCTGGAGTATGACCTGCTCCACACCCAGTCGCAAAGAGAAAAGAATGCCAAGATCTACGAGGCAATCCGAGAAAGTCTTCCTGAGATTCAGTTCTACGATACTGTCACCAACTTGAAGTTGCAGACCAAGGGTGGTCGCTTGCACGTTCACGTTGTCGAGGACCTCAACGTGAGTTTTCCCCCTCTTCTTCTTGGCCACTGAGCCTCTCTGTGCACATCGAAGTGACAAAGATTGTCTAACATCCACAATTTTCACCCTCCACAGGAAACCATCTTCTACCCACCAGTGAGCCAGATCCAGCATCTTGGTTGCCGCATGGTCCGGGAACGGGACATCCAGTTTGATTCGCACATGTCTGGATTTGTCTACAAGGTTCAGGTCGATGGCCAGATTCTCATTAAGAAGGAGATTCCTGGCCCCGACACTATTGACGCTTTTCTGTATGAGATTAATGCGCTGAATGCACTTCGTTACTCCCAGCACATCATCTCGTTCTATGGAGTCGTCGTCGATGACAGCATGCAGTTTGTGAAAGGACTGCTGATCAGTTACGCCCCGCGCGGAGCTCTGATCGACGTCATCTACGACAGCCGCCAAGACAGTTTGTTCGGTTTGCCGCTGGCTAAGCGATTGCGCTGGGCACGGCAGATTGTCAACGGTCTGGCTGACATCCACGAGAACGGATTTGTGCAGGGCGATTTTACTCTGTCTAATATCGTCATTGACGAGAACGACGACGCGAAGATCATCGATATCAACCGCAGAGGGTGCCCCGTGGGGTGGGAGCCTCCCGAGGCAACTCCTCTGGTTGATACGGTTCAGCAGCTGACCCTCTACATTGGCGTCAAGTCGGATCTGTTCCAGCTGGGCATGGTACTGTGGGCGCTGGCCACCCAGGAAGACGAGCCGGAGACTTTCCCCCGGCCTCTGTTCCTGGGCTGCGACGCCGAAGTGCCCAGCTGGTATCGGAACATTGTCAACATTTGTTTGAGCACCGATCCCAGGCGACGCCTCCAGGCGTCTACCCTGTTGTCTCTGTTCCCTGCCATGGTTGATGAAGCCGACGAGGTTCGCCGGCCGAGCGTGGCGTCCGTCGCTGGCGACGAGACCTGTATGCCGCGTGATTGCCCGGCCGACATCAGCAACGCGCAACCCCCGATTCGTACCATCACGCAAACTGGTGACTGGCCGTATGGAAACGTGAACCACTCCAACTCCGCTGCTGTCCACAATGCTTGCTTCGAGCAGAATCTGTACAGCCGCGGCCGGTCTCCCCCAACCCCGCTGGCCAGCCATCTGGGCCAGTTTGAGGGAGACTACGCCGCCTACAGCACTGCGGAATGGGTTCACGCCACCAGCATGGCTGCGTACGATGATACGTTTGGTGAACACGAAAACGAACATGAAGTCGGTGAAGACGACGACGATCATGATAGCGTCGGCGAGAACGAGTCGGACAAGGGCACTTCTCCGAGTGACCGCGACGACGAGGATGATGGCGACGATGAGGTTGTCGGCCAAGAGCAGCGCGGCCGGACTCATCCGTCGAGCAATGTGGCCCCCATCCCGGAGCCTGCTGCCGCCGCCGACGTGAATCTGGAAGGAGACGCACACCGTGGCCAGCGGCTGCCGGCCGATGCGGGCGATATAGAAGCAAATGTTGACGAGACTCCGCGGAGCCAAGCAATCGTTGGGGGGTCTCTCAAGCATTATTTTCAGGTGCCATCCGTCGCAGGGACTACAGCACCTGTTGGTCCGGACGCACATACAGACCGAGTCCCGGAGACAGCGGGACTCGACGATGCCACCGACAAGGCCAGCACGTGGGATGACGTGCGGGACTCGGAGGAGGCGGATTCCGACGACGCCGAAGATGAGATGGACGAGCCGTACGATGACAGTGAGGACGACGACGACGGCGATCTGCATCTTCCCATTCAGAAGATGGATTCCGTCAGCGTGTCGCATGACGTGATGAAGGATCTCCTCCGCGCAGCAGCTGCTGCGGCGGCCAACTCTGTGTCAGACCACGGCATGATTTTGGATGAGAAAGCGAGCCTCGTGGCTCTGGACCTTCTTGCCGCTTCCACCGGCACGTCACCGGCGATGTTGCTTGCAACGTCTCCGGCCGGCATCAAGGCTTAAGTGCCGAACCACCACAACCCCCCTTTTGAACTTTTTTCTTTCTAATATGTCCTCCTTTTGTTGGTTCTGGCTACTCAAATTGTCTGTCACTCTTCTTCGGCTATCAATTAACTTTGTCGTTATTCCCCCTTTCCTGAGCAACCCCCCTCTTTACACGCATCCTCGTTTGAATATTCCATTCGACACCCCTATTTTATTCCCTTTTATTCATCTTTGTCTTCTCCTTTTTACAAACCCACCGCCATTACAACCGTTTTTGATGCGCTATGAATTTTTCTCTTTTATATTCAAGAGACCGACCCTTCCTACCAATTTTATGCGGGGATGTTTAAAAGGAGAGTCCTGGAGATCTTTCAGGACTGTGAGCGTGTCTGCGATGTTTATTTTTCGCTTCTTTGGATTTTTCAACACAATTTTGATCTTCGTTCTCAGGTCACACTGAGAACGACCTGTCCGGTTTCTGGTCATGACATGGCGATACCTGGACGTTCACACAACTTGGACCCCAGACGCCATGGCCGATCTCAACCGACCATTACCCCCCATCTTCACTCATCCATTTTATGCTGCCTTTTTCGCTTCTTCAAAACCAAAAACAAAAAATTGGAGAGGGAGAAGAGTGACTGCCCGAGATGACTCTGGCCGAGCAAGGTGATATTGCTCCGCCATTCATTCTCCGGCCTCGCTCGTCTCCCTTCTCCGCTGAGAGTGACCTGCTCTCGGAGGGGTCTGGCTTATGATCTGGTGCTGCCCAGTTTTTTTTCTGTGGTTCGTGTGTGATTTGATTGAATTTTTTCTTCGCCTTTTTACTTTTTTTTTCCCGGAGATTTTTATCCTCAACCATTTTGATCCAGTTGCTTTGGCTCCGGCTTTGACTACAGCGGTGAAAACCGCAACCTCGGAGGTTGCGGTCTTCCCGTGCTGAGTCTCGCTGTGTCCAGCAACGCCCACTTTTACATTCTTGACGCTCTTTTCACGCAGGTTATGATCACGATATCATGACACTGCGACCACGAATACTTTTTACGCCATCTCTTTTTTTATCTGTCTGTTTGCTTGCTATCAGTTGCGCTACTTTTTTGGTTTTTGGTTACGGAATATTTCGCATTCAATATGCGCCCGCAGGCCACATGGCCTTGCCATCTCGAGCTCTATCCAGCTCCCCTCACCCATGAACGACTCCCACACACTTGATCACAGGTTGGGCCCGTCTTCACACACTCCCACCTACATCTCACCATTCCTACTACCTCCCTCGACCACTCATACCCGATTCTCTCTTCCTATCTGCGCTGTCCTGTCTTCCGTCGCCTGACTTTTTTTCTTCATCGTCAAGAGACGAGAAGCTCACAAGCCAAGTCGAACAAGATATCCAACAACAAAAAAAAGCAAACCCCTGAATCGAACCGAAACGGGAGGAACGACAGCAAATGCGCACAGGAGAGACTGAAGAGGAAAAACGGCACCAACCCCGCCGTCCGGAATATAACCCCCATCCCCAATCCCTTGTCTGTGGGGAATGCTTCACTGCATCGTTCCCACACGACAAGGAGGAAGAAGCACGAGCGGCGCTGACGGAGAGCGCGCGGTGCACGTCTGCGAGCGAGCAGAGAACAGTGAGCGTGAGACGTCTGGCGGCCAGACGAAGCGAAACGCGAAGGTATAGGGAAAGACGAATACCGAGAACAAAAACCAAGGAGCAGAAAAAACTACAAAACCACGAAGCGAAGAAGTGTGCATAGAAACGAAAAAGATAAAAACCACCCACCAAGAAGTTGTTCCTTCAAGATCCTCCTTACTCCCCTAATACCGGAAGACAGAATCGAAAAGACAAACAAACAAAAAAGAATCCCAGAAACTACGAAAAAGAAACCCCGCCGTTCCCGTCAGCTTTGAGAAGCGGCTTTGTGGATTGAGGCGCCGGTGTTTTCCACCAGTAAGATGAGGGAAAACCACATGCACCGCGAGCCGGAAATCACAGCCCAAGCTACTCGACCCCGAGATTCCTTTTTTTTATATCTCGCCTTTTTTTTTTTTTTTTTTAAACTCCTCTCTCTCTCTCCACCCATCTTGAAGAAACCCCCTTTTGACGTCGTCTTTTTTATTCTTTTTCTAAATCTTATGTACTCCTTCTCCCCTTTTTTCTTTTGTCGTTTTTTTCTTAACCCAGTTTTTTCTTGATTCGTCGCTTGTGTTTTCCCCATTCACGATCCCCTTCTGCCATTTCACTTCCTCTGGACGTTCCCATCCGTCCCACGACCACCTCTTTCGAACCTCTCTCCCCGACTAAACCGTCTCTTCTCGAGAAGAGCCTCTCTACCAATACTATCCTTCTTCTCATTTTTGAACCCCCTTTTCCCAACATTTATATTCCTAGGACGTCGACGTTGGTCCCTTTTCAGCCATCTTCGTCTCTATTCCTGTTTCCCCTTTGTTCCTCGTTCTCCTCTCCGACCTTCGCAGTACCTCCAGCGGAGACCTCTTTTTTTTAAACCTTGTTTATCTTTCAAACGACTTGCTCTTGTGTCCTTTCTCCCTCCTGAACGCTTGGTCTCGAAATAACGAACCGCGTGGGGTTTGGCACGGAGTGTCTGGCGGCAGTCGGCGTGCGTGCTGAATCGGTGGGATACATCGGTGGTTGACGGAGCATTAGCGGGTGGTGCTTTTATGCTAGGCGACGCGTGTGTGTGCAAGACGGCGTCCAGCATTGGTCCGGACTTGGTACAAGCTTGTGTGTGTGTGTGTGTGTGTGTGTGTGCCTGGATAGAGAGAGATACCTCTTACTCTTCGTGTATATACATATTAAATGAAGGTTCTTTTTTTTATCACTCCTTTTTTCTATGAACAGGTTCTTCGTGAGCATGTGTGCTATATGTGAATGTTGTAGGATGAGGGGCCGTACCCCGATCGCGCCTTCCTCTTGATCGCAACTACATTCCTCCCTCCTTACCCCGACTTCTTCCTTCCTTCCTTCCTTCCTCGCCGACCTCGATCGCTCCTTCCCGCCTGTTGCCTCTTCCCGGCGCCTGTGTTTACTTCATAGAGCGCGATTACGTGAACCTCTGTCAGGAATACCCGAATGGCCGAGTGGTGAGTTGGCATGCAGAAGGAGTCTACATGATGATGTGGTGACACTTGTTCGTGAAGGCCATCTGTTCAACCCCATGTCGACGGCTATTCGGTGTTCCTTTTTTGGGGGGGTTTTTTTTGTATTTTTTGTGGAGGGTTTTTTTGGGGGGTTTTGTTTCTTCTCAGAGCCGGCCGCCGGTCGAGGATTCGGACACGGCGAATCGTGGGGCACCGGGGAGAGGAAGTGTGTTGGTAGTGGGCCGTCCAATCAGAGCACACGACACACCGCCCGGCGGGTGGTTTTCTAGAAGGTTTGGAACACGAGGCTGGCCGGTCCAGATCAGGGGTGGGTGCGAGCAGTGAACGAGGAGTCAGTAACAAAAGTTTGTTGAATTTTGTGCGGGTGGTGTGAGATCTCTTGTTATTTTTTTTGCTGGTGTGGTTGGGGGCGCGGGGGTGTGTGTGTCTCACATCTTACACAGACGCAGGCAGAGTATATCGTATATGAGTGTGTGTGTGTGTGTGTATGTGTGCAGTCCTCACATGTCAAGACAACAAAAAAACAGACGGAGTATCCAGCCGAGGTGATTGCATTATCTCAAAAAAATGCTCCGATCCATCAGAGACGGGAATGTCGGCAGTCTTAAGCGGGCGAGGGGTGGACTGGGGCTCGTACGAGAGGCTTGGTTGGGAAGTTGAGGGCTTGGATCTAGGAAACTTTGTTTTTCTGTTGGGTTTGTACGGCGTGGTTAAGGGTACCGTACCTATGGAGTAAGGGACAGACGTAGCCCACGTAGGTGTGTCGGACGAGTCCGTCCACCACAGGCGAATTGCGTGCAAGCCGATGGTCAAAGTCTCAAAAGGTTCGTCGGGGAGGGGAGGCAGCCAGCGTGGGCGCGCCGGCTCTCGCTGGTCGGGGGATGCGGGATTGCGGCTCTGCACTCACTCTGCTTTGCATGTGTAGCTGTGAGAACTCCGTGCAGGTGTTCCTGTGAAGGACTGGTTGGATGGTTTTAAGTGTCGGCGGTGTCTCCCTTCTGCCAAGATGCACTGGATCATGAAGTTGTCCTGGAATGCTGTTCAAGCTCTGAGATGGATAGTATCGGTAGATATAAAGGCGATCCTTGTTTTTTGAGGGGTCTGAGAGAGGGAGGGAGAAACGGGTTCTACAAATGGGTTGGGAGGAGTCAGAGTCCCGCCTTTTACATACAGGAACGTACGTAGTGGTAGTACTGTGATACAATCTTGAATCTTCCCAGCCGTGTTGGACAAGAGCCGTCTATGGAGAGAAGCTCTGGCCAGCTACAAATATCTAGCCAGTGTCCTCTTCTCGGTATACAGTCACTTTGATGTCCAGGGACGACTTTTCGTCCAAAGAAAGAATCCGAAAAGTGACAGCATGTTGATGTAGGTAAGCAGCAATGCAGTGGTGGAGCAGTGATGCAACCGCCGGCGAATGGCATTTGTTGAGAGACTTTGGTGTGGCGTGGAATGTTCCTCCTTCGTCCAGACTTCAGTACAGACAGTTTGGAGATTGATAACACCACCTCAGGCTCTTGCGTACGTACTGTAGGTATGTAGACAAGTACCTGTAAGCGGGTACATGTACCCAACTCTCCTGAACATACTCGTCCATTGCAGACATTACAGTTCGGTGCTGACCACCGAATACTGATCCTCAGGTGCGTATGGCCGTTACGACGCAGCTGTGGTGGGCGGGTGGCGCCGGACGTGTTTGAGTGGCCGAGATGACGAAGATCGCACTGTAGAAAGGCAATCTGGAATTTTTGGTTGGGGATGTTATTTTGTTAGCTGTCCGTGCCTGCTCTTGCTGTCAACCGACAAAAACTTTGGCTGTGGTTTTCTGCGCAACACGTTCTTCCGCTTTGCCGGGAGCGAAGAAAAAAAAAAAGGCACAGGGGTGTGTACCGCTCAAACTGCTCAAGCTGTTTTTGTCGTCTCCTTCCAAAAACTGGGGCAATTGGCCAATCACACCCGCCAGATCTCCAGAAGCATTGGGGGAAAGGAAAGCACCAGAAGGAAAAAAGGGGTGGGGGCCGGGGGGTGTGTGTGTACAAATACGCCTCTCACGGGGAGGTACCACTGCCAGAAAAGCCAAATGGTTGGGGTGTGCGCAGAAAAAAGAAAAAGCGGATAGGCCAGGGAAGCTAGGGCCAACAGGGCCAGATTGTTGGGGAGAGGCAAAACAGGCGAAACGGTACATAGCTTTCCTAATATTAGAAGAAAATAAAAAAGCGTTGAGGCTAAGATCAACAAAGATCAGAGGTCCAGCGGGAGGTCACTCGGACGTATGAATGCAGTACAGCAGGTACCTCAGTGCGTCGGGACTGGCTGTGGCTATGTTACCTCCCAGGCCTGGAATTGTTCGCGTTTGATTTTCAGTTAACGGCCACCAGAGAGTTGAACGCCGTCTGTCAGTCCTCGCACCACGGAGCTTGGAGCATGACTGTGTGGGTGTTCCGCAGAAAGCTACAACTGTTTTGGTGGGAAGCGTGCCTCTCACGCCAAATTCTGCTGGGGCAGGGCCTGGGCCGATCTTTCCTGTAGCCAGCACTTCGTAAGCCGGACCCCAAAACCAGGAACGGCAGGAAGAGCCTGTCTCCGTCCAACAAGACAAGACGTACGTTCTTGCCACTTTGCCTAGCTGTGTGTGTGTGTGTGTGTGTATGTAATATCGTCGTTGACCGTTAAAATCCGTCAACACGAGTACGACCCAAGTTGTCTCCCCCGCTGGTCCGTTTGCTCATTCCGTAAGCTGCATGTGTCCCGGCCGCTCCTGCCACATATCATTCCATAACGGCCGAAAGTGGTCAAAGGCACCCGTGGCCATCGCCTGTTTGGTAGAGTTGTTCCTTCCTGCCAGCCTGGGTTGCTTTCCCCAACAACTATATCCGGTAACCCCCCCTAAACCCAGCAGGAGCCTTTCACTGTTGCCGACCGGCAGGAGCTGGCCTCACTGATCGCTCCTGCACACTGCGTTTACGATAATCTCCCCCCGCCATATATATCCTTCACATCTGATCCCTCTCATTTTTCCACTCACATCTTCCTCTTCTATCCTCCCTCTCTATCCTCCTTATCTCTTCCCCTCCTCACCCCGGCCTTCACTCCTTGTTAGGGCTGTTCCTCTCTTTTTGTAATCCTTCCGACGTGACCCTCTCTGGTGGCAGTCACCTCCCTCCTTCCAGTTGACCTTGACTTTATCCAGGTAAGCATATTTTCGCTGTCCACTGGCTCCTGCCTTATTCCCCTCCACCTTATCGCGTTATCCGGACTGGAAGGAATGTTGGCCTCTGGAGCACAGCAAGTACTGTGGACCTGGCCGACACTGTCGATCCCTATATTTTATGCACGGGGTGCAGGTACCAGTACCACCAGGGCTCTCGGCCCCTAGAAAAAGGGACCAGCTTTTTTTTTTTTTTTTCGCTGTCCTGCGATTGTTGAGGCTTTTGACACCGAGCCCTGCTCGACAGGTTCAAAGCTGTTCAACATCTTTCTTTCTCCTTTCTCTTCTTCCTCTCCCAAATCTTCCTTTCTTACACACACACACACACACACACATCACCACCTCGTCTTCTCTCTCTCCCCCACCATCTCTCTTCCGTGCGACTGTCACTCGTTTCTTTCAAACATCGTCAGCTTCGTTTCGTCCGCTTTTACAGCTCTACTGAGTATCTGATAGCTTGGTTCGTTTGCCTCGTTCCATCACCCTTGTTTTCCATCTGTGCTGGGCCGGTGTCACCTTTCTTATCCACACCCCCCTTCTCGTCACCTAACACCCCCGGCTCCCCCATAAAAAATCCAACAACTTTTCCCACCACTCACCACATAATGCTTCCATATACTTATATGACTCTCTCTGCCCATCGTTGAACTCCTTCTGGCCTCTCGGTTTCCCTTCTTTCTCTCCAACTGCTTCTCCCTACACTCCAGTTACTCTCCTCTTGCTTTGACATTGAGGAAGTTCAACACTGGCTACTGGTAGTCACCGTGTTGCATCACTTGAATGAAGCCTTGTTTCTAACCCTCCAACCTTGGGCACTCACCAGACCTGCACACAGTCCCCGTTGTGCACCCCGCGATACACACCCCGAACCAGAAAACGAAGGCCCGAAATATCCAATCCCAGAGGGGAGAAAACACACACAATGGCCTCGGCTACCTCGTCCGGCTCGGCTCCGGCCGTTGCCGACTCGTTCCCTGACGGAACCACCGACTACGTCCCTCTTCGCTCCAAGAAGAAGTACGATATCCGCAAGCCTCACATCTCCGACCAGCCCATGACTCTGGGCAACTGGTACCAGCATATCAACTGGCTCAACACCACCCTTATTGCCATCATTCCTATCTGCGGCCTGATCGCTTCGTATTGGGTTCCGCTGAATCCGTACACCCTGACTCTCTCCATCGTGTACTATTTCCACACGGGTTTGGGCATTACTGCGGGCTACCATGTAAGTTCTGACTGCAGACCGTGACAGCCCTCCCTTGTTAGGGTTGTATCTCTGAAGACCGCCCACTAACCAACACTCTCTCTCTCTCCCTCACTTGCAGCGTCTGTGGGCCCATCGCTCTTACAAGGCCACCCTGCCTCTGAAAATCTATCTTGCCGCCGTTGGTGCCGGCTCCGTTGAGGGCTCTATCCGCTGGTGGTCTCGTGAGCACAGAGCTCATCACCGCTACACCGATACCGAGAAGGACCCCTACTCCGTCCGCAAGGGTCTTCTCTACTCGCAGTAAGTTTTCCTCCCACACTCATGAAGCCCGAGCCATTTGCATCCACCCCGAACTCAACCCAGACTAACTCTCTCTTTGCAGCATGGGATGGATGATTTTCAAGCAGAACCCGCGCAGAGCCGGCCGTACCGATATCACTGATCTCAATGAGGACTGGGTTGTCGTCTGGCAACACCAGAACTACCTCACCTGCGTCGCCTTCATGGGACTCCTCCTGCCTATGTCGCTTTGCGGTCTCCTCTTCGACGACTGGCTAGGCGGTTTCATCTATGCCGGTATCCTCCGTATCTTCTTTGTTCAGCAGGCCACCTTCTGCGTCAACAGCCTTGCCCACTACCTTGGTGACCAGCCCTTCGATGACCGCAACTCCCCGCGTGACCACGTCATCACTGCTCTTGTCACCCTGGGCGAAGGCTACCACAACTTCCACCACGAGTTCCCGTCGGACTACCGGAACGCTATTGAATGGTACCAGTATGATCCGACGAAGTGGTCCATCTGGTGCTGGAAGCAGCTTGGCCTTGCCTACGACCTGAACCAGTTCCGCAGCAACGAAATCGAGAAGGGCCGCGTCCAGCAGCTCCAGAAGAAGCTCGACCAGAAGCGTTCCGTCCTGGACTGGGGTGTTCCCCTGGAGCAGCTCCCTGTTATCTCCTGGGACGACTTCCAGGCCCAGGTCAAGGATGGCCGCGCTCTCATTCTCCTCGGCGGAGTGCTGCACGACATCGGTAACTTCATCAAGGACCACCCCGGTGGCAAGGCCCTGATCACGAGTGGAATTGGAAAGGACGCCACTGCTATTTTCAATGGCGGCGTTTACAACCACTCGAACGCGGCCCACAACCTGCTGTCGACGATGAGAATTGGTGTTCTCCGTGGCGGCTGCGAGGTTGAGATCTGGAAGCAGTCGCAGGCGGAGAACAACAAGGAGGACAACGTCTTCGACTCCTCCGGTAAGCGCATCTTCCGCGCTGGCCACCAGGTCACTAAGCTTCCCCAGCCTGTCCCCAGCGCTGATGCTGCGTAAACCTCTTCTTGATCACCACCGTCTCGTGGCCCTCGGGCACCGGCACTCTCACTGGGTTCGACTCTCTTTTTCACGCTGTCTCTGTGAACCAACTCTATGACACACCTTCTTTTACCGGTCCTTGTTGATCGAACACAATTGTCCCGTGTTCGAGACAAGGACACCTCCAGATTTCCTTTTTGTCCTGTGGTGGGCTTGAGATGGCTTCGTGGTTCAGATCACAGAATGGTCAATAAAAGAGCGAGGCCACGGGGCTGCTTTCTTGTTTTTTTGTTTTCTCCAATAGTCGGGTGGGTTGCTTTTCTGGGCTGTCCTCCAAACTACCGGATCAAGCACATCCATCCGACTACGTATGACTCGGGACGTTTTCACTGCACAGTCGAGTGCACTTCATTTTTTTTCACTGGTTCATAACTTTGATGTACGGCGTTGGAGAGGGGTTCTTTTTTCAAGGTCAAACTTGACTTCTTTTTTCTTCACACTGTTGGAGGTGTAACTAACTCCTAGATATATTTCTCGTTCCCTTTTTTTCATATGGAGCAGGCTGTCTATGTCCAGTAGCTTTATCAAAATATTCATTCTCATATCTCGATTCATGTTTGATGCAAATGCGCGGCTTTCGTGACTGGGTGACACTCCCACAGGTGCAGCGAGTAGACGGGCAAGAGGCCTCGGCGGCCTAGCAAATGCTGGCGGATACTCTGATATGCAGTTATGCGTTTATGCAGCTACGAGAAAACAGTTATGCATTTATCACGACTATGCACTAAACGCGGTTATGCAGTTACGAGTATGTCCCGGGTGGATTCAGAAACGACCTTAATAACACAGGAAAAAGAAGCCAACACGGAAGATAGCAGAACAGGACCAATACACAAACGGAAGTTTTTTTAACACAACACCGCACACCCCAATCTTCGCGCCGAAAGAAAAACAAGAGATAACAGACACATCAAAAAGCACACACACAAAAACGAAAAACGACGAAGATTCTCATATTTTTTGTCTTCCAACTCTTTTAGTCCTAGGATTTGCCGTCTACATAGCGAGCAGCGGTATGTGTATTGGAGGAGCGAGGACGAGCACAGGCTTGAAAGACAAGAAGCAGAAGAAGGAGAAGAGGTCGAGGGGGGGAGAACAGGAGGGGGTTAGAAAGAGAAAGGCAAGCGGGGGTGGGTTAACGCAGGACAGAGTTCGTGCGGATGCCCTTGGGGCCGTACTCGCTAGAAGGACACACAAGAGGGTTAGATACACCGGAGACACAGAACAAGCAACAGCAAATGAAAGGATTGAAGATAAAATAAAACTAAAAAAGAAAGGGGGCGAAGAAGGACGTACTTGTACTCGACGCGGCTCAGGCTCATCTGGCGCTGGCACTCGGCCACCGCCGCGTCGCTGCTGTGCACGCAGTACGCCAGGCGGCCGGCCACCAGGCAGCCGAGGAACATGGCCTCCTCGAAGCCGTTCTTGGTCCACTCGGCCAGGTAGGTCGGCAGCGGGGCGAGGCGGATCGCGGTGGGCGTCTGCGAGTGGAAGCGGTGCGACGTGGCGGCCGCGCCGTCCGGGCCGCCGGGCGTGCCCGGCGCGGTGCCGTTCGCCGCGGCTGCCGCGGCCGCGGCGGCGGCGGTGGTGGCGGCCTGCAGCAGCGGGTTGACGCCGCCCGCGCCGCCGAGGGCCGGCGGCGCGGCGTACGACGCGGTGGGCGTCTGCGCGCCCGTGCCCGACGGCGTGGCCATGTTCGACGGCATCTCCGAGGTGAACATGGTGGCCGTGCTGGGCGACACCAGGTGGCGGGCCGTCAGCGTGGCGACGATGTTTTCCTTCAGCCCGCGCACGCGCGCGCCGTTGCCGACGATCGCGAGGTTCTCCCAGCACGCCGGGCGCTGGTACATGTCGGGCACGCCCTGCACCGCGTGGTAGATGGTGTCGGTGATGCGGTCGATCTGCGCGCGGTCGGCGAAGCGGAAGCGCTCCAGGCCGACTTCGATGTCGCGGCGCACGCGCTTGGCGCGGTACTGCGGCTCGCTGGGCTCGCTGGGTGCCGCGGGCACGGGCGGGGCCGGTGGGGTGGAGGGGCCGGCGGGCGCGGCAGGCGCGGCGGGTGCGGCAGGTGCGGCGGCCGGGGCGGGGTCTGTCGCTGGGGCTGCTGTGTCAGCGGGGGCGGTCTCGCCGGTGCCGTTCAGCGCAGCCTCGTCGTCCTTCGGAGCATCACCAGCGGCAGCAGCAGCTGCTCCTACTGCAGCAGCTCCGTCCGCACCAGCCTCGGCAGGCGCCACGACAGGCGGGACAACAACCGGCGCGGGCGGCTCGGGCACCACCAGCTCCTGCACGATCTCCTCGTAGTGAAACACGTTGCGCGTGCGCTTCAGATTCGGCAGGCGCTGGGCCTTGGCGGCCGCCTCGGCCTCCTTGTTAGCGCCGCGCTTGGACGTCTTGCTCTTCTCCTTCTCCTTCTCCTTGCGCGCCAGGAACTCCTTGGTCTGTCCGCTGGTCACGATGCTGGCCACGTCCAGCACGCCGTCGTTGTCGGGCGCCAGACCGTCGTCGTCGCCGTCGGCCGCGGGGTCCGCCGCCGCAGAGACAGGGGCTTCGGCAATGGTGGCCGCAGACGCCGCGGCGTCCGCTTCGGCAGTGGCCGCAGCCGCAGCCGCCGCCGCCGCCGCCGCCGCCGCACTCACCGGGCCGTCCTTAGGCAGCTCGCAGTGGTCCGGGGCGTCCGCGACAAACGGCAGCACCTCGCAGATATGGCTCTTCTTGAGCTGCTCGGCCATGTCATACGAGAAGCCCTTGTCCTTGAGCAAGCCGAGCAGGCGGCGCGTGAACACCTCGCCGCCGGCCAGAATGCCGCCCTGCGCCTCCTCGCCCGCCTCGACATCCGGGTCGGCGCCGTCGTACGGCGTGCCCAGGCTGCGGTAGTTGACAATCACGCCGTCGTGGATGCACGTCACGTCGACCTTCTCGAAGCCGATGTCGACCACCGTCATCGTGGTGAACTTGAGGCCGTACTGCGCGGCGATGCCGCTGTGCACGATCGACAGCGCGGGCGTCTTGGTCTTCTCGAACACATAGCGCGCGATCTGCTCGACGCAGGCGCGCGTCCACTGCGGCGACGCCATCAGCACGATCGGCGTGTTGTGGTACGACGTGGTCAGCAGGTTGTGCACGTGGTCGAGGAACGCCAGGAACGCCTCCATGTTGACGATGCGGCCCCCTGGAGTGTGCGTCAGCCAAGGGTTTTTCATCCTGGTAGTCTTTGTTCATCCACGTGCAGGGCCAGCTCTCGGGCACCAGTAACGAAAGGGGATGGGGGAGGGGAAGCACTCACATCTCATCGGGTACACCGCGCCCTCCGTCTCATCCGGATCCTCCACCCACTCGAACTCATCCTCGCCGCCGGCCTCCGCACCCGCCTCCGTCGCAGTAGGAGCAACCGCTCCCGCGCGCCGGCGCTTGCGCGTATGGTACGGCCGCCACTCGCCCGTCTCCGGATCGCGGAACATGCGCGTGGGGATGCGGTGCGCCGGCGGCGTCAGCTCATTCACGCCCAGCTGCGCCATCGTCGTGTGGCTGCCCGGGCAGATCACCAGCACCTGCTCCTCGCGCCACTTGCCGCCTGGGCCGGACATCTTTGTGTGTAAGGGTGTGTATGTGTGTAGTTTCGGTTTCGGGGAAAATAAGAAAAGGAACGAAGAGGACGGTCGCGTATCGTCGGGGCTCGGGGGCCACAGCTTTCGAGTTCCGGGTGTATTGCGCCCGCTTCGTTCGCAAGAAGATCCCGCTGACGCGCTCGCTCGCTCAGTCGTGCACGCGCAACTCGGATTCGGTTCACCGGAACACAATGACCCAATTCACTACACCAGGGCCAGACTCGTCAAATTGGGTTCGTGATGGGTTTGCGCTTCTAATTCCGTTCAATTCGAGGAGGGCGTGTGAAGAATGGTGAAAGAGAAGAAAAAGAGGGAGAAAGACAAGGTCAGGTGGAAAATCAGATAACAAGCAGATGTGCACAAAAGCTCATCAATATTTGGGTGCCCTGAAAAATAATAACAGGCACCGTCAATAGCGGTTTTGTTGGTTTTGACCTCTTGATATTGTTGTTTGGAGCTGTTCACGATTGAAGCCATTGGCTTCAGATATTTTTGGGGGTTCACAGGTGTGGCTGAACTCAGCACCAGCCACACTTTGGTTTTTGTGTGGCGGGTTTGGGCCGTATTTCTGTATACGTATAAAATTCGCTAAACAGCACTTATTCTCACCACATGGCATCCCGCGCATCAAAGCCCACCTCGCATATCAACGAGAACAGTTCTCCATACACGGCATCGTCATCAGGCTCTCGAAATCCAAAAATTCGTACCGGCGTGCACGTTTCATTCCCTGTACTCAAATATATAGAAACTACCGCTCGTTACATTACTAAAAACCACCCCCCAGAACCCCGAAAAAAGCACGGGGAAAACACCCCATCAGTCCCAAACATCGCCCAGAACCAAACACAAAACGCAGGAAAAACACCTTAAGATTCAGTTCTGCAAGGTGTGTCCAGCAGGGCCAGACGAAAAGCAAGCCGCAGGACCATCCCAAAAAAGACAATATAGTTAAGAGCGGGAGAACAAACACCAAAGAATCCAAAAAAAAGACACAAAAAGCAAGGACGTGTAACGCTCATAATCAGAGTCCAAAGTATTGAAAAGAAGCAGCAGGAGACCGGCATTTTGAAAAACAGTTTATGTAGTGCAATAGGCGTACATATGTATCCCAGCAATGGGCTGGGCTGGCTGGATGTGTGTGGGTGTCGGTATGGAGTATATGCATAGAGTTGGGGGATGTGCAGCAAGCATTAAAAGGGCATCGCAAGTATGCCAAAATTAGACAGGTCGGGTGGCCTGGAGGAGAAAAAGGAAGGAAAGAAAAAAAGGGGGTATCACATGTGGCACATCATCCGCCAGCGAGTCTCCTCGCATTCAGCGGGTTCAAACAACAGCAGCAGTCTTCTTAGCTGCCTGCTTCGGCTTCTCATCATCGTCCATCTTGACGCTCTTAAACGACTGCGCCGCTGAATCATCCGACTCATCGTCCGCCTTTTGCACCGGCGGTGGCGGCGGCGGCGACACTGACACGGCCGGGATAGTCACAGCCGAGGCGGAATCGGACTTCTTAGGGCTCTCAGACTGCGGCCGCGAGGGCGACTGGGGGGGCGAAAACGCGGACACGGCGCCCTGGGACAGCGGCGATGGCGGAGACAGAACCGGCGAGGTTGTGGCAGGCCGCACGTCGTCAATAACGGCAGCACTGAAGTACGGCGAGTCCTCGGCGGCGTCGGCACCCAGGAAACTGCCCGGCATGGTCGGCTTGCTCATGGTCGTGCTCGTCACGCTCCGGCGGCCGGCAATAACCACCGCCGACGTGGCATCCACGACCTGGGGCGTCTCCATGTCGTCGAACCGGGAGATGTCGTCGGGAACCTGGTCAGCGCTCATGGTCTCGCGCAGCGGGCTGGACACGGTGCTATCGTTGGACACAGTAGATCCAGACGCCGAATGCGACAGGCGTGCCGGGCTCCGGATCGGAAGCGGCGGGGGCAGACGGCGAGGGATCGTCACAATCGAACCCTTCACCTGCACGGCCGAAGCTCTGCCCACAGTCACCGCCGTAGTACGGGACGGTTGCACCGCGGAAGCAACTTCAAACACCACCGGCTCATCGTCGTCGTCATCCTCATCGTCCTCGTCGTCGGCGTCGTCGTCATCGTCAACCACGTGGGCCTTTGTTGATGCGTCCATCGGCGGCGGGGGTGTCGACGGCTCATTCTCAGAGGCCGAGCTGTTGTCGTTGTGGCGATCTAGAGAGCTAGTGGAGGTACCATTGCCCTTGGCGGGAGTAGGGGTGATGGGAGCGGCGGGGGCCAGGGAAGCGGCGGCAACCGGAGTTTGTGCCGACGTGGAGCTAGACACATACTTCGGAGTCTCAACTTCACGGCCAAGCGGAGTTGGCGAGTCATCCTCGAGATCGTCGTCGCGGTCGCCAAGGTTCAGGTATCGAAGAGGGGAAGTGTCGACCTTGGTGTAGTCGACCTCCTCAACCTCTTTGATTTCTTCGGGAAACTGTTGCTCCCACGATTTCCGCGGGCGGCTGCTATCCTCGCTCTGACGAGGGCTAGGCGTGGTGGCGGAGGTTGTGGCAACGTCGGTCTGGGTTCCGGCATCGGTCACTTGGGTGCGCTCAGTCCGTGCGGACATGTAGCTTCCCCGGTTGCTGCGAGAGGCGTGGGTGTCGATGCTACGGCGCTGGAACTTGCTGAACAGGGGGCTGGTGGGGCTCGGCGCATATTCGAACTGGCTGCTGGTGGGACGCATCTTCATGCCGACTTCGCGAATTTCCAGGCCGGCCATTTCGAGTGCCAGCACGCCAAACGGATCCGGGTCGTCAGTGTTGGGAACTCCAAACGACGTTGCCGGAGACATGGGCCGCTTCGGAGATTTGGGCGATTCTATCACACTGTCTCCAGGAGACTTCTTTCCAGTAATCTCTTCAATGGCGGTGGGGTCAAAGTCGGTTCTGCCCTCGGATTGCTTGAGAACCTCGTACAGAGGTCGGATGTCGTCGAGGCCCCGGTCGATATTGCCGGCCAAAATGTTAACCACCGACAGAGGTTCATTGTAGAAGCGTTCATTTTCGTTTGCGCGCTCAGTCACAATGGCCCCACTGATGTTGACAGTGTGAGAAAGACCACGAGACTTGAGATACACAAAGGTCGACTGGCCGCCATAGTCGGACATCTTAAGGTCGGACTCGGGAGTGGCCAAGGGGATAACCGGGCCAAAGTTAAGGCTGACATCCTCGCCGAGAACCAGGCGCGACTGGGACAGCACGTCCAGGGTGGAGTTGTTGTTGATGATCAAGACGCAATCATACGCATCAATGCCAACAACAAAGCTCAGAGTGGGAGTATGGATCATCAGGGCCGACGGCGGAGACCAGGAACCGTCGGAGTTTCGCGCAATCAGAATGCCGGAGCCGCCGGCGCCGGTCATCCACAGACCTGAACGCATGCAGGTAAACACGGCAATGGCGGATGCATTCTGAACGACTCTCCGGGGGATCCGTTTTAGAGTTCTATAAGGAGTCTTGACGTCAGGACTGAAGTTGCCGGGATCGGTGATCGGCGCAAGGTATCCGTCATCTGTGGGAAGATTGGCGGGGGATTGTTAGCAACTACGGTACACAAGATAACATGCAAGCTAGTAGAGCTTGGAAGTCATAGCAGAGAGAGCAGTGAGGGAGAGAAGGCGAGCGGCAGTGCAATGTGTGGGCAAAACAAAACAAAATGATAAAAAAAGAAATGACAAAAAAAAGCAGCAGCAGCAGCAGCCGCGGGGTGGCCAAAAATGGCTGACATGATGTCGGAGCAAATGACGTACTGCAAAAAGTCTTGAGAATAACGGCGGCCTTGGCGCACTCTTGATCCAGGGTAGCCGGGAAAAACAGTTTTTGCGAGGCACTGGGCGACGACGAGGTTGGCGACGAGGGAGCCACAGTTGAGTTTGTCGAGAGTCGCTTGAGGAACGGCGGCGCATTGGGTTGTGGCTGTTGATCGTCGTCCGTTTGCGCCTTACGGCGGTCCCACGAGAGCAGGGCCGAAACTCGCTGCATGGTTGGTGTGACTGGTTTGGGGGACAGAGAAGAGGGGAAACAAAAAGACGGAGATAGAGAGACGCCGGTGGCAATCGTGTAGTTCAAGTTGAAGCAATCGAAGAGCAGGAGGCGAGAGAGTCGGAGAGCAGGTTGTAGATGATAGATTGGAGGCAGCGGTCCGTCCTCGCTGGCAGCCCGAAAGCCGAACTCGGCGGCTCAGTCGACTCGACACAGTGAAGGGCCAAGCAGCGAGCACGAAATACGAGAAGGGACGCCAAAATGAGGCACTCGAGGAATGTCGGGTATTAAAGATGGAGGATACAAAAAATACACAAATAAGGAAACGGAGAAGAGGATGAAGAAAACAGAATGAAGCAAAAAAGTCGCCGACAGAAGAGCAGAGAGAAGAAGAAAAGAGGAAGAAGAAAAAGGTGACGAAGAGGGTCTCAGGCAGAAAAACACAGAAAATCAAAAGAGCGTAGCATTGGCAAGATGTTGGAATGACAGCGAGGATTTGGGGGTTTCGGGTTTATATGGCGCACTTGTGAAGTCACCAGACAGACATGGGGGGGCCGGAATGAAAGAAACGGAAGAGAAAAAAAGATGCTGGAGAGAGAAACACAGAAATGAGGCGAGAAGTCCAACACTTAGGGTTATATGCAGAGAGATGAAAATGGGAAGAGGAGAATGGGAAGAAGAAAAGAATGAAAGAAGAAGAACAGGAAGAGAAAGTGAAGAAGAGAGAGAAGCAGCAAAAAGGTGAAGCATGCAGAAACGTGCAAGATGCCCAAAACCGGCGCGGGCAAGCACCACCCACCATTGCAGAATTCCGCTTCCTTCCCTCCGTTCGTCGTTCGGGCGGTTATGTCAGCCTCTTGTTCGAGTCTACGTACCTATTTCTCGGTTGCATCTATCTCTTGATCTCTTCGTTAACCCTTCATTGTCGTCGTCGTCTCCCTCTGCCCTTCAAAGGCCGCTTCACGTGGGTCTTTTTTTCACCTTTTTTTTTCTCTCTTTTTCCTCTCGCCGAGATCCAGTCCAATATACTATACGTGTACATCCCCATTAGCCTTGGAGCTATCAATCATCAGCTTCGATGGTTTTAGTGGGCATGTTAAACCCCACCCAGAAATGAGAAAAAAAATGAAAGAAAAAAATTGAACAGGAAAGATTCCCCCAGCCGATCCCGACCATGGGAAGCAAGCCAGGTTCAGGGCCCAAGACACACACCACACCAGCGAACGTGAAGAAGCGAAGAACCAGACTCTTCCTGTGTGGGGTGGAGAGAGTGCTGGCACAGAAAAGAGAGCTTGGACGTATCCGGACACCTGCTGGCTGGTGTTATCTCGTCCATGTGGCCCGGTACCACCACATCACAGATACAGTACTGAAGCTTTTCCTCTTTGTGTGTGCTTCCTTCTTCCGCGTGCATGATGGCCCCAGCTCCTAGCCGGCTTTGCCGCATATTCTGAAGGGAGAGTCAGAGAGAGAGGTGTGGGAAAAAAAGGAAGCCTTATCGCGAGACCACGGAAGAACGAGCGAGCGAACCCCTGAGTGTCACTAACAGAAGAAGCACTCCTCTCTCGCCCTCTTCGGTTTTTTTTTTTCTTTTTCTTCTTCCTCTTCTGCCCTCTAAAGCCATGAACGGCGTTTCTTGGCTCCCTCTCGAATTCATCTTCTTTGCGGCGGTCTTCATTCCAGCGACTTCCTCCACCCCTGCCTAGAACGAAGAACGAATAAAACGCTTAATGCCGGGCTGAGGGAACCATAATGATCGACCAGCGAACCACGTAATTTCGAGAGCTAGGCACAGTTCCCTAAGAGTAGCGGCAGTTCACTTGCAAAAACTGGAGACCATGCAAAAAAAAAAAAAAAACCTTGCCTTGTTCCGTAGACAAACAAGACCCAAGATCACAGCGCTGACTGCTGGAGTGATGTACTGATCACTGACTGGGATACGCCGGTATCAAGACCAGGGCCTCCTCCTCTCACGAAAGAAAGCCAGCTGAACAGGCAGAACCCGAGTCCAAGGGATCCCGACTGGCTCTTTTTTGGTGCTTTCGGCTGCAAGGTACCGTCCAGACCTCCACACACACATATATCACCATCCCGTAACGGTAACACCGAACAAGTTCCCCCTCTCCCCCAAAGGAAATGTTAGCGTTGTTGGTTCATGGCATTTTCTTTTAAAATAAAATACAATACAACCCGGAGCGCAGCCACCCGCAATGCAATAGCTCGGCCGTGATATACCCTCCCCCCCTTCTGCACCTCCAATGCTATCCATGTGCGCAAATACCGAGACGTCTAAATCATGCCATGCGTCCCAGAAGCCGTCGGCCGTCCTGCACGAACGCGGCGAGGGAGGGAGGGAGAAAAGAAATGAATAAAATAGAAATAAAAATAGAGAGAACGAAGCAGTGTAGCACCCAGAAAACGTTGTGACACGCAAGTAATATGACATGTCTCAGTTATCATGCGTCCTTAACATAGAAGGTAGACACAGTATCTCAGGGTAGTCTGTCGCTCTCTCTCCCTTGCTTGCATGCGCAATACTAGGAGACCTTCCCAATTTCCGTGAAATATGCAAGTTGTTCGTCGCGTTCGAGAAAGCGCGAAACAAAAGGCTCAGTTTATCTTCCACGGGACGCTTCTGTCTATGGGGCGTCACATTGAAGCGATGAACTAACTGGAACTAACTGGCTATCACGGGTTTCCGTCCCCCCTCTATCTCGGCCCCAGCCTCCTGCATATTGTTTAGCCAGCCTCCTTTGGCGGAAGAGGAAGCCATGCCGAACAAAGAAATTGGAGACAAAAAATGAGAAGAAAAAAATAACACCAGCACCCGGAGTGAACAACACTGTTCGTGCCCCAACCCTCTCCGGAGCCACAGACCGCTAGGGCATGCGAAGGTCGTCGTCCGGCGGTGTCTCCCACCAGGATAGAACTCGCGGCAGAGAAGTGCCGCTCCCGTGGCACCGTTCGGGACTTTCTATATTATATGGCTTGCTTGGCCCGGGGCATAGGTCGCAAGACTTCTGGTTGTTTCTTTTGCCGTGCGATGCTTCTTAAGCGCCCCCCGAAGTTTAACGTGACCGCCAAAAGCGTCGGCAAGTGTGTTCTGTCGAGGAACCGGGCTGCGGCGGATAGGACGGGACTCACAACACAGCCCCCCGGGCCGGAGTTCACGACGAGGATGTCCGTATCACCGCTTTAGGCCACTTGCAAAGCGTCGAAAATTTGCCGTTCCGCGGGTCCCGTTTGTCCCCGGCGTGTGTGCCTGGCACGTACCTCTCGTGAGCCGGCGCCGCCCGCCCGGGCTCCGTGGGCTTCTAAGTCTCCGGCGGGGGCATCGCTCACGGAGTATTAGCGGCGGCGATGAAAAGAAAAAGAGCAAAAGGGAGATACATGAGTCCAGACGAATAATGTCCAGGGAGGATATCGACTCTATACAGGTCGGCTGGTCGGTCTAGTAGCTAGTTGATGAGCTGGTGGATGTTGGAGTGTTTTTAGGGTGGGCTGGATGGGGGGGGGATGCTATTTATGGGAATTGGCCTGGACGGATCGTGAATCACAAGACGGGTCTGGGCTGGGAGCGTGAATCACTTCCCGGCGGTTGGGATTTAACAGTTGGTGTCCAGATGATTCATAGCGTCCTGAGCAGATTGACAAACTTCTGGCCTGTGGTGTGTTAGGCTGCAACCCGTGAGATGGCTCCGGGGTTAGGGTTACGCGGCTCCTGTTCGACGTCCAGAAGTGTCGAGAGAGAGTGTTGTCGAGCATGTCTGCGTCAGCCTTCTTCCACCAGCACTGACCTTCCGTGTCGACCCTCCACCAGGTCGGTACATAAAACAGCCATGTCTTGCATACAGCACCACCGCCAGGAAGCAAAAAGTGCAACACGAGACGAAGAAGGGCAAACGAAGGCGTTGTTTTGACGCGTGGAAAAGAAAAAGGGAAAAAACGACTGAATGAAATGCCTTCAAGACGTGAGTAATGGGGGGCCAAGCAGACTCTCCAGACACTTGCTATCAACACACACATCTCCAAGTGTGACTCCAGATCACCGTCGATATCGACCCACCTGGCCCTCGTCCTGCGTGTTGTGTCTCGCAACAGGCGAAACGACCGCCATTCCAACGTCCTCGTTTCTCGTTAACCCTCTGAGATCTCGGCTGTAAAACATCATCAGAACGTCACACACACACACACGTCGCTGAAACCGCCCTCCGCACCAAAATGTGCCTTTCCTCCCTCCTCCCTCCTCCTCGCCAAAAGGGTCTTCCGAGATGTTTGTGTATGACACCGGCGGTGCAAGACACCACACACACATACAAACACACACACACACACACACACACAAAGGTCCAATCTCGTTGCCGGTGTCTCACCCACTCACCCACTCGCCCGCTCGCCCCACGCAACCCGCGCAATCTTCCAGTGCAAAACCGCAGTGTCTCGCCGCAATCACCAGAGACCCCACCCACCGGCACAGTGCCTCTCGCATCGACTGCTGTGCCCACACTCTGGCTCGTCTGCTCCCCGGTCCTCCGACGCCACAGACACCCAGAAAACTCGGACGTCCCTGATTCGCGTGGGCCAACAGCAGCAGCAACACACTTCCTCTTCCAGCTCTTCCAGCTCTTCCAGTTCTTCCAGTTCTTCCAGTTCTTCCAGTTCTCCCAGCTCAACGACCCGCACACTGCACACATGGCACACTCCCACTCACATCCTCGCTCACATACCACGCAGTTCAGCCACCCACCCACCCCCGGCCTTCAAGAAATGCACCAGCGATATTATAAGCAGATATGCCGCTGTACAGCCTCGCATTCCAGTCCCGTCCAGGCTGCGGCACCGTTGCCTCTCGCACCGGGAAACGGGCACTGGCGTGTTCTTCTGGAATTCACGTCCCGCCTCGTCCAAGATCTAGTCTGTGTGTGGTGTTTCACTGCAGATGCCAACGGCTGTCGCTTTTGTGTGTATAGAGTGGCCGTGCTCGTGCTCCCCGAGAAACTGTGGTGCAATATCGGTAATTCGTGCCAAGGTCAGGGGACCATAGTCCACGAGGGAGTGTCACTGAAGGTCCTTCAATCTATGCATCTGTTTCAAAGTGACATTTCACCCGTTGTGGATTTGATATATATAAGTTCTCGACTAACTAGGATGGAATGGTGGCTCAATGGGGGCTCAATGGTTAGATGTGAGCCGCCCGAACATGTGCCGAGAAATGTGTAAACACGGTTGTAGCTCAACATGGAGAGTCCAATGATTTCTTGAAGCGCTGTGTATGAAAAGAATGAAAGATAAGGAAACGAAAAGAGAATCTCCAAACAGGACACGATAATCTAGAAAGAAACAGAACAGTGCAATGGGGAAGCCAAGATATCAAAAAGGTGTGTAATGCGGGTACATGAACTCCGGAAACACCAGAAAGAAAGCATCGACAACCAGCTGACGCAGACTGCCGAGACAGTAGTGATATACAACGATATATGAGCCCCGTGTATCCCTTGGTCACCAAATTGTGGATTCCGTATCGTGTTTCTGCCAGCAACGACGGCTCACGGTCTCGGCAGATACCTCAGATCTCGAACCGATATAGGACGGAGTGGATGACGGGAAATTATGAGCCCATGAGAATACGATGAGGGAACGATGCGGGGGTAACAACAAAAAGAAGAAGAAAAAACTCTCGAACGGGGTATCAAGCAATGGCCATCCACACCGCACACATGATGAATGCGACAGGCTGCCAAACAGCATTCATCTCGTACATCAAACGCGACGAGCCACTTGCGGTGGGAATGGCAATCTTCGACGGGTTCTCAAGGGGAGTGAGCGAGAAGTTGGCAGCCGGGGCCGGAGTGGTTGTGGGAGGCGAAATCGGGCCGGCAGTAGCCAGCCCTCCGACGCGGGAAGCAGTAGCAGCGGGGCCAGTAACCTGTCCGAGGCCTTGCTTCCGGGATGGCGTGTAGTAAAGGCTGACAGCAGTCTGGCTGGGGAAGAGATCGGAATACACGGTGTTTCCGGTTGTCACGGGCTTCTGGGACACGGCAACAGTGGAGAAGATGGCGCGGAACGGCATGGTCGGAGTGCCTTTGCAGAGCTCTGCGGAGACGGTGTCCATCACGCTGCTATAGAAGAGCATCTGCCTTTCGTTCCGAAAGCCGTGGACGAACAAACAACTCTGGCAGCCCTGCCAGTCCTGGAAGAAGCTTCCACCACACATGCACTGCTGATGGCCGTCATAATGGACGGCATCGGTGCCGTTGGGCCAGCAGCTGGCCTCGAGGTACTCGATCTCGATGCACGGCGGGATGACTCCGACGGGGGTTGTCGGGACCGGGTGGCACGAGGCCGAGACGCGGGATCGGAGAAGCTCCATGCTTTGGATGGACGAGATCGGAGGAAAAGACGGCGTTGCCGCGAGCAGAGCATTGGTTTGGGAAACAAGTCCCAGGCCACAGGCGGCCAGAGGCAAAAAGGAGAGCTTCTTCGCCATTGTAGTTGACAGATGTGGATTGCTGAGCAGTAAGAAAGCGGTGATGCTGATATGAAAGACAATCGATGCTCTAAGATGTTGCCAAAGAAATAGTGTCCAACCAAGAAGCAGCCGGCGGATAAGAAGATTGATGATGATGATGACGATGATGGAGCAATAGACGCGATGAATGGAGATGAAAATGGACACAGGAAGAGATTCAAACTCGACAGCGACACTATGGCAGATTCATACTTGATCAAGCCTGAGAACAGATTCACTGAGGAAGTCACCAGTGGTCATTCATATTCCGGGAAGGTGCAAGTTGATCACACGAGAACCATCAAGGACAGACCGTTCCTGCCCAAACAGATGTCGGAGTTGGTTGGGAAACTTCAACAGTGACAGTCAAAAGAGAGAGGAAGTGGATGTCTTCAAAAGACGGCCGGAAATAACGAGGAAGGAGAAGAACTGAGAAGCGAGGAAGGAGACACCTGGGCTGTTTCTCGGTGTTCTGAACCCTCCGCCCAAGGAAGGAGCAGGTCACGGCGCGCGTTGGAGGAGAAGGAGCGTCCCAGCTGTGCAGAAAGAAAGCAGCGCCGCAGTCAATGGCCGTGGAGGGGGAAAGAGAAAAGGAGAGAAGGAGGGAAGGAACGAACGAAAAGAGCACAAGCAGCAAGAAGTGCAGGAACAGTCTCGGGAGCCGAGAGTTGCAATTTCCGGGGCAAGGCAGGCGCGCTCTGGCTTTCGTTTGGCTGAAATCAAAGTACCGGTACAGAAACGACGCGTGCGTGTGTGTGTGTGTGTGTGTTTGCTGAGGTCCCCCCAGATTTCGGAAGAAGGGGAAGCGTGTGCGACGGGAACTGAGGCCAGAGTGGGCGCCGCTTGTCCCTTCTCTCTCACTCTGTCTCCGGCTCCATACTCCCGGAGAGATAAATCCTGCAAACGCAAAAGACTGGGCGTAATTAATGGGAATTGGCAGTCTACAGATTACATTGCATGGACCTGCCGTGGGTGGACGGACACTCGGAGGGCAAGCACCCAGCCTGCAGGACAAAACACCCATCGGGGGAAAGATGCGCATGGGATCTCGGTTGGCGATCGTGGCTGCCGTCCGGGAGTGGAGGGGAAGGGAAGGGGAAGGGGCACGCAAACGCACCAAACGAGAAGGATCGAGCTACTAATATGCGCGCATTGGAAGGAGCTGGTGGTATATGCATGGTGCACATGGCAGGACCATGCGGCGGGCTTCTGCTGGTTGTACCGGGACTTCGGCAGAAAACGGCGGCACAATATCAGACAGCTCGGCGGCTGCGTTGGGAAAAAGACAACAAGTGCGTGTGTGTGTTTGCCGATGGATCTGCAGCATCTTCCCTCACATCCGCTCCTGCAAACGGGCGGAAGGGGCGCCGGGAGTATCGCGATTGATGCATATTTTCGCATACATGCATACACACTGCGAAGAACCACGCGTGAAGTCATCGCCAACGACAATCGTCGCTGCGCATGCAGTTGGGTTCGTGATGCTGCCTGTGGCTCCGGTGGGAAGGACCAGTGCACTCAGGGAATAACAAGCATGCTGCTCTGCTCATTTCGCTGTTTTTTTTCTCTGGCTCTAATTTCTTGGTTTCACTTTTTGCCGGCCCCGGAAGGTCACTCAAAACTCGCTTTACGGCGGAACGGGTGTTGGCGCTGGGATGTGTGGGAAAAGTCCCGGGGGGGGCTGTGAATTTACCCAGTCTGAAATAGAGTGGTGTGTCGGCACCCACGAGAGCAAAAAAAGAAAATAGATGAAGGGGGAAGGAATACCAAGCAATGAGTGAACGAGGAGACAGAGAAAGGAAAGATGTTCTGCCTCTGGCTGCAATAGCCGGTCGGGGTGTGGCCCTGGTGCTTGGGACCCTCCGATCTTACCCAGATATCCGGGGCACAGGTCTCACATCCCGATGTCATAGACAGGATCGAGGGAGCTCGTCAGTATCAGCCATCGTATTCGCTCTATGCAACAGCGTAAGCAAGGAAATCATTATACACAAAAGTTCAGGTGCGGGATATATCCAACGAAAAGCAAAAGCAAAAGCAAGAGAAACGGAGATGGAAAATCGAAGAAACAGGTGCGGAAGAATGTGGAAAAAGTGCCCCCCAACAAGACGCCAATGCTGAAAATTAAAATAGAAAAAAGAGTCGTGGGAAATAGAAAAAACAACCGCATGAAGTGCAAAGACACCAAACCCAGATTGAGCCTCCTTCCACGAAAGTTTGAAGGTGCATCTCTTAAAACAGTGCAAACACAACGCCAACAGCAAACACCACACTCGCCCCGGCAACCGACACTCCGGCACCCCTCCGCGCCGCCGACGGGAACAGCTTCTGCACTTCGGCCGTCGGACCGCCGCCGTCGAGCGAGCACGAGGCCGTGCCACACGCATAGCCATCCGGACAGCACCCGGCCGTGGGCCCCGCCTCCGCCCCGCACAGGAACCAGCCGGTGGCGCACGTCTTCGCCGACGACGGCGGCGACGCCGCCAGGTCCGACACGGGGATCGACACCGTGACGCCGTTGGTGATGAGCGCCGTCATCGGCGTCGGCGGGCACGACGTGGTGTCGCAGTCGCGCCCCGTGCGGCAGCACCCGCCGCCGTAGCGCGCCAGGCACGCGTAGAAGCCCGTCGGGCAGAAGCCGTCCGGCAGGGTCGGCTCGGCCTCCGAGCTGGTCGGGCGGAACGGCGGGCCGGCGCCGCTGTTGGTGGTCGTCGTCGGGGTGGTGCTGGGCGGCGCGGTCACCGTCGAGGTGCTGGTAATTACGGATGGCTCGCCGAAGATGGTGGTGGTGATGATGATCACCACCGTTGTCGGCGAGTTGGTGACTACCTGCGTGGATGTCACGGTCGTCGGGCTGGCCGTGGCCGTGGCCGTGGAGGTCGGCTGTGTGGAGACCGGGCTCGGGACACCTACACAGAAGCAGTCAGCGTGAGAACTCACGCCAGAAACCGGAAGAGAGAAAAGAAAAGGAGAGATAACTTACAGCCTTGGCCACGGCAGATAAACCCAGCGATACAGCAGCCTCCGCCCAGGTCAGCCGGACACGTCACCGCGCCGGCCGGACACTCGGCAATCGACCCGCTGCACGTCGTGCCGGCCGGACAGCACGCCACGTTGCCCACCGCCGCGTTATCCACCGGCACGCAGTCCTCCGACAGCGTGCAGCACTTGGCCGCAAACCCCTGCTCCGCGCAGCTCTTCATCCCCGACGGACACGACTGGCGGGCCGCCAGCCGCGCCAGCGCATCGGCTGCGCGGCGGTACAGCGNACAGCGACCGCCGCCGCCGCAGCTCCTCGTCCACCGCGGCCTGCGCGTTGCCCGTCGCTGCCGACTTGGGCCCCGGGGCGTGGAGTTTGAAGGCGGGCCGCGGCGGCGGAGGGAGTCCCGCTGCGGGAGCTGGAGATGTGCCGTCGGCGGCGAAGCGCGCAGCGATGAGCGCATCGTGCGGGGCGTACACCGCCCCGGCGGCGTCGGACACGGCGCCGAAGGCCGCGTAGTGCGGGAAGAACTTCTCGCCGTCGTCGACGGCCATTTTGCGCACGGCGGTCGGCTGGTATGTGTCGGGGGCGGCGGCGGGTGCGCGCGCGTCAGGCCGGGCTTGTGCCCATGTTGGGCTGATGTGGCTGGCGACTACGAGGAGTAGTGCCGAGGGTAGGGCGGAGAGCTTCATTCGGTGCGGGCTCCGCACGCAGCGAGAGACGGCTTGCGTGGTCGGGGTGGCTTGTGGAATGTCGGCAGCAAGCTATTCGGGGTTCAGAAAAGGGAAACCGGGTTTGGGTCCGCAGGAATGCTCTTAGGTCGTCGGAAACGGAGCTCAGCTAGTCGGTAACTAAACGTCGTTGGAATGGGAGTAGTCGTGAAAGGGAGACCGAAGAAAGAATAAGTCTTCGGAAGTGGGAATCGTCAGGCGGAGGAAAGCATCAATGTCTCACGTAAAAAAGAGATAGAGTTAGAAAAAAGTAATCAGCAGCAGAATATCATCAAGCTGAAATGCATGTACGAAAAAGGGTGTGACCAAGAACATCAAATATGCAAGTCTCTTCAAAAACCTGCAGATAAAAAGGCCCAAACAGAAGCTCAGGGCTGAAAAGGACAAAAAGCGTTGTTGTTTTGGCGGGGGACTTCGGGCGTGTTGAGACTTCTGGCCCAGCAACGCCGGGTGTCGTGTATGTATACCTTTGGCCCGGCCCGATCTTATGTGAACCGACAAGGACCGACACACCTGAACGTGGCACGGAGGAAACAAAAAGAACATCCAACGACATGAGACAAAAAGGTGAATGCTCTCGGGATCGTCATTCAGATATATACAAGATCTTCCGTTTTTGACTGCCTCCCCCAACTTTTCGCCCCGTCAATCCGGTGCCTTCTTGTCCTGTCCATTGTCTCTGGCGTCGTCATCCTCACATCGATCCTGCACCACCGCCGATTGTTTCACTGCCTACACCATTGCAACATCACAAAGTCTCGGGGGACACGGCATGTCTCTGATTCCTTGCGCTTCTAAACATTCACTTAGCTTGCTCCGCATTGAACATGATCAGTAGATCTTCAATTTGGGGTGAGTTGTGTGTCTTTTCGTTGCTTGTGAGCAGTAGTCTAAAAGTCTACAGTCCGGTCTATTCCATCCACCATTCCCACGTCGTGCTTCCCGAGGACTCGGAGATGCAGAATGCGTAGACCATGGTCCTTGTAACCGTGTGTGATGGGCCAGCGTCGGCCGTGTCATCCGTGATGTGAATTGTATGTACATAGGCACATTAACAACAGCAATGAATAGAATGGGAAAAAGAGAAGGAAGAAGAGAGAAGAAGACAGTCTGACCACTTCGATAGAAACAGAAAGAAATATGTACATGAACATAAGGGTTCCGGCTTGATGAGAGTCTCCTCACAAAGCCGAGAATGGCGGCATTGTCATATGGGGTGTTTGGAGCCCGGTCTGACGTGTAGAAAGGCCGATCGCAGAATGGGCCACAGAGGCAATCTGTGACCCCCAGCAAGTGCCACGCGGGTGCGTCCAGTCGGCGCAGCACAGGATACACACATCGCGGTAGTATCCTGTTCCATGCCTGATAGACGCTGGAAACGAATCCGGTTAGGCTTTTCAGCCTGTGAAGAGGAAACGTCCCGATCCTCAATCAAATGTCTGCCAGTCTCTCGTTCCAGATGACACCGGCTGAGCGAATGAGGGTTTAGAGGAAATATCATAGCTGGTGCAAAGTGCACCAGCAGAGTGATTACCGGAGAGGGTTGGATTATTGAAGAATTAAGTTCGTGTGTTTCTGTAAGAAGACGACGAGAACAAGAGTTGGAACATGTCATGTGTGAAAAGATCAAGGCTTGTTGAACAGACGTGCATAAGAACCACGAAAGAAATTGAAACCAAGAAACGCAGAAAGAGGAATGAGGAAAAAGTGAGGAAGAAGAAAAGGTCGAGGAGAGGAGCGGCCGAAAGCAAGAAAATGAACAACTTCTAGCCAGCGATAAAGGCACTTCGGTGGACCAACACCCGTTTATCCTGAGGCAAGGTCGCATTCTTGACGGCATAGTCGGTGGCCTCAAGCTCGATATCGCTGCTGTTGGCCGTCAAGCCGATATAGCCCTCGGAATCGAGTTCGTACAAGACCTGGAGGATCCACGTGCGCGAACACGATGCTCCGAAGCGAGGCGACGCACAGCCCGGCGACACGGCAGCCACGCGGGCAATCAGCGGCTGCACCAGCTCATCTTCGACCTCGGCCACTTTTAGAGCTAGTACTGTGCCCGAGCTGAACTCTTCGGAAGTCGACAAACGCGTGTTGAGAACCCACCGGCCACGAGAGCCATGCGGCACCGTCTCGAAGATGCGCCCGCCGCGTGGGCCGTACGACAGATATAGCGCCCAATGCCACCGGGGCCCGTCCGGGTTGATGTCGCTTAGCAGGACGTAGAGACTAGATTTGTCGAACTTAATCGGCGAGTTGGCGCCAGAGGACGGCATTCTGAAGTTGGAGGTGGATGTAGTTGTAGAGATGGAACAGGAAAGATGGAGTAAGAGAAGAATTTCACACAGACGGTTGGGAGGTATTATCGCTTGTTCGGGAAGGAAACAGGGAAATGAGAGGATCGGGAAAGTCGGGAGGTGTCCAATATGAGTAGTCGTATGAAAGAATATAGATGAGTTTAGACAGCAACAAGAGAGTACAGAGCGGCCTCAAGAACAAGAAAATATCTCAGAGTCCACGATAAATAGAAAAGAACAGTTGTGAGGGGTTAAAAGAGGCGCTGCCAAAGTGCAGAAAAAATGAGCACGAGAAGGGGTATATAAGAAGATTTCTAGCAAGGAAGACGCAAAGCAAAAAAAAAACAGTCTTCCCCGTATTAGTTATGGGTAGACGAACACACAAGGCAAACAAACAAACACAAGAAAATGTCTGAGACTTGGGGTGGTTGCGGGAGAGAAAGACGGGGAGTGAGTGAGTGACGAGGTGGTTTCGTGGTCGTCCAAGGATTGCGCCTCTAAAGACTAGCAGAAACAGGTGGGTGAAAAGTGGAGGTGGGAAAAAAAGACGTCAAGATGCAGGAGCCCTGTCACGAACACGAAGGAGGCGATATTATTTTCGCCTTGTCTTTGTCCGGTGATATGAAGAGGTGTCGAGGAAGTAAATCCGGGTCGGGTGGTGGATATAAGTTCGTCTCGGGAGGGGAGTTGGCGTAATCTATCGTAGGCACAAGACATGCATAGCACACAGGCACAGCAGTACATACCAGGTAGATGCAAATCCTGATCTATAACCGCGATGATCTATCAGTGCCCGTTCTCCGATTTCTTAGGAGCGTGTGCATGTTGTAGGGAGTAGGACTGTGCGGACAACGGCCCGCAGGCCAGGGGATGGTAGGCAAATCTCAGTTTTTCAGATCTTGTGTTGACCCAAGGTGCCGATGGAAGAACAAGAAGCCTTGGCAAATGCACGGAGAGAAGGGCACACAGTGTATACAACGATAATGACAAAAGAGAATTGTGAAAAATCAAAGAAGGCAGGGATAGGATTCCAAGAAATCAAGCTGCAAGGGGGACCGCAGTGAGGGGGTGGGAGAGAGAGAGGATATATAGTACACGAGTATACAGTATGTATGTTGCTGTTGACTGGTCCCAGATTTAATGATGTCGTGATCGGCGAAAAGGGCCTGGGGAGGGAGAGGAGGGGGCGGCAAGACGAAATGGGTCCTTTGGAGGCTTTTCTCCTTGTTTCGTCACTCCAACCTAGTCGGTTGCCTGAGGAGGCCGGGAGTTAAGTGTGTGTCTGTGTGTAATGTCTCCGGTCGTGCGTATGAAATGTGCGTCTTGTGAGAGCGTTGTCCAAACCACAGGTCAGCTTATACACATTCGCTTGATGCGGGATCGGGTGGGGGTGGGGGTGGAAAAGAGGCACCGGAGCCGGAGGAGTGGGGGGTCGGTGAGAAGACAAAAAGGGAGAAAGACAGCCGACACAAGGGCTCAGAAATGGAAGAGCAACGAGCCACAGGGGAAAGATATAGGGAAACGATAAATCAGATTTGAAGCGGTACCACACAGATCCTGGGGAACGCGAGTGAGGGTATCGCCAATGCGCGGCGAGTGAAGATGAAGAAAGAGGAAAAGAAAGAGAAGAGAAGAGAAGAACAGAGGAACGGAAAAGAACAAGACCCCAAGAAGCCGATCCAGCAGGAACAATAACAGCGCCAACCCGGCCCAGGCTGGGGAAGGAGAGAGAGAAGCAGAGAAGAAGGAGGGTGTGTGTCATCGTCAGATGCTGGGAAGGAGCGAAAGGACGGCCGAAGGAGGAGGTTGCAACCACCCACAAGACGGCAACCGCCCATCCAAAAACGGGGGCCTGATCATTTACCGCCTTTACATCCTCCGAGTACTTGCATCGAACAAGCACTAAGCTCTCGATATGGTTGCCCTGTTTGGTGGTTGTGGGCCGTGGAACCGCCACTTCAACAGGCGTCTATATGGCTCATGTTCACGATGTTTGCCACCACTAGAGGCGGACCAGCAGAAAGGAGCGATCAGGTGGGCGTATGACGAACTAATTCCGACGGGTGTGTGTGAGTGTGTGTGTGTGTGCTGGCCACCCAATCGCTGGTACGGGAAACCAGTGGTCCAATTACTCTGGTTAGCTGCACGGTAAACAGGAACAAGAGACGCAGCAATGCATATCCAGTGCATCACGAGTGTAATTGTGTACTGTAGAAGGACAACACGGCGTGGACTTGCTTTTTCGAGAGAGGCCGCCGCGGGAGCGAGAGACAGAGAGGGCGAAAACGGTGACGACACACCACCACCACACGGCCAGATAGCCAGCCAGCTTTCCTCTTAAATCGGCAATCCGAGGCCCACAATAGTGCTGTGCTCTCGTTGGCTCCCACGGCGTCTTGGCCTGCAGCACCGAGCCCGCTTTTTTGCGCGGTTCCGGTTGGTGGTTTGCAAACACACCCTAGCCCAATCGAGCCTGTACACAGACTTCTGGCCTTTCGAGCCAGCGGACAAACAACGAAAAGGCAAGAGGCGAGCGCAGTCACGTGCACGGCCTTCCTTCCCCGGTTGACTCAACAGCGAGAGCGAGAAATCCATCATGTTCCACCGGCTACTACGAGCACACACAAAACGGCCCTGAAGCGACAAAAATTCCCCATCGTCATCCCGTGCTTTATCATCAATCTCGAACATCAGGTTGTTATTTAAAGCCGAGTCGTCCTCATCTCGAAATACATCAACTGGGCTGCATTCTTGCTCCCTGTCTCTTGTTCAGTTCCGGTCCTCGTGTTTACCGCTCTTTCAGTCTCGCTTCTCCCCGCCTACCACAGCGTCATTCCAGCGACCCCGCCACCAAAGACACAAACCCCGGGAAACTCCAGCAACCACATCCATCGCGTTGTGCCCAAACCCTCAACAACAACAACAACAATATCCATCCCATCGAACAGTTAAAACGTCATTACAAATCTTAATACTCCCACATATTCTCTAAATACCCTGTTTCACAATGGACGAGTGGGATACCGTCACCAAGATCGGCAGCAAGGCCCGGTCCGGCGCTTCGCAGCGTGAGACGGTTGTGCGTGGAAAGGCCGCCCTCAACGCCGCCCAGCGCTCGGGCAACGTTATCGGAACCGAGAAGAAGTACGCCAGCGGCAATGCTGTAAGTAGTCCTTGGTGATTGGTGTAGAAGGAAGCCCCCTTTGCGAAGGTCCCGGAGGTGGCATGCCTCCTGTCCTGCTAGGTTCCCATGCAAGAAAAGCGACATCAACTGCAGCGAAGGCTCCAATCCCCCGAGTTACACCGTCACTAACACACACACTTTTTTTTGCCGTCATCCACAGGCCTCCAAACCCGCCGTCGAGGGCCAGCGACTGACCAAGGTCGACCGCTCAGACGACATCATCAAGCCGAACACGATCGGCAAGACGGTGGGCGACGCGATCTCGGCCGCGCGCCAGAAGATGGAGCCGAAGATGACGCAGAAGGACCTGGCCACCAAGTGCAACACCACGCCGACCATCGTCAGCGAGTTCGAGCGCGGCGTCGCGGCGCCCGACCAGAAGGTGCTCAGCGCCATGGAGCGCGTGCTCAACGTGAAGCTGCGCGGCACGGACATCGGACAACCGAAGTTCCCGGCCAAGAAGGGCGCGGACAAGAAGTGAGGGGGGTGTAAAGGCGAGCAAATCAACGGAAAAGCAAGAATAAGAAAAAGAAAAAGAAGGGAAAAAAAAATCGGGGTGTGGGCGTGCTTGGTCCCGTCTGCTGTGGTGCGGCGGCGCCGCGGTGGTGAAGCGTCGGTGTGGTGCGTTGAAGAGAGATGTGTTCCTTTTGGGGGACCTCGCTCTCCGTGTCACACCGAGAGTCCATCTTCGGGGGGCAGATGAGATGAATTGATCATTTCAGCGTCTCATCTTCCCTTCTTCTTTCTTCTCTCTCTCTCTCTCCATTCATACATTGGCTAGTGTAGCATCCGCACGCTACCGTCCTGTTTTTGAGCAGATATATTTCTTTCCTCCTTTGGCATGTACCGTGTTCCTTTTTGTTGCGTGGGCGATTAGAATACTCCGGAAATTCCTAATGTCCATTCATTTTCCTGGTTCCCTCCTTCGAGGTCTGTGTTTGCACAGATCACATGGCTATAAATTACAATCTACACATAGAATTAGTGCTGGTGTCTCTCGTGAAGCTCGATGTCGACAGCATGAATCACTTGTCGACGTGAATCACAGGAATAGTGTCAACTGGACGATTGTTCAAACTAATTTCATGTGATTGTTGTCTGGGGTCCCAGTATCGAACAGACGAGGAATACACGATCCAATCAAGTCCACTCCGCAATCCAAAAAGTCTAGATCCAAAAATGCATGAATCACCACCGACATCCAATTCCGTAGCTACTGCTAAACATAAAAAACTCGGGTATCAAATCACACCACCACGGCCACCACCACCAACACAGAGTAGTTCCGGTCTACCTCCACACATCTCTCATCTATCTACACCAACGCCAGCGCCGCCGCCGCGCGCTCGCGAATCACCCGGTCAACAGGCTGCAGCGCGCGCTGCAGAACGACATTCTCGCGGCCGCCAACGGTCAGCACGCGCACCCACTCGGGCGCGACCTCGCCGGCCAGCACCAGCAGGCTCTCGCGCGCCTCGGCGGCGGCCACCGGCACGCGCAGCGAGTCGCGCAGCTTCGCGAGCACGGCGGCCATGGCGAAGGCCTGGCGCGCGGCGCCGGGCGCCGACGACAGGCTGAGCATCGACAGCACGGCCGCGATGTCTGGGATGCGCTGGATGGCGGACTGGCGCTGCAGGGCCGCGGCGGTCGGCGGCGCGGGGAGGAGCGCGCGCGCGCGCTCTTTCTGGCGGATGCGGGCGAGCAGGTCGGGGCTGGGCGCGGTGGGCGCCGCGGCGGCCGCGGGCGCGGGGGCGCTGGTTGCGGGCTGGGCGGGGGCTGACGCCTCGGCCGGTGTTGCCGCGGCCGCCGCGGCCGCGGCGGCGCGCGCACGCACGCCGGCTTTGATCTCGGCGAGGGCGCGGTGGCCGCGCGAGAGAATCGGGTGCGACACCGCGGCCGCGGCCGCGTGGGCGGTGATCGGCGCCTGCGGCACATCCGAGATCGACAGCGTGTCCAGCTGCAGGTCCATAGCGTCGTCGTCATCCCCGCTGTTGCGGGTGGCGGCCGCCGCGCCGCCGGCCGGGGCCGCCTGGCCGGCCGCCAGCTCGCGCAGCTGGGCCTCGAAGCGGCGGGCAAAGCGCGTCTCGTCCAGCGGCGACATGAACACCGTCGGCGCCACCTCTATGCACACGCGCCCCTGGCCGTAATCGGCCATGGAAAACGGCGCCGTCTCGCCACCACCGCCTCCTTCCCCAGCCTCCTTCGCAGTCCCCGGAGGTGGGGCCGCCGGCGCGGCGTGCAGCCCCACACACCGGCGCAGATCCTCGACGGTGACGGCGCGCTTGCCCCACGTGCGCGACACATCGGGCATCAGCTCGGCCAGGGCAAACGGCACGTGGCGGCCGTTGTGGGCGACGCGGAACACCATCGTCTTCAGGAAGGCGCGGTTGAGCTCGGCCAGTTCGGCCAGAGCGGGTGGCAGGTCGGCGAACGGGCCGGAGTCGGGGGTCTTGGCTGCAGCGGCGGCAGCCTTGCGGAACATGTCGTCGATGCGGGCATTGCGGCCGCCGCTGGGGGTTGTGGTAGCCCCTGCCACCAGGGTGCGTTTCGACGGTGTGGACTTGGTGATACGGCCCCGGGGGGTGGTGGCCGGCGTCTTCGCTTTGGGTCTGGGGAGTGCGCGCAGGTTGATTGGGCCGGACGGGGTGCGGAGCGGCTGCGGCAGGCCGGTCGCGGCTGCGTCCTTGTCGGTGTCGGACGACACCGGGCCGGAGGCCGATGGTTGCTGCTCCTCACGCACCGCCCTGCGCACGCGTTTCTGGGGAGTCGCCGCCGTTGCTCTCGCCGGGGCGGTGCTAGATGCCGATAGAGCCGCACCATCCTCGTCGTCTTCGGCCGAGGTCTTTCTCTTCTTGGGGTTGGGGGTCGACACTGCCGCCGGTGCGGGCCGGGCGACTTCTACCACGGCGGGCTTGGCGAGCACCGAAGCTGGGCCAGCGACCTTGGAGACTCGGGTGAAGGAAGTGATGGTCCGCACCGCGGTGGTGGTGGCAGCTGCCGCCGAGGAGGCTTTGCGGATGCTGCGGCGGGCCATTGTGGAAGGTGTCGGGCGAAGCTGGATATGGAATGATGCAGATGAGTGTATCGAGAGGGGAGGAGCGAGATTGATAGCTGTGATGGTGAGTGATACTGCGGGAAGGAAGACACAGCCAATGCACTAGGTGAAGATGTTGGTGAATAGGTTTATCTCAGACAGCCACGATGCACAAGATAAGAATTAGGGAGGATATGTGTAAACAGGAGAAAGTGCAAAGGGTGTTGATAAGAAGGAGAAGGTGAGGATGTCTTGTTTTGTTGTGTGGAAGGAGAAGAAAAAATTGAAAATAAAAGAGTAAGGAAAGACCCAGGGAGATCGTCAACTTCTTGCCAGCAGAAGGTGGTCGCTCGCGCCTGCTCTGTTGCTGAGTAAAATTTGGAAGGGATTCACAGGCACGCGCGACCGACGCGCGAACATTTTGGCCGTGAAAACTCGCTGCTATCATTGGCTCCAGGCGTCTTCGGACCCCTGAAATACACGCAGGCCAATTATCCCAGCTCACATTGTTCCCTCTGCCAACCTGCCCCCCAGTGCCCACTCGCAGCCCTGGAGACATGGCCTGGCACGTCCCACATGCGCTGTATTTTTCCCAGGCCGCTTCGATTGACTGCCTTGGTAGAACAGACACTTTTGACCGGGTCATTCTCCAGCTGTACGAGGTTGACCTCTCACGGCTGAGCAAGACAGAAATCACTGTAAACACCGGGCTGCCGAGCCTTAGGAACCTTTAGTCATTCGAATTCACTTATTCAACGGTCAATAGATCTTCATTGGTCAGAAAATCCACCCAGGATGTCCTGTTAGAACTGGGCTGGGTGCATGACTCTACGCTGGAGAGCATTTTTTCTTGTCTGATTTTCGTGCAGTGGAGACGCGTTTCACTTCTACAACGCGTCGCGGGTAGTCGCGCCAGAAACCCTGTAGGGTTAGGGTTCAGTACTGTCGGGAAAGGCCCGCTGTTTATTTGGCAGTTTTTCTGATTTGGGCTTTGGAGGCCAGTCTGCATGATCTTATATCTGGTTTACTTTTTATCTTTACGAGGATAGGATCTTTTATTCATAAAAAACCCCGATCATGATATGGAAGACGACCTGTTGAATATTGGAATAATTCATGTTATATTATCCTTTGTACAGCCGGAAGTTCATGACAAAGAACAAGGCTGCGATGAACAGCCTGGGGAACAATGATGGACGCAATATGGATTTACGAAGAACCTAGTATGGGAAGGGAAGCCTTGGAAGGCATCAGGGATCCAGACAGGAGGAAGCCTGGATCCCATGGGGGATAAGAAGGAAGCTTTCCCCCCATCCATTCTAGCATAGTATTTCATAGCCATCAACTACTCATCTTGTTTTTTACCCCCTACCTTTGTGAATGGTATTGACTGCAAAGTTACGCTTCCAATTCTAACCGCTTTTCCTGTATTCGAACACGACCTGAAAGAAGAAAAAGAAAAAAAGGGAAAAAAAAGGGAAAAAAAGAAGAAAAAACAAAGAGGAGGATGTGGTGTGGGACAGTTGGGAGACAGTCCAAAGTCTGCGGGCAGGAAGACGAGGTGAGACGAGGCCGAGAGAACACCCACTCGATGCACATCATTGTCACGGACGCATCCAGATTTGCGTGGTCCAGGCGATGCGCCGTGCTTGTTGTTGTCCGGGTTAACAGGAAGAGAAGAGGAAGAGGAGGGGGAGGAGGAGGAGGAGGAGGAGGAGGGGAAAGCGCCAAATTTCACAAACGCGCTGCGACGAGAAGCCAAAGCCAGAGACGAGACCCGCCAACTCGCCGCTCTCTCGCCGCGTGGCAGATGTCCCCTGCAGCACCGCCGAGCGAGCCTGCACACCAGCGACCGAACGAATAGGCCCCGACGACCGAGGACACTCCAGACAGCAGCACCGAGAACCTGCGTCTGGCCCGATCCCATCTCAGACCCCGCAATACACGTCCCCCAGATCCGGCCCTGCGACTCGCCCCCCCCACTCACACCACTCACACCACCACCAGCGACTAGGACCAGCAGCAGACACAGTTTGACCCGGTCCACTATCCCGCTCTCCTCCCCTCTCAAAAGCAGCCAGAAGACATCCTGATACATAAAAACAAACAAACAGACCAAGCCGAAATTGCAGGTCCGCGCCCACGCCCACGCCCACGCCCACGCCCACGCCCACGCTCGCTCTCGGCGGTTCTCCCTACGCCCGACAGTCCAGTCCCCCGAAGAGGCGCCGCCAGGGTGTGTTCGTGCATGTTCTCGATCAAACACGCTTATGCTGTGTTGGATCTTCCTCTATACAGTACAGTGAGGAGCTTCTCTCTCTCTCTCTCTCTCTCTCTCTCTCTCTCTCTCTCTCTCCCCTTTCACACACTGAGTGAGTTGCGTTGCTGTTCTCTCTCTCTCTCTCTCTCCCCTTTCACACACTGAGTGAGTTGCGTTGCTGTATTACCGTGCTCTGGAGAGAGTGAAGTGGGCAAAAGTCAGTGGACTGTTGGGTCCGCCACCGGCCCCACCCGAGGTCCCGGGTCGCCGGGACCCGGGCCGCCACTAACTCCCAAACTAACACTCGGGACCTATTTTAGTAGTCCCGCGAAGTCAGCAACTGCGAAAAGCTCGAGTACATATGGCCCACATCTACGCTCGTGGCATCCTCACTCACAGGCCACCAACAATGCCATTCACAGACGAACACACGCATTCCAGAAAGAGGAGCAATGGAAACAAAAAGAATCAATAAGAAAAAAAAAGTCTAGTGATACAGCTGCAGTTTTCGGAGAAACGGACTCCCTAGAACCAGGGCTGGCGCCCATGTAATAATAATAGCCCATTTCCCCTTCTGTAAATCCCTTTCGTGTATCAAAACAGACGTGTCTCAACCTCCCCCTTCCAGGGTTGGTCAGAGACAGCAATTAATTCATGCCGTGAGCCAGCCATATAACCTCTATAAAAAGCAAAGCAAGGAAAAGAACGGACAGAAAGAAAAAAAAAGAAAAAAAAAAGGGAGACAAGACGCCAATTACTCCCCTCTAGAAGCACTGATGGCCGTATAACCATGGCGCAAAGGCCAAGAAAGAAGACGCAAGAAACAAGACATAACAAAGCAAAGAGGACAGATAGAGAAAATCCGAGAGTGATAACAGAGAGAGAGACTGCTGAGGTGGAAATGACGAGGATGAGAGGACAGGGAGGCTTGGCTGTTCTGGGCGAAATCGGCCTAGCTTTCCCCACGCGCAACAGTCAAGGCCAAGGCCGGAGTAAGCTATCTCCACAAAGAGAAACCAACAGGTGCACACCCCCCGGTCGGTAGCATTGGGGTTGCTAGAGCAGAAAAAGGAAGCAGAGCCAGGATTAAGACCACAGAGTGTATCAAAAGACTGCTTCTGGAAGGAAGGACTTTGGGAGGTGCGTGGGGGGACCAGAATATTTGGGGGAGAAAAAAGATTCTGTCACAAATATACCACCCTGTTCGGTCATGGCTTTTTGCCCCCTTTCTTGGGGGGGACGAGAAAGCTGAAGAGGGGAGGGTGTCGGGGAAAGAAAATGTGATAGTGAAGGGGGAGAATGAAAGCGGACGAAAAAGCCGAGGTGACGAGGACGCGAGAGAGAGAACATGGGAGCTATTGGAGAGGACAAAGCGAGCCGAGGTGTTTGCGTGAATATCAAGTGATTGTGGGAAGGAGGAGTTTTCGGGTTTGATTCGGTGGTCCACGTCCCAACGAAAAAAGAAGAAGAGATTTTTAAGGCACAGACAGGCTACCCCAGTTTCTCCCCCGGCCCCTGGAAGATTCGGATTCGGGCTAGAGGGAGAGTGAGGGTGAGAGAAGGAGAAAACTTTTCGAGGGTTTTTTTCCCTTGGTCAATCTGCGAAGAAGCTCCTTCACTCGTCCCAATTAGCTGCGTAGGGCGGTCGGAGCCGGCGCCCACTTTTCGTGCATGAAGCTGACGGGGCTCGGGGGAGGAGGCGCGGGAACGCTGTACTCGGTCTCGCAGATGGAGCGGATGGGAGTGGATGGCCGGTCCATCGCCAGAGTCTTGCTGAGGTTGGAGAAGAACGACTCGGCCAGGACGGGGCGCTGGGGAATGGGGACGGCGATGGGCGCCACGATGTGAGGAGCGGACATGGTGGTGGACATTGTGAGAGGAGAGGGTGGATGTATGGAAGTGAGGGCTGGTTGAAAATGGAGGATTTGGCGGGTAAAGATGGTGAGTACAGGATATTTGAATGGTGAGGCTGGAGAATGAAACGAACAACGAAGGCGGGAGAGGATGTCAGAGACAGAAGCAAGAAACAGTTGCGCACGGGAGGAGAGAGAACGAGACGGATGAGGAGAGCAGAAGTGTGAGTGAAAGATGAGAATGAGAAAATGAGAGAGAGAAAAGAAGAGGGAAGATCAGGGAACAGACGGGGAGAGATGGAGACAAGTTATATAAGTTGAAAAGGACAGGAACAAGAAGGGAAGGAGAGAGAGATGATCGGGACCAATAAATCCGGGGGAAGGCAGGGAGGAAAAAAAAAGAGGAAGAAAAATGCCCCAGAAAATCCAGGTGCTGGTCCGTCCTTCCTTCCTTTCTGACTCTGGTCTGACTTTCTGACTCTCAGACTCTGAGCCTTGTCTGAGGGAGTCTGGCGCTCTTTCTCTCTCTCACTCTCTGGATGGCTCCTTCCTGGGCGGGCCACAAACAGACACGCACTCACATACAAACACAGCGCAGTTTGCTTCGACTCCTTTCTCCTCCCTTCTCCGATCTCCAAAACAACCAGGAAGGCAGGGCAGGGGACAAAAAACACACCCCCCCCCGACCAGCCAACCAGTTTGGCGGATGTTCTTGTCCACCCCCTTTACCGGAGAGCCACAGACCGTCGTTAGCAAGGTGCTGTTGCACTTACATGTACTGCACAGTAGTATACAGGCACTCTGCTACGAGATAGAGACAAGCTTCGACGTGCGTGTCTCCAATGGCAGATACACACATACTGTACACATACACTCACTCACACACGCCCACACACCGCAAGATAATAACGCCTGGAGATCACCGCCTTCGTCCTATTCGTCTCATTCGTCTCGGACTGTCTAGATACGGGGGAACACACACACACACACACACACTTACTGTTGAGAGCTGTGCCAGAAACCGTGGTTCTACGAGGACGACCACGAAAAACAAATGATGGCGAGACAACTCGCTGGTTTCTGGCCAGGGTAACACACAACGAAACACACCACCCAAACAGGCTGGACTTGCGCACACGCCCCAAGGAAGGGAAAAAGACGAGAGGTGAGACTTGTGGGGGAAGGGTGTGTGGACAGAGAAGACAGAGAAGACAGAGCAGTGGAATTTGGGGTACTCTGGCCAACGTGGAGGGAACAGGAGTCGGTCAGCGTCAGCAAGTACTGGTACGGAGTGAAGACGAGCGTTCGTGTGTCTACGAAGGAGTCCATAGACACAAACCATCTGCATCGTCTCTTCGCGGACTTGCGCCGGCCCAGTGGCATATTGCAGCTCTCTTGCCAGATTGTCAGATCTGACCTCATACAATCTGCCAGACTGCGTCACCTCGATCTTCTAGGAGGAAGGAAAGGGCCATAAAGCAGAGATTAAGGAGTATACTACTATACGTATATACCTGATGTACAGTACATAGTATGTTGTGTATGAACAGTACTCGTAGGAAGCACCAAAATGCCCCTCTCGTGTCCCAGCCAGCCAAAAAGTGCTGGCCAACATCTGGGGTAGCATCAAGCCCGCATTCTATAAGAAAAGTCCGGGGAAAGCGAATTCTTTTCTTTCTCTTTTTCTTGGGTCAGGTCCCTGGAAAAACTGCCAAGCTAAAGGAAGGGGGAAGGGGGGGGCGGCAACAGCACGAGAGCATTGAAAACAAACGTGTGTTTGCTATGCTCACTCTGTGGACAATCATCGCATCATCCTCGTTCATGCGCCGGCCTTTTTTTTTTTGCTTTTTCTTTTCTTCTTTTTTCTTCTTGTTTTTTCCCGCTCACTCAGATTCCGAGGCTGCTACTAACCATATGAACAGTGGCCGGGGACTCTGCAAGGCCGACAGTCCTGGGCGGGCCAGGCCCCGGGGAGAAACGGGAAACACCCGCCGACCCATGCGCTGTCCCCATGTCGAGTGGTGGTCTTTTGGCCTCCATTTCTTGCTTCCGGTTTGAGCAGCGGCGCTGAGTTTGGACGGGCTGGCGGTGGGTGAGCGGACGAGCAAAGGGAGTCAAAGACACCCAGAACAGGAAACGAACCCTCCGCAAAAGGACAATGCGGAGGAAAACTTTTCACGACGCTGCGTGTTGCTCCTTCTCGGGCCGGAGTATCTTTTTCATTACATGGACTTTATGTTCCAGCTTGCGTTGTGTCTTCATGGTTTCTTTTTCGGGCGGCGTGGTTCTGTATAATCTCTCCATAAGTCAGGAGCTTTTGAAACCTCCGTCTGCAGCCACCGCCAGAAGAACAGAAGAAAGCAAAGGCAATAACGATAGAATGGGTGTTAGACACAGGCGCGTGGGGGGAAAGAGGGAAAGAAAGACGACGAGTGCGGTGATACCACCAGCCAGAGAAGCTGTAAACGAGCCGATTACCTGATTCTGCCATTTTGTGTCTTCTTCTGCGTCTTCACTACCCACTACACCTGATGACCAGTCTTGCAGTCAGCCTTCTTTCTTGACCTCTCCCTCTCTTACTCCGTAAGCTCTCTCGTGGCGGTTTGTGGATGGGGCCTCTCGGGTTGTGTATCTTTCTGGGACAGCCAATTTCACCCAGAACGGGGGAGACGATAGCATCATGTTGGAGTCATAGCTGATCCTGCTCTGAGCTCTCTGTCCTTTTGGAGTGTCCGAGGGGTGTCGCGGCTTTGACCTTTTTTTTTGTGCCTGTTGGAGCAGACATCCTTGGAGGCACACGTTCCTGCTTTTCGCGAATTTACATATTTACCCCAGACTTTCTTTTTTTTCTTTCTCGCTCGCCAACTGCATGCACCCTGTTTGTTGGGGTTTTGGTTTCTGGGACGGCTCGCCGTGGGTCCCTCACGCCTCACCCCCTTCGAACTCTTCGTCCCGAATAGGTTAGAGAAGATGTTTGAAGGGCTGTTTGCTAGCTGCTGAGGGGTGTGTTGGCTGGCCGGAATGTTTCCTGTGGTGTTTGTGGGGAGTGATGTGTAGGCCGGACGGGTATAAAGTGGTTCTCTCTGGCCTTCCACATATCAAGATAAAGAGACCAGAGTGTTTTGACGAAAACGAAAAAGGCCTGAACAAACGGGAGGAGAGACACGGCAGCTACTTTTTTCATCCTCGCTGCGTAAAACTGTCCCACACTTCGTTCCGTTTGTGTACAACACACACACACACACGGCCAGCCTCGCGAAGCCTCATCCAATCTTTCCAAACACCGACGGCCACGTAGGTGAGGCAAGTGAGGCAGGGCACTTTGCACGGCGAAGCGAAGCCACCTGTGCTGGAGAAGAAGTGCACAGAAAAGCTCTGGTGCCTGAGCTTACGCGGGGCCATCCATATCTAATCTGAACACCCAAGGGAACGAAGGGGAGGAAGACAAATAGAAGGACCAAAAAAAAAAAAAAAAGAAAAAGAAACAACTACAAAACGCGGCGGGCAAGCATACTCTGTCTGTCATGCTTCCCTCCCATCTCCCCCCACCCGGAACTTGGCCCCGTTGGCGCCACGATCTTCGGGGGGCGTGTGTGGTTGTGTTGTAGCTTGTGTGTTGTGTGTGTATGTGTGGGGGGGAGTTTGGGGCGGGTGAGAGGGTGGTGGTGGTGCCCAAACAGGGCTTTCGATAGTTTCAGGCGCCGTTTGCCTTTCTGTTGCTTTCCATGATCAGAACGGACGCTGGAGTTTCGTACACGGAGCAGTAAGACGGACGTGTGAGTGTGCGCCAGATTGGGCTTGCTGGCCCGCCCAGGCAGCAGACACGGTTTGGATGTAATCCTGATCGCCACAGAGGGAAACTCTGTGCAATGAAAACCTGGGGGCGGGTTCCGTGTCTACTCAAGTCACAGCGGCAGACAAAAAAAAACAATAGAAGGCAAATTTGCTATGGGGTAAGACTATATGTCTAATATGGGCGGGTGGGTGTCCATACGTTGAGTAAATTGGGATGATCGGCCGTGGTACTACATGTCCATTTAGGCGAGCGTGAAGAATTGCTGGCGCACTGGGGGAACTTTGGGGCAGTAACATTGACGTAATGGAGGAGATCCGCAGGCCTTGGGGTTCTACGATGCCAGAAAGTCGGTTTAGCATTTCGAAAAGGGGGGACTGCGACTTTCTTGTCTAACAACACGAAGTGAAAATGTGTAAGTTGGGATTTGGGGCAAAGTTAGGGTTACGATGAGACGCGTTTATAGGGAAGTCCATTAGTCAGAGTTTTCATAATCCGATATGGTCTAGTGGCTAGGATACCTCGCTCTCATGTTAGATCCGAGGTGGCCGGGGTTCAATTCCCCGTGTCGGAGTTTCATTTTTGATTTTTTTTCTCCTTCCATCTTCCTCAACTCTCTATCTTTTTCCCTCAAGATATTCAAATAGCGAGGATTCGTGATTTTCTTTTTCTTCTTTCTTTCAACCTATCTCTGTGCCGTGCTGGATCTGCGAACGCTGTTTGACACAGCTCCAGTAATTCGGTTCTGCATTGGCCAACGCGGCTGGTTGACAAACACGGAAATTGTGTGCCGTCATCCGGATCCAGCGAGTGCTGCCAAACGAGGAACAAACCGTGGACCAGCCGTCGTGTGATGTTCAATGAAAAATTTTCAAATAACCAAAAATATAGGGGGTGGGAGTAGGGGTTTCTCCAATTCTTAGGGGTGCCGAATCCTGATGTTGATGAGAGTTCTGAAAACTTTTGAACAGGCCGGGGGCATGATTTCTGCTCAGGATTGACCCAACGAGACATGTCACACAAAGCTTTTCCTTCAAGATGTCTTGGAGAAAGAAATCCCGTTGCGACAGTATCCATCCTCCTTACCGCCCTTCTAAATCCGTCGCTGCGGCCGCTGAGACGCGGGCCGGATGCCTCATTGCCCTTACGCGGCGGGAGACGGGGGAAAAGACCCTCCAAGGTTGCACAGGCGCGTCTCTTCTTCTGTTTGCGTGACCAGAGACATCATGGATGAGAGGCGCACAGAATTTGCGGTGAGGGGGGAGCTACAGCGCAACGTGGGATATACCATGGCAAGACGTGGGTTAAACGTAGTAGTGGAGGGCAAGAAACGATCGTTGGGAAGCACAGGAGATGACGGGCTGCGCAGTTGGCCGTGTTTCATTCAGACATTCTTCTTTTCCTGGTTGGTGTGTCTTTCACCGGCTGTCATCTCGGCTTATATCGCTTCCCCGTGCAGGTGGAAGGAGAAAGAAGCTCTGGTCTGTAGCTGGGCCCGATCCTGGTGGCACACGATGGGCCTCCGGATGCACGCTGTGTCTCCCCTCCAACCAAACGAGCTCTCCGAGGAGAATACGCTCGACATCAAGATTGCGGTGAGGAGACGTCGTACAGAATCCTCTTGTCACCAGCGTCGTTTCGCCCTCCGTGCAACACTCCGCCTCGCTTCCCCGACTGACACTACCCGGTTCCGGGGAAGCCTTTTGTGGCGGGACACAGAGAGAGGCCGTCCGTAAGGCGAAGTCCAGGTTCACACACAGCATTACGGCAGAATATGTCTCGTTTTGTTCTTTTCCTACGTCAGATGAAAAAAGGCCAACGAAGAGACCAGCGACGCGTAGATGACAGGATATCGGTGGGGGTTCTAGGACCATGCTTCCACCGCATTCTACAGCCGTGCCTCGGCCTCGGCCACGCGCTCCTTCTGCACCGCAAAGCCGTGCCGCGGCGCATGCACTCTGACAGCCTGGCCGGCGGGCGTGGCCACCTCGAACACGACCTCCCCGGCGTCGAGGCCCACCAGCACGCCCGTGTCCTTGTGCGAGCTGCCCGAGTCGACCGGCCACACCACCACGCGGTCGCCGCGCTGCAGGCCCTGCGCCTGCACCACGCCGTCAACGCCATCGACGGCCGGCGGCGGGCCGTCCAGCGCCGGCGCGCCCAGGATGGCGACGACCGCCTGCGGACCCGATACGGTCGTCGGCGCGGGGGCGGTCCTGCGGGCCGCGGCCGTGGCGGTCTGGAACCGCTGGATCCACGCATGGGTGCGCGGATACGCCGCCGGCGAGAAGGCGTCCGCCGGCAGCGCGCCCGGCAGGCCGCAGAGCCAGTGGAACGGCCACACGGCGTCGATGTCCGCCAGCGACGGGCCGGCGGCCGCGGCGCCGCCCAGCACCCAGGCACGGCCGTCGGCCAGCAGCACGTGCTCGAGGAACTCGAAGGCAGCACGCGTCTCGACGAGCGCGGCAGCGCGCCCGCGCGCCATCGACGCGGGCGACAGGTCGGCGGCGTGGAAGAAGCCGCTGCGGTCGGCGTAGTAGGCGGGCGACTGCAGCAGCGGGAGGTCGGGCGGGAGCAGGGCGGCCGCGTGTTGGAAGATCTGGGTGTCGGTGGTGAACGACTGCAGCAGGCGTTGGGCGGCTTGCGGGGACAGCCCGGTGGGGGTGCTGCCGGCGGCGGCGGCGGCCGGCGGTGGCGGGAGGAGCGGGGCGCGCCAGGCGGGGCTGGTGAGCGACTCCAGCTTGGCGAGGATCAGCCGGGTGTCGAAGAACACGTCGCGGTTGATGGCGACGATGGGGATGCGGCGGTGGCGGAGGCCGAGCGCGGCGATGTCCGGGCGCGGGAGCAGCGGCGGTTGGATCTGGCGGGAGGGGTTAGTTGAATATGGCCAGGCCACCGGTGGGTTTTTTGCGGGCGGGAACGCGTAGAAGCGCCGGACTTACACACTGCGAATAGGGGATTCCGCGGAGGGCCAAGTACCACGTCACCCGGCGGGCGTACGGTGAGTACGGGTAGTGGTAGACGACGATTTTGATATCAGTGGCCATGGTGTGTCTTTTTCTTTTCCTTTGTTTGGGGTGTAATGTGTAAAAAACCCAGTGATCACGATCGTGGGATATATTTTGAAGTTGTCGATGCCGGTGTCTTGCAGATGCAAAGTTTGGGGTCAAGTCCAAAGCACGTGCGTATTTGGCTTCCGGCCGGACCCCGGATTAATCATAGCCGACTCCCGAAATGCGGAGAAGCAATGTAGTGTGTACATGTGCCGCTGTGTATTCTGTGCGACGATACAGGTACCTGTACATGCATCTGGCACTAACACACTATTTTGATCCAACCCGTGAATCAACTATATCGAGAAGAAACAATTGGTCTGCGAACTGCTCTGCTTCGGAGGCGAGGTTTATATTCTCAAGGGTATTTATCTATATCGTGATTATTGAATAGAGTGACCCTCGTTCTGAGAAAATATTCGGGAAGCCAGATGATGTATTGTCACCCAGGGCTTGCACTTACACATAGCATCCGATCTGGGCCTCCGGGAACACATCAGATTGGACGCCGAACCCCGGTTGGTCTTTTCCGATGTGGCGCGGTGTTGCTGGTCTCACCGGGTGGGAGGGTTCTTCCGGGGACTTTTGTTCAAGGAAAGGACGTGGGTCTCCGGCGTAGTGTGTGCCGGGATGGGATTGGAGGTCTGACTGGCGGGGCGGATCTCCGGGCGTTTCGGTCCGGGTTCTGCGCCGCCTCGTAATTCGGTGGTCCCGGGCCGATGTCCAAAAGATAGCTGTGAGTAGCTCCGATGACGAGTCTCTGCTCCTGCGGGAATCCACTGTACACACCTGATACCAGCACTTGGAGTCCAGGCTCAAACTCTTAATAGCGGTATCATCAACCAATGCCTCATGAGCGACAACAAGCTGATCGGCACCTGGTACGGCAGCGGCCAGCTCTACCAGGCCAACTTTTGGCTGGAGGACTACTGGGACGGCAAGAGCCCGAATTTCTCCTTGAAGGGATCCACGCACCAGGTTTTTGGCGATCACTTTGCAGGTTTCGATGGGTACACGGTCTGCTCAAGGTATATAGCACGGGCATTCTATAGAAAGGTAGAAACCAAGGCAAACTGACTGTCCAAATAGTCCACTATGGCCATGTATCCTAGTAATAGTTGATAATATGGGGCAGGTAACACCAGCCCCTGACTCGTGCAGACTACATACACCCCCACAACCACGCGATGGTATTCTGATCGGTACTGTTCTTGGTCCAGTCACCCGGCCCTTCCTCGCGCCACACCCTCTCGCGCGCGCGGAACGAGTAGAACATGTTCTCGGGATCGTCCACCCAGCGGTCCCAGCGCGGCCAGCGGCCGGCCAGCACGAAGGCCTCGAGCAGGTCGTGGGCGGCGATGGTGGCCGTGTCCCACAGCACGTACGCCGCGTCGCGGTGGCCCTGTTCGAACGCGTGCAGGCTCCATTCGCTGACGTGGCGGCCCAGGTGCAGCGCGCGCCAGATCGTGTACGCGCCCTCGTCGGTGTCCCAGGCGTCGGTCTGGCAGCCGCGGGTCCTCAGGAAGTCGGATTGCGGCGTGAACTCGAGGTACTGGTTGCTGTCCTTCCAGAGTCTTTGGAGGGCGAGCGGGAAGTCGGCGTATGGCTTGGTGAGGGCGTGGCTCATCATCGACCTCGCGGTGAAGGAGTCGGACTTGACGAGGTGGTGGACGAAGGCAATGCCTTGCGAGAGCTAGAGATGGGTTCAGTCAGCCACGGCTCCTATATCTCAGGAAGAATAGCACATTCTATCTGAGCTAGATCCGGGAATGGAATGGTCAGCTCACCCATATTTCTCTCCATGGGGGAGCACTGCTGGGACGGAACTCGGGGCTTTCGTAGTGGAAGTAGTTATGCCAGACACTCCCAAACTTGACATCATAAGCAAAAATCTCGAAAGTCGCTAAATACAGAACGTGTCAGTCAGCCCCTCAGAACCAAGCCAAAAAGAAAGACCGACTTGACAAACCTTTCGAGACCTCTTCAACGAGGAAGTCGGACGCACACGCAACCTGCTCAATCTCCCACGGCGGGATCGAAGCAAAGAACTCCCGCTCGAGATCCACCAGCCCGACCGGCCTGTCCGGCACCGCGTGACGCGCAAATGGCACGCGGAAGAGCATGTAGAAGATCTCCAGGCGGTAGAACGCGCGGCAGAACCGCAGCTGCTCGACCGCTGACAGGCCCGTCTTCTCGGTGTCGGGCGCGGGGCGGCGCGCCCAGAGCTGGCGTGACCGCCACGCACGATTGGCGAACACGGCCGCCATGACCTCGATGGCCGCGTGCGTGCTCGCCATGCGCCGCAGCCGCGCCACGTCGTGCGTGAGGAAGCGGGCGGCAAGGGCCGCCGGGTCGGCGCGGAGTGTGTGGACCAGCGCCGCGGCCGCGGCCGGGGCGCCGTCGCGGAGCTGCGGCAGCTGGGACGCCTCCAGCGCGGCGACCGCGTACGGCAGCAGGGCGGGGGTGACCAGGTGCCGCAGGGTGGATTTCTCGTACAGCTTGTGGGCCGCGTGGATGTGGCGGCAGCTGAGCACGGCGGCCTGCAGCGCACCCAGGGTGTCGAGGTACCGCAGAATCTCCGCGATTGTCTCCGGCGGGATGTCGACGATGCGGGCCATGGTTGAGGTCGTGGTTCTCCGGGGGATTGATTCCGAAGTATCCGATAGGGGTCTGGGGGAACAGGTCATTTCAACGCTAGCTGACTAAGTTCGGGAGACGTGGCTGGATGTGGATATTTCGTGGCCGGGTCCGGGTGAGCGCCGGGGCAGGGCGCTGAAATAAGCTGGGAAAATCAAAGGTCCCGGCGTCTAACATGGTTCCATGAACCAGTCATTAGATATCGGGAAACACGAGATGAGCCATTTTCTAGTCTCCCCACAGACTGTGATCTCCTGGTTCATGACTGGATAGGACTGTCAATGATGAGAGGGCCACTGGCATGAATCGTGGCTGAGAGTTGACACCATAACCCTAACCCTAGCATGTAACAACCACGGAGCAAACGCAGCAAGGTTCGGGACGCTGGATGACTTGTAGCCGGGAGCATGGTCCCGCATCGGCCTCGGTATGAAGACCGGCGCCAAACGTGGAGAAGGGCATGTTTCGGTGTCCTGCGAGGGATGACTTGGTGTCTGCTGGGTTATATGGAGTGTTGAATGTGGCGCCAGCTATAGGAAGCTAATGGAGCGGCCTCTTTCTCCACAGAGGCCAAGTATAACACATTCCTGATTTCTTTCATGAAATACAAGTCAACCGCAGCCAACGGCGGTCAACTGATAACATGATATTCCGGGGCCGTGTGAACCCCGAGTCAACGCCCGAGCATGTCCCGGGGCCCGGAAGCACGTGGATGGCGGCCCAGGAGCAAACGCCCATGGAAGGGGTTCGTTTGGGCGGCAGGTTCCGGTGCAGAAGTCGAACACCTTGTACAGGGACATTCGGAGGGCCAAATCTGGAGTACGCGTGTCCCCAACACACGGTATTTTTGGATGAAGTCGCTGGCTGAATCTGGCTTTTACCCACCGTGCCATGCCCCCCCATTCCCAAGTTCAGGGCCAAAAGAGGGTAATATTTCCCAATATAAAAAGACGAGACGAACGGCGGCCCCCCTGGCAGAGTCATCACTCGATCATCGCAGGCCGCAGCTGAACGACAGATGTGGTCAAGCGGTCGTCACAGGGGCGAAACGAAGGATTGGACAATACGACGCTTTGGTACAACACACACACACACACACACACACACACACGCCGAGAATCTAAAAATACTGGGGAAGAGGTATCTAGCTGCTGGTCGCCTTCTTCTGGGCTGGTTTAGGCTGGGGAGAGTCTTGGGAATCGAGGAATCTAAGGCCGAGAAGAGACAAGTCTTCGCTTGCTGGTCTCTCCCCTCCCCCCCACCTCCCCAAAGAGAACAAAAAGGGACAAGACACCAGGTACCAGATACAGATACGAAGGGCTGTTCATGCGCTGCCAAGAGCCGAAAACTACCGGATATTTTGAGGAGGTAGATGGGAGACAAAAAATCCCGGACGGACGAACGGTGTAAGTTAGTCGAGGAGTGGTACACCAAAGGATTATATCGAAGAGTGGCGAAAAGGAGGGAGCAGAGATGGATGCCACGTTCATCCACGGACGTTTTCTGTTCTTATCACGGCCGATTTCACAGGAGAAGGGAGACGAAGAATATGTACATACATGTACTGATGTACTGTACTGTATGGAGGTACATGCAGAGAGAACGGAACGGATGATAAAGGAATGCTTGAACTCCCGGAAAGTTGCAAAGATACTGAAGACAACTGACAGAACGAAACATCTCCAGATTGATGCCTAAGACCCAAGGCTTCAATGGCTCCCCTCACGACGACACCGGAATTGATTGGCTGGCCAAAACCCTCAGGCTCCAAAATCCCCAAAATTCCAGTGGACTAGCTCTTCCCTCGTCTCTTTCTCTTTTATGGACCTATCAGACGTCGGCGATATCGCGTACAGGTACAAGAGCGACAAAAGGCAGGCGCTACCCAAGTCACCTATCCAGAACCTTCCTTCCCTGCTTCCTTCCCTTCCCCCTCTACCGGAGCCGATAGCCAGGGCCACAGAAGATGGATATAGAACGAGAAAGAGGAAGAGCAAAGGCAGGCACTCCCTAACACGGCAAAGAGGGGGACGTGATTTGATCCTCCCTGGAACAACGGAACATGACGAAACGAGAAACAGACGAAAAAGAAAACGTGAGATTTCGCGAGGAGCATTGACGGTTACGTCATTGCGCGGTCACTGGTGTTTGGGTGTGCTGGGGTGGGCTTTCTTTTTGGTTTCTTTTTTTGGGCGGCAGTGGAACTTGTGTTCGTGTCCTGTGGCCAGCCAGCCAGACAGGAAAGAAACAGAAAGGAAGAAAGAGACCAGTAATAAAAGCATGCACAGCTTTTTGTTCCAAGACCCAGAAAAACGGACAGAAACGCCGAGTGCGCACGGTGGAGGGACACTGTGTACATCTGCACAGTGACAACACAGTGCTGCGGGTCTCTTTGACGATTTCTCTGTGATTTTCGCGAAGAGAAGAAAGAAAGAAAAGATATGGGTCTCCTCCCCTCCCCCTCTCTGTTCAGAATCGTGAAATGCCGACATCTACAGTAGATACCGGAGTTTGCTGATGGTATTCTTGGCAGCTATGACAGGAACATTGTACACCTGGATTCTTGCAAACTTCAGACGTGAAGAGCCAAGCGGGTTGGCGAAAGCCCGGAAGCCGTATTACTATCACGTGTGGAAATATCACGTGTGCTGGAGACTGGCTGGCGGGGGTTTGACGATAAGCCGTGGTGGCGTCTTGTTTATTTGGCCGTCTTGATCGCGACATCCTGCAGATATATCCTTGGTTATTCAGACGATTTCCTTCCGGGGAGGCGTTTTTGGTTCTTTTCCCCTCACTTGTCCAGTGGCAATCTGGGCACGAATTGGTCAGCACTGGGGGCAAGGCGGGATTGTTTGACAGACAGACAGACCGACCGACAGACAGCAGACGGCAGACATATGTTCAATGTGGGAAGAACACGAGACGGAGGCACAAGAAATGAGGATTGGCCTAATAACAGACACAAGTATTTTGGTGACAAGACATCTGCTATCACAGGCGTGACACAGCGAAGCCGACAGCGGGAGGATCATGTTTGTGCTCTTTGCAGAGCTGAGAGACTTTGTGCTATACTGCATCCCATACATCCTTACTGAACATTCATGCATGATATGCACGAGTCCACACACATGTTGATGTACCTGTACCTGCAAGCTCCCAAGAACACGAAGGCGAATCATCTTTGCTGACAGGCAATATAGCGGTGGCCGGCATGATACTCGTAACCTTTGAGTGGTTGGCCACCGATCGTCCCCTGCTGATGTTCATTCTTGCAGTTGAATGAGCATGGTTAGTCGTCATCGAAACAAGGTGGTGTAAGAGACCGAAGGAAGCAGGGCTGTCAGCGCAAACTCTGGAGTGCTGCGACAACGTGCTGGTGCGGCTGGATGCTTGTTATACAGCTTCCATGTACATGTACTGAAAATATCGACAGCAGCGAGAAGTCACGAAAAATAAAAATAACAAAAAACAAAGATCCGGGGTGGATTCCGCAGCATTTTGTGTCCATTCTTTGGGGGGACGGAAGCCCGGAGAGAGGAAGAGAACAAATTCAAATAAATAAATAAATAAATAGATGAAAAAAAAGAGAGAGAAAGAAAAAGAGAGAGAAAAAAAAGAGAGAGAAAAAAGAGAGAGAGAGAGAGAGAAAAAAAAAGAGCGATCGCGTGCTCGCACGGTGTGGTATCGTGATACCACGCATGTCACTTTACACGTGCAAAGTGCCCTGCTTATACATACACTGTGTGATTATCGGCACTCTGGGAACGGCCATGTAACACAGTGCCGGCACCACTGCCACATCTACCGTCCTCCGGAGGTTTGGGTACTTGGGCTCTCAATTAATAATGTAGCATTTCCAGACCCTGATCCGGGAGCATATTGGGGACATTATATGCCCAGGCATGTACAGTACTGTACAGTACTGTACTTGTGGTAACTGTAAGGTATGTATCGTGCTGGTGGTTGATTCGTCGTCCCACGATTTCGATTTCTTGCGCCACTTTGGCTCTATTTTCCACCTTGCCCAAGCACAGTGCGCCCCAGAAAAAACCAGCCGGCCGGGCCATTGCCCAACATTCCGGGATTGTGCCGTTTTCTTCTCCTTTGCTGGGGATGGTTAAAGCCGTGCGCAGACGCTTTTGGCACTTTGCGCACCAAAAGAGTGGACCCGCTTATAACACACACACTCAAATTTTTTCTTATTTTCCCTATCTTTTTTTTCTGCTAGTTTCTGTTTGTCTCTACCATGAGCCGAAGGCACCTTCCCTCCCAAAAAACGAACCCAAGTCGATTCCCCCCCCAGTTAAATTCAGACCAAACGTCATATTTTTTTTTTCTTTCCCCCATCACCGCCTGGTGACGTCGTCTTTTCATTCTTCCTCCTTCACTTTTTTTTCTCCCTCTTGCTTCTCAACACCACACAGCATCAATAACCACCAACCTCTCAAGAGAGCTTGATACCGATCCCACTTACATTGATTTTTACGCCCGAAAAAAAAAGCTGCGGTTTTCCTCTCCCAAAAGGCCTTGATTTCTTTATCTCCTGGTGTCCAAAAAAGATTACCATTGGAATCTTTCGATTCTGATTGATCGTGACTCGACGTAATCTTCACCATATCTCTTTTTTCTCTTCTGCTCTTCTCTCTGTGTGTATCGCCGACTTGTTCAGTTCCCGGATCACCGGAATTCAGTCGTTATTTTTTATAATTACTTATTCATTCGTCCATTATCGCTATCGTTATCGATTCTTTAATTCCATCTCTCCCCGTTTCAATCTCAATTCCCTTCGTTGATGAAAAAGACAAGTCCGGTTGCGGGAACACCACTTCAAAATCCTCGGCATCACCAGACTCGGCGACCAACGAACCAGAATCAAACAAACACGCAAACGCACATTAAAGAAAGCGGAGCGGGTTGAATAAAAAGCACGGTATCAATCAGTCACTGAATCCAACCAACCGAACAATTACTCTTTGGGCAAAGCTTCGTGTCCTTCGTTGGGCTTGATAATACCACCTACCACCTTAATCTTCTATCTTCCCTCGCTTTTCTCTGAATATCGTCTAATCTCTTTTTGATCTTGCCCATTCTACCTTAATTCCAGCCTCTCAGATCAAGATCTGTTCTGTACCTATTTTGATTTCTTCTCCCGCTTTTACATTTCTATATTCTATTCTTACTCTTGTCTTCCTTCTCTTCTTCTTTCCACCCATCTATTCTTTTGCATCCTTCTTGCAAACCACCTACTGATTTAACTGATCCCCCCCCCTCGAACACTGCTTCTATATCTGGATGCTCGCTTTTGTCTCACACCACTCACACATCTTCACTCTCAATTCAAATCAAACCCGTGCTCTCCTCTTTTGACACCCCGAAACTGGTCATTCTCCCTCTCCTACCATACAGCGACCTTCTTGGAACTTTGTTCGGAATCCGGATAGGATTTCGCGCATATCGACTCAAGTCTATATCGTCTTGGCCGTCTTATCGATTCCCTGTTGGCACTGAATACATTTTTATTCCTTTTCTTCTTTGCTGCTCGAGACTTTGGCTGTCTCTCCAAGCTGCCTTTACATCATCGAGCTTCTCTTATAACAAGCCTTCTATATCCGTCCCTGTTGTACAAAAACCATGGCTGCTACACGTCCTGTGCGCGAGTCTACCTCGCCCGTCATGGCTTCATCGTCACCTCCTCGACCAGGTAAACACTGACTCTCTGACCCCCGACCCTTCCGCAAGCCCTTCCTTGTGAACGCTATCCCACCGCCTTCCCCCTGCTGTCAATTAGGTCCACGAAGGCAACTGTTCCTTCTACTAGCGGCCCGCCTTTCTTCTTCTCCGTTGAATGCTTACATTCCCTCAGCTTGTCTTTGCCTCCTCCATCACTTAAACACTTACATACATCGCCTTCCTCTTCCGTCTGCTCTGTTCCCCTCATCAAACCCCCACCACCCCAAAAACCAACGTCCCTCCTCGGTGTTGAACCAACGTTGGCCTAAACTAACATGCTTCATGATTCTTTAGACGTCCCCCGCAAAGACGCGAACGATCAATCATCCGACAACAAAGCCAACGCCTCAACGTCAGCGAGCCCCAACTCACAATTGTTTGGCGGACCGCCTGCTGCCTCTCTCAGCCTCGAACTGAACCCCTTTGAACAATCATTTGGAGGCGGTGGCTCTGCCGACTCGGCCTCCAACACGAAACTGCCTCCCGTGGCTGCCTTGACATCTCCTGCTCCTCTCTTGCCCAACGGCGGCACCACTCCATTCAACTGGCCTGGCGGTTCGCTACGAACCGGCCCCCTCAGCCCCGCCATGTTGTCCGGTCCGGCGACCGACTATTTCGGCGATGCCCATCATTTCAAGAGCGGCTTTCCCACCCCGAACGAGTCGTCGATGCGCACTGGCATGACCCCCGGTGGCTCGTTGACCATGTTCCCTTCTCCCAGTCCCTCTCAAGCCATGTTGGGCCTGGCCGGCGGCGGTGCTACCCCGAGCACACTCGAGTTCCAGCGCACTGCTGCTAGCGTTGCCGCCAAGCGCGCGTTGCAACAGCAGAACACCGCTGCCAACTTGCTGCCTCCCGTTACTTCTGCCCCGCAGAACCTGATGCTCGATGCCGTCAAGTCGGAGTTCAAGCAGAACGGGGGGCCGTACGATCCCCATGACAACGATGCCGCCAACGGCCTGTTCATGCTGGCGCAGGGACGCAACGTGCCCCCGGCTCCGGTCCCTGTCACCGCCCCGATGAACGTGTCTGTTCCTGTTCCGCAGCCCAACGGCGTTGGCCCCAAGGGGGGTGCTCCGGCTGTGATGGCTGTGAATGGCAAAAAGGCTGAGCACATGAACGGTGCTGGATCGTCGGCCGGCCCGCCATCGCTACGTGATGTCAGCGAGCCTATGACGTCAGACTCCGAGGACAGTGACGCAGCTCCTCCCACCACCAAGGGCCGGAAACGTGGCGCTGCGGCGGCCAACGGCAAGGGCGCTTCGGCGGGTAAGGGTGCGGCGGCGAAGAAGGCACGCGTCTCCATGGAAGGAAGCCCCGATAGCACTGGCGGAGACGACGATAAGCACAAGGATGACAAATCAAACCTCACCGAGGCCGAGAAGCGGAAGAACTTCCTGGAGCGTAACCGGTATGTTTCCTGTTCTCCACACTTTCATGAACGCCATGGCAAAGAGTATCTGCTAACCTTGTCTGTTTTCTGCTCAGCGTTGCTGCCCTCAAGTGCCGTCAACGAAAGAAGCAGTGGCTCTCCAACCTTCAGCAGAAGGTCGAGTTGTACACGAGCGAGAATGAGTCGCTCAACGGCCAGATTGCCTCCCTCCGTGACGAGGTTGTCAGCCTGAAGGCCCTGCTGTTGGCCCACAAGGACTGCCCCGTTACCCACCAACAGCAGCAACAACCTATGCATGGTGGCTTTGTGCCTGTCCCCGAACCCTTCAACCCCCAGATGAACCCCTACGGCATTGCCGCTGGTGCTGAGCTTGCCGGTGCTGGTATGAACGGCCCGGGACGCAGACGGTTTTCGTGAACGCGTCCCGTCTCGAGCTTAGACCCGTCCTCGGGCCAGACACGGCCATTTCCGCTACAAACGCCGGTTTGATAACAGAAGCAAGGCATTGCTGCGAACAAAGGCGATGCGTGAGGGAAGACCAGTGGAAGGTCGTCTATCAAACGTGGCTTCCCTCGGAAAGAAAAGAAAACCACGAGTGTGCCGGCTTCCGCTGGCACACTGACCTATGAGGTCATTGACCTGTTCTTTTTTTTTTTTCTTCGGGGTTAAAAGACATCCAACCCCCTGGGCTGCACTGGTGGGTCTGGGGAAAGAAAAAAATAACGGCGGGCAGAGGTGCTTCGGACTTGGCATGCTTGAAGATTTGTCTTGGCCTTTTCTTTTTGTCCGTGGGGTCGGGCTCTTGCCTGATACATCGACATGGAAGAACCAAACAAACTTCGGGCCAGGTCCTAGCGCTTGACCGTGCGTGTGTGCGTGTATGTTTTCTTTTGGGGTGTTTGCCAAAGTCAAGTCCTTGACCGAAAACAGCAGAGCAAGCGAGGGGCCGACTCGTGGAATCCCGTGCGTGCACGTGGCCGGGATCGCTGTACAGATATCGGCGACCCTCGAATGTCTTCTCTCATGTTCTAGAGGACGACCACGACGAATGAACTGTTTTAATGTTTTTTTGTTTCTTTAGTTTCTAGAGGCAAGGCACTGGGAGTCCTTGATGTGGCATGCCGATACGTCTCTTCGTGTGTGGCAGTGACGCCTGCAGGGACTTGCTTGGGCTGGGCGAGAGGGTCTCTGGTACTTATTGCGGGGAGTGTACTGTGCTTGTGTTTTTGGATGGGTTTTGTTCGTTGCTTTCTGTTCCTGGTCGGGTCGGTCTTGTGCCCTTCTCTCGTGCTTCGTTTTCTTCTTGGGGCGTTTTTATATCTGGGTTTGCTCGTCAAGTGTGGTGCTCTTTGCTTTTTGGTACTCTTTGCTTCTTTTTTTCCGTCTCCGGTTCTCTTGATTTATTCTCTGCTGCTGGTTGCTTCTTTTGCTTCTTTTACGTTACGGCTCAGTCATGATATCTCGTTTGCAATTCCCCCTCAACAGGGGGGAAGGTTTTCCATTGCTTATGTTTTGTTTCTTGCTTTTCATGGAGGGCTCACGGGCGAGGAGCAGTGATATCGGGGTGGATGTATCTAGATCTCTCAAAAAGATTTCAAAACAGGAAAACATACCAAAAAAAATTACTAGGGAAATACGGACTGGGGAAGGCATTTGTTCTTTTTTTTTCTTCTTCCTTTTGTCAATCTTGTCGCTTTTTTCTCTTGACTTTTCGTCGCGAGTTTGTGCTTTGCTTGCTTGCATCGTGGATTGCTTTGCAGATGTTACGGATCACGTTTTTTTGCCACGTTTTTGCATGTCTTCGTTCAGTGGGGGAGAGTCGGTCCTGCTAGGGTGGCCTTTTTCGGTAGATTGTATTTTATGTGTTTACCAACCAGAGCGTGTTTCTTTTTCCGTCTTTCGTCCCGTGCTTGGTGATCGTCGCGGTGAAGCCCATGTGTCATCATCGACGATTAGACGCTTGTCGAAACGTCACGTGCGTACCGACGTGACTCTAGTCACATGGGCCTAGCTGGACGTGTGTTGCACGCTGATTGGCCCCATGCGCCACAGGTGAAAATCAGTCCTGATTGGGTGTAGCGTGTTTTTTCTGCACTGGGAAGTGAATTGGATTGTAAACAACAGCCACAGCATGTTTTTTTTTCCTCTTTTCCTTTTTGCTCATACAAGTAACCCTTGGTGATAATAGTCTTTTGGCCTCTAATCCTTTTTTTTATTCTTTTTCTCTCCCCTCCCGACACTTCGTCATTATCTTTTTGGTTCTCTTGGTCCGGAACATCCACAACACGCAACGACACGGAGACTTTACGATACCCGCGCTGAGAAACACATTTTTTATTGTTTTCGTCTGGCAGTTATTTCAAGCATTTCTTCCATTTTTGCGGGCTGAGAACGAGAGAGAGAGAGCGGGCTCACAGTGCTGGAATTGGCATTTGCACGCGACGCGACAGTGCACGTCTTGTTTCTTCTTTGTTCTCTCGCCTTTTTTTTTCCGTCGGTATCACCGCCTTTTTCTTCGACGACAGCGACGACGCGCACATACTCCGAGCCGCGACCGCTTTTTATACGAACGAGGCTTCGGAGCTTGAGATACTTCCTTTTTCAAGAAGAGCGCCGAGATTCCTACGTCCCGCGCCCGGAGTTGTGGCCTGCTGAAACGACACGGTTCACATCCCCCTCTCACACCGTGGCCGAACACTTTCGACGACACCCCGAGGAACCCCGATCCCCGGAGACACACACACACATCACGCCGACGTTACTTATCGCTACACGACTCTTTTTACGCGCGCGCCTTTGTGTTCTCTGCATTTCGTTCTGGTCTTTCCCCGCGCTCTTCCCGGCTTGATGGGCGAATGAACGGTTGCCATCCATGTCGGCTGTTCTTCAACCTCGCAGACCGCTGCAAGTGCTGAGCATGAACAATCCACCGGACCGGAGATTCAGTAAGCGGCTGGCAGGTAAGGTCTTTTTTCTTTTCTTTTTTCTGCTTTCTAGTGAGGAGGGGGAAGGTGGGATGGCGGGGGGGAGAGATAGAGAGCTGTGTGACTTGTGTAGACGTGACGACGCGCGCATGCAGGACTAACGGGTGCCTTCTCCACTGCCAGCTGCCACCTACGACGAGCAAGATGGCGATTTCCAGTTTTCGCGCGCCTCGAAACGGTCTAAGATAAGTGCCGAGCCCGAAGCTGCGGCGTCGCCGCTGGTGGTGGTTGAGCCCGCGGCGGCCAAACGGTCGGCGCGTGGCCGGCCAGCCGCTGCTTCACAACATACCCAGTCACACCAACAACAACATCAACAACAACAACAACAACATCACACCAAACAACAACAACATCACACCAAACAACAATCACAACAACGGCGACCGTCACCCGAGCCGCCCGCGCCTGTGCCGGCAAAATCATCGCGAAAGGGCACCACGTCGCGTCGAAAAGCCGCGCCGGCGTCGCCTTTACCTGAGGATGAGGACGAAGAGGAGGACGTGCCGGAGAAGATTGTCGCGGCGAAACGGTCGACGCGGCGCAGTGTGAAGGCCGATCCGCCTGTGCCTGTGCCTGTGCCTGCGAGGGCCGTGTCGCCGCCGCTGCCGCCGCCAAAAGTCGCGCCCCGCGCGTCGAGAACACACCCGAAACACGCGTCCGCCCGTCCGCCGCCTCCTCCCACCACTACCTCTGCGCACGACAACGATGAAGACGACGGCGACGGCATGGACCTAGTCGCCGGAACGCCCGAGCCGGCCGTGTACCGCGGCGACGCGCCGGCGCGCATTGCGCTGCCGATTAGCGACACGCCGATCATCGACCGCAACCGCGAGATGCGCAAGAAGGGCGGCGGCGGCGGCAGCCGGCGGAGCAGTCTGGGGCTGCGCGGGCGGCGCGCAAGCTCGCTGACGTCGATGGGCCACAGCGCGCTGCCGCACCGCGAGGTCGACCCGGCCGAGTTCTACAAGCACATCGAGGCCGAGGGTCTGCCCGAGCCGCGGCGCATGAAGCTGCTCTTGACGTGGTGCGGCGAGCGGGCGTTGTCGGAGAAACCGGCGCTGGGGGCGCCGAATTCCAGTGCTATCCTCGGTGGTATGTTTGTTTCTACTTGTTTCCTGAAAATACGTAACCTCCTCCTTACTGACTTATCTTCCACCTGTCTACGCATAGCCCGGGCGATCCAGGACCAGATATTAAAGGACTTCCAGGTGCGGCCGGAATTTTCCGACTGGTTCAGCCGCGACGACACCGCGCCCGCCGTCGAGGTGGTCAAGCAGCCGAACCCGCGGAACATCGAGCACGCGGAGAAGATCCGCGAGCTAGAGGCGAAAGTGCAGCGGCTGCGCGATCTGAAGAAGAAGTGGCTCGCGCTGCGGAAGCTCCCCGCGGATGTGGGGCCGATCTACGCGCCGGACGACGAGGCGTCTACCGGCCAGCCCCCGACGGCGACAACATCAACAACAGTAGCAGCAACAACAGCCGACGCGGACGACGCGGCGCTGCTCGACGAGCCCGAGGCGAAGATGCTGCAGTTCCTGACCGCGCCCGACACGCGCTTCGCAACGGTGCGGGCGCGCGCGGAAGCGGTGGTGCGGGCGGCGCAGTCGGGGCTCGAGTTCCGGGTCGACGCGCTGGCGGACGGCGTGCACAAGCTGGAGCGGCGGGTCGACACGGCGGGGCGCGAGGCGGGGCGGGTGTTGGCGATGAGTGCGGGGCGGCTGCGGGCGCGCGAGGAGCGCGAGAAGGCCGCGGCGGGCACGCGCGATGTGCCGGTGATGGAGGTGTTGCGGAGCCTGGGGCGGGTGTTGCCGGATGGGGAGGAGGGGTGAAGCAGGGGGTGCATGGAAGAGAGGTGGTGTCTTGTGTTTGTGTGTTCTTCCTTTCTTTTGTCTGTGATATCTGGTTTTTTTCTTTTCTTTTTTTCGTGGGCTGGGAAGCGTGCATGCGTGTAGGGGTGGGTGCATTTCTCTTTTTACGTGGTCCTTTTCGGGGGGGAATTGATGAATTCGGTGACGGGAGTTTTTCTCCTCCTTTTTTCTTTTTCCTTCTCAAGCTGTGGTCTAAGTGCGGTTACTTTTTCGTCGGTTGTTCCGTGGTGCCAGATCTGGCAACGGTGAAATGTAACCTGTCTGTTTCTTTCTCGTGATGCCCCCCCCCCTTCCTTGTGCTTCGTTGGTTGTTTGGTGTCTATGGCGCTGGCTGTCTCTGTGTAGGCGATGGCTCTTCCGGAGTGCGGTCTTTTGGTCTGTCTGGTTGAGGCGCCGTTTGGTGCGAACTTCACGGACTACATGTTGGCGCGGGAGTGAATGTCTTCCTTGTTCGGTTGTCACGGTCTGTCTGAATGTGGTGATACTGGCGACTTTCAGTGTGTTTGCACCGTAGGTAGTTAGTCACTGGTTTGCCTGGTCGGGATACACCCGAACTCATGTGTCGAGTGAAACCGACATCTGACTTTCAATTCAAGCCCGTGCAGGCCATCCCGGACCCAGATGCATGCAGCTGTCACCGTTCATGTTTTGCGTTTAAAGTACATACAGCCAGGCTCAAACCGAGCTGTCCAGAGTTGTTACAGGTTTTTGCATAATGTACAGTTGTATGACACCCCTCTCCCCAGCGGCCGGCAGACCAAGGAGGCAAGCCCCCCCCTCACTTGCGCTCCGCAGCGGATTCCAGCGCCGGCATGAACGCCATGCCCTCGGCGGCCTGCTCGCCGCCCGCCGAGCGGCGGCGCACGTGGGCGCGCAGCATCGCCAGCACCTCGGACTCGCGCCACCGCGCCGGCACCGGCCGGTACGCGGGCTTGAAGGCGCCGACGGTCTGCGCCCACTCGCCGACGGGCGGGGGGTTCCGCGTCCACGGCTCGGCCGGCGGGTCGGCGTCGGCCGGCGCGGCGGCGGGATGCGCGCCAGCGGGCGGCGGGGCGCCCTGCGGCGGCGGCGGGTCCTGCGTGGCCCAGTAGTAGATGTCCCAGTCGTTCTCGTCGAGGAAGGCGTCGTAGGCGGCCATCTGCGCGCGCGTCATGCTGGGCAGGTGGCTCTTGGCGAAGGTCGAGAGCAGGAGGTCGGACTCGAGCGTGCCGCGCTTGCGGCTTTGGTCTGGAGGGCGGGCCGCGGTGGGTTAGCGGTCTCCCCGGGCACATGCGTGGACAGCGACGACGTTGATGAGGGGCGGGGGGCGGTGGTGGGCGGCTTAGAGCCCCACGTGGGGGGCAGGGGATGGGGGTGGGGGGATCAAGGGGGAAAACACGTACAGATCAGCCGCGCGCGCATCGTGCCGTCGTCCTCGCCGGTGCGCCGCAGCGGCTCGACGCGCCACTCGATGCCTTCCAGCTGGCCGACCTCCATCTCCGAGGGGGCCACCGGGGCAGCTTTGGCGGCCGCGGCGGGCGCCGCGGCAGTTCCGGACGGGGCCGACGACGACGAGAGACGCAGCTGGGCGGGGGTGGCGGAGGTGCGTGCGGATAATGCCGCCGCCGATGGCCGAGCTGCAGTCGCCGGCCGGGCGGCCCGGACGGCGCGGAGGAGACGCGAGCTGGAGGACATTGGATGTTGCGGGTTCTGAAGTTCTTCGTTTGGCTCTTGTTGTAGGATCGTCGCAGGTCGTCAGTTGTGGTTGTGCGGTGGGGGGTGGACAATCGAATGTTGGAGAAAACAGACAGTGACGGCGTTGGTGGCCCGAGGTTGGATTTCCGAGGCGGGAAAAAAAAAAGGTCGATTTATTTTGCTAGCTTAACTGGGGTCTAACCCTAAGGCTAGGGTTACGCTGGGTTACTTCGATTTCCATGTGAGACTCGCCAGACGCGCAAATAGCGGTGGCCCTACGACTGCGGATCACGGAAAAACACACACAAAGGCAGCTACAGTCTTGTAGATATTGAACGTCTCGGTGGAGTTTGCGAGTCTGTTCACAGCCTCTCTCGCGCAAGCACCACCAACGCAACGCACATAAACCAAGTTCAACTCTAGAAAAGCAAAAACGCAGTTTTATAAAGATTCAAAATATAGAACAAGACTGAATAAAAAGGAGAGTAGACACACCCGTATCCGGTCTCACCAGAAGATCAGACACGGCGGATAAACGAAAAGAAAAGGGAAGATAAGGATCCAGACAAATAAGAGAAAAAGCGTGTGCTCATACGTATCGTAGACATCATGCCTTTTCCCAACACCCCCCGATAGCCCTCCATTGTAGGAACAAGAGAAAAAAGGAAAAAGAAATACGACATAGAGTGGTTTCCCCCGTTGCCAGACATCTACTATGATGGTGGGTCGGTTTTCATGCTGCTATTAGACGAACGTCCGTAGGCGGCTAAATGGGCGCCATGGACAGGCGTGGTGGTGTATGCAGAGGCAGTCCCGAGGGAGCAGAGAGGAACTGTGAGGGTCGGGCGTGACAGTATTAAGCGGGACAAACGACGGCAGTCGGCAGGGCCCGCGGCGGAGAGGCGGCGTACGCGGCGGCTCAGATAAGGTGCTTAGACCGGAAGTAGGCACGCAGGTACATGATCTGCCAGGCCCACAGGCCGACGAGCAGCCAGGTGGTGCCGACGCCGAACCACTTGACGCGGGTGTTGGTGCTCTCGTTGGTGTCGCGCAGCTTCTGTTCGCGCGAGCGCAGGTAGTCCATCTCGCGCACGATCTCGGCCACGGCCTCCTCCATGCGGCGCAGCTCCGTCTCGACCGGCTTGAGCTTCTCCTGCGACTGGATGGCCGACCAGTCCTTGGCGTCCGCGCCGATGTCGATGTCGAGCTCGACGTTGCGTATGGGGCGGTCGACGGGTTTGCCTGGCGGGGGAGAAAAGAGAGGAAAGGAGAATACGGGTCAGTTTTCGCGGTCGCGTGTGTGTGGGTGTGTGGGCAGCGACATCCGGGGGGGAGGCGGCGGATACATACCTCCGGTCAGGAAGCTCTCGAAGCACACGTCGACGGCCGCGTCGGCGTGGGTGGTGAACACTGTCCGCTGCTCGCCCGACACGTCCTTGGGCCGGCCGTACTCGTTGCCCATGGCATCGCGGATCTGCACGCCCGTGTTAGCTAGCTATTCACACACTCTCTCTCTCGCCGGGAACGGAACAGCAGACTGCCGCGACTTACGTGCATGTTCACCTGCATGCCGTCGCCCCGGTAGCCGTCAACGGTGGCGGTGACCACCACCAGCGTGTCGCGCGACATGAAGTTCCGCACGCAGCGCTCGCGGCCGTGGCCCTTGCTCTGGGCCACCATCTCGAACTTGAGCGCCGAGGCCGTGGCGGCCAGAGCCAGCACGCCGTACACGTAGCTCAGCAGGGAGGGATGTTGCCGCGCCATTATTGATGCTGCTGTTGTTGGTTGGGGGGGGGGGGAGGACAGATGGATGGTCGGAGGCGAGAGGAAGGAGCGTAATGGGAGATATCGAGAAAACACACGAGGTGTCCGAATATTGACAGGAAGCTATCGAGAGATCTTCGGATCCGGCTTGTGCACACACTAATCCAACGGAACGCAGAACACAGGGTGAAGGATCGTCAAAAGGTCGGCGGGAATTGAAAGTGAAGAAAGACGTCCAGCTTCGTTTCTCTTGAATTAGGCGTTATCGTGAAATGTCAAGAACAGGACCAAAGGTAGTGGAGATGCCGGCTTCAAACTTCAATGGAGGCGGTTCTAATTTTGTGCCCCCGTTTTTTGGTGTCGTGTCCCCTTTCACAGCTGTACAAAGAAAAAAGAAAAACACTGCTTAAGGGGCTTGCAGATTCCTGGACGTGTCAGGCTAGCCTGTGATTGGGTGGCGGGTGGCCTCAGGTGTCGCCAGCTGCCACGAAAAAGAACTGCACAAGTGAATGTTGAAGGAACAAACATAGGGCCGGCTGTCGTCAGCTGTTCCAACACATCTGGCAGCAATAGCTCAGTTGGGAGAGCGTCAGACTGAAGTTGTAACTTCGGCCAAGTAAATCTGAAGGTCTTGTGTTCAATCCACAATTGCTGCATTAACTTTTTGTTTTTTTTTAACGTTCTGTTCGTTAGCATCTTCGATCTTGTCACAGCATATTAAAGAGCAGAATCAATGGAGAAATCACCTTTGAGACCTCTCTCTGTCTTTTTTGCTTCCATCTATCCCTTCAGTCAGGGCGTGTCTTTGGTGGCTATCAAAATTAGGGTTACTAGGGTTATTTGCTTTCAGCCTTGTGGCTCCTTCCTTTGTTCTTGATTTTTCAGCCTTGCCAATTTCTCTCTGGAAAAAAATACTCATCTTTTCTGTTTTCCATCCATCATCTTCAGTTCCATCCAGACCATTGCGCCAACCTGTGAACTGCCTACCTCAACTCAGCTGCTTACCGAAATCAGATTGAACTGCCTGTGATATTCCGAACCCAAACACTAATCTGTCTGGCTTTGTTGTCCGAACGGACTGCTTCCAAAATGCCGAAGTGTGAGTGCCCCATCGCGCGTGTTCAGCTCTTCGCCTTGACGATCATGACATGCTAACATCTGTCGCTTTCTCGCTTCGTCTAGTCTTCTGTACGTTCTACACTCTGCTCCCTGCAATACACGGACCACGAACCGCCTCTTGCCCGCGCTCTCTCTCTGTTTGCGTGCGAACACCTTCTAACAGACCATGGCCTCCCTCTAGGCGACTACTGCGATGTGTACCTCACACACGACTCGATGAGCGTGCGCAAAGCCCACAACAGCGGCCGCAACCACCTGCGCAACGTCGTCGACTACTACCAACGTAAGTGCCCCGCCCTCCCCGCCATTTCTGTACATAGAACCGCCTGGAGTTGCCAGCGCACGAGACCACCCGCCGACACCACGGATTGCTAACGCGCGCGCGCGCCCGTCGTCCCGCCCCGCAGAAATCGGCCAGGAAAAGGCCCAGTCCGTCATCGACTCGATCACCTCGTCGTACGTGGCCGAGGGCCAGGCCCACGCGAACCCCATGCTGCTGCACAACCTCGCCGCCGGCGGCCCGGCCGGCGCGCCCGGCTCGGCGGCTGCCACCGCGGCCCTGTTCGCCCAGCACCACCTGCCCCCGCCGCAGATGTCGATGGGCCCCGGTGGCGCGCCGCATCTGGGCGCTCCGCCGGGCGCTATGGGGTTCCCCGGTGCGCCTGGGTTCCCTGGCATGCCGCCGCCGGGCGCTTTCCCGCCGGGCATGCAACGTGAGTTCCTCTCTCCCTTCCCTTCCTCCCAATCTCCACACCCATTCTCGTCACGACATCTAACGCGGTTTCCCCCCTCTGTGTGTGCTCCAGCCCCCCAAGGCCCGCACGGCATGCCGATGCCCCCCTTCACCCCCGGCCCGAACGGCCTCCCCATGCCTCCGCCCGGCATGCCCTTCCCGCCGCCCGGCGGCCTCCCGTTCCCGCTTCCCGGCGCCCCGCCCGGCCCCAACGGCCTGTCCATGCCCCCCGGATTCCCCTTCCAAGGCATGCCGCCGCTGGGCCCTGGCGGTGTGCCCCCGCCCGGCGCTATCCCGCCCCCGTTCCGACACGCTGGAAATGGCCCGCCGCCGGGTATGCTGCCGCCGCCGGGACAGCGGTGAGAGTGCGGCTGGTGCTGTGGTGGGCGGCGCGAGACTGGAAAAGGTGGTTGTGCTTATAATGACGCATGTTCTGTCCTTGGGCGTTTCTTCTTTTTTTTGGATGGGGAGTTCCTCGGCGTTAATGTTTCCCCTATTTTTGCTCGATGATTAGTTTGTTCATTCTCAATACACCTGAGTACCGCCCATTTGTCTCTAAACATTTTTTATATTCACGCAATTCTGCTGACATCCAATTGTGAACGAAGTGAAACGCTATAATCATGTATATTCATAGACTAGGTGACTGTTTTGCCAAAATTTCTAAATTAGGAGCACAATCAAATCACCAAATGGGGTTTCCAACGAGTAAGAGAATCGCAAACGGAACAAACGGAAACATGGTAGGTAGATGCATGCACTGGATATTTTCGAAAAAAAGCAACATAAGATGATGAACAACACCCTTGAAGGGACAACATCCACCACGCACCCCTAACTGAACGATTGCGAACGTGTATATGACCGGCACATGAGAGCGAAGCTTTGGCTTTTGTGTAGGAGTGTGCATACACACAGAACTGGAGTTAGAAATTCGACTGCACTTGGACTCAAACAGACCGAACCGATAAAAACCAAGCAAACCAAGAAGAAAGATGGGAGATTCAACATAAGAAACAAGGTCGTGACATAAAAAAATAATAATGACTCGCTAGGGGGTATGACATGAAATTGGGCATCACACGCGAAGGGAAACAGAAGAACTAAGAAGGATAAAAGGGGGAAACAGAAGAAAAAAATAACTGAACGGTCGTGCGTGTATAGGTCGTGAATATAAAAAAATATATGGAGTCGTGTCAAGCATGTCGGGGTCATGATCTGCGTTGGGGGGAACACGTGAAGTCGTAACAGATAGAAATAGCAAAACAAAAAAAATTAAAGAAGAAACGAAGAGGAGAAAAGAAACCGAAACCGAGAGTTCCAATGGGGAGAAGATACGGCCGGCTCACACAACGACGGAACCGCCCACACTGCGCCGGCGAATCACCTCGCCAACACCGTCCCGGACTGCACGGGGAGCACTGATCTTCGTACGCAGCTCGCGCGCCCGTTTCTCACGCCGACGCTCGCTGAGCCGCCGCGGGATGCTCTGCAGCCCGTCAAGTTTAGAGCTCAGCGTGGTCAAAACACCCGTGTTCATAGAGGTGGCCTGTGCCTGCGCTGCCGCTGGAGAGGCAATAGCAGTCATGCCGGCCGGAGGCAGTCGAACAGCTGGTGCAGGGGCCGGGGCCGGAGCCCACATCTCCGGGGGAGATGGCGGCTGGGGATCCTGCTGGACCACCTGGAGAGGCGGTCCTAGGACGTCCTCAGCTGAAGGCGATGCCGGCCACATCACACGTAGGTTTCCGCTATCCGACCGCCGGATTGTACGGCGTTGACGAGTCCATACACCCATACTGCTACGGCGCGACGGCATCTCATCAGCCGACGAGTCGTCGTCGCTGTCGTAGCGTCCAGTGTATTCGTAGTGCGCCTCATCATCGGATTCTGAGTCGGTGTAGTCGTCGTCTGCATGACGCGAACGGCCTCCCAAAGTAAAGAACTCCTTCATCCGCGTGCCAATGCTGCGGGGTTCGGGAGGAACCTCGTACGTAAACACCTGTTCTCGCTGCGCCGATGGCGCAATATGTACGCGGCGCGGTCGCGTGTTTTCTTCGTCGCTGCTTTCGCTGCTGGTGGTGCTAACGAGCGATACCGAATGCCGGCGATAACGGGATGAGACAAGCAGCATCGGCAAGGGATCCGTCGCAACCTTGGACTCCACGCCCATGTTGACGATCCGTGGAGTGGCCTGAACGGGAGGGGCCACAGACCCGGTGGTCACAGCGCGAGGCCGCATCGACCGGGTAAGCGACATGGTACGAGTGATGAATCCCATCCGGGGAGTGGCTGCTGAGTTTGCTTGGGGTGGGAGAGAAGGGAGCGGGCGCTCATCAGGCCCAGACTCGGAATAGCGACGGGGGCGCAGAGCACGACGAACCAGTGAGACACTCCGCCGAATGGGAGTTTCAGCTGGGGCCGGGTGAACTGAAATGCCCCGCTCAACAACAGCCGCTGGGAGCGCCCGCGACGCCGGAGGAATAGGTGCCTCGCGGGGGTTCCGAAGAGGCGAGTCAACATCGTCCATGGAAAACACTGGCTGCGGTGGGGTGGCAGGTCCGGTCACTACCGTCGGCCGAGCAGGTGCAGCGACTGGCGCCTTGGTCGAGACAAAATCTGCATGTCTCCAACTAGGCCCGCTCGATTCCGTCGAAGGAAGGGAGTCGCGCTGGTTCTGGGAGGAATGGGCGCTTTCAGAGGGGCGCACAGACGAGTGGTCAACCATCAGGACCGACGAGTTTTGATGCGGGAAGATGCTGACAGCAGTGGCTTCAACAACCTCCAGAGCTGTTCCGGTGGTTTCGACCGACTGCGCTGAAAAAGGAGAGCCACGAACCCATGGGTGCAGAATGGATGGCTCATCAAAATCAAAGCTGAACCGGCGATTAGGCGGCAGAAGGGGCGGGAGGTCAATGGCAGGCGAAAGATCTTGGCTGATCATCAGGATGGGAGCGATGTTGGCCGGGTCTACCGGCTTGGAGGCAATCGGCGCGACCGGAACAAGGCCAGCAACCCCGGTAGCGGAGACTGGAGCAGACGCCGAGATTGCATCGTGTTCTCCTGCGGTACTTCTAGACACCGTCGTGGTGGTGGTACCCCGAGTCAGAGACGGAGCACGCGAGTTACTCCGGCTGGTAGGAGCCGACAGAGAGGAGGTGCGCTTAGGAATCACGGGCGGGTAGTCGATCGTGCGCTCATCTGAGCCGTCCGACTCCGAAAAAGCACGGCTGCGGCGACGTGATGGACGATCAAAGAACGAGGACATATCCCCAGACGGAAGCGCCGAAGAAAGGCTGGCAGATCGACGTGTACCCTTGCCTGCGTTCGCTTGAGAAGCGCGTGGGGCAGGCTCGTCCGTCTTGGTAGACGAGCGGCGTTGTGGTACCATGACAACAGCAACGGTGCTCATCGTCAACGAATCCCGGCGGGACGGCTTTCCACTGAGCGGGACATACCCCGGTCCGGGGATTTGGACCTCCGACCTGCGGCGATAACCTGATCTAGTCGACGCCGATGCAGCGCGCTCCGAGCTGGTTCGTGAGACATCGGGGGTCGAGTCGCGCAGGTCCACAAGCTTCCGGACGTGGCGCAGAGTTTGGCGTCTCACGGGCGGAGGGGGCTGACTGATGAACACGCCCTCTAATACCGTCGACACAGTTGTGCGCGACGACAGATTCGATATGCGCCTGCGGTCGTTAGAAGTTGCAGAAGAGTCCGATACAGCAGACCACGCAGGAGTGCGATCAGATGCCTTTGGTGACGACCCGAGTACGGCGTTTGGAGAATCCTGTAGGAGAGGCATAGCGCGAAGGGCAAGCGTGGCGTTTGTCGGAGCAATCACGTTCGAGTCGGCCGCAACGGTTGGCTGACGGGAAGCATCTGGCAACTTTGGCAACTTCGGAATGGGGGAATCAGCAAGTTTGGACGGCGCGCGACGTTTGGCGACCACTAAAGGCTTATCCGTGGCGGGGATGGCACGGCCAGCGGCAGGAAGTGCCGAGACAGTGGATGAAGTCGAGCCATCACTCAGAAGAGTCGGCTTCGCAAAATTTCCAGGCTTTTCAGTCCACTCTCCGTCAAACCCTGCAAACGGGCCATTTCCAACCACAGCGGCAGAATCGGTGCCAAATTGTACAGGGAAACTCAGGCCAAGGCCTACATTCTGCGAGGTCCCTTCATGAGACTGGAGGTGCGGCGTCGTACCGTTTGATGACTGCGACGCCTTGACAGTTTCAGGAGTTGGCTTCGTAGTTAAAGGAGTGAAGAAAGGGTCGTCAGCCGAAGAAAATGCATCTTCGCGGGCGGTTCGAAACGACTGGGTCGTAGACTGCGAAGCGATGGACTTCAGGCTCGGGCGCACTGGGGGAGGTAACGGCCGTGACGCGGTCTTCGCAGGTACTCGTCGCGACTTTTGCGGAGGCGTGACATCGGGGGTAGGTGGGCTCGCGGGACTAGCTTGATGGGGTGGGGTAGCCGTGCCAGTCAACGTGGGAGCAGTAGGAGAAGGCCTGCGAGCCGAGCGCGTGGGACGAGGCGGCCGCGAAGATCTAGACGGGCTCGGCGGGCTTGCGCGCCGAGTCGGGCTAGATTGTTGAGCGGAGTGGCTTCCGGACGACGAGCGCGAGTGAGCTGGAGGAGTCGGAGGCGGGTCGGGACCGCTCTGGATACGGCGCGTTTGGTGTTTGAGCACAGGAGTGGAGGTTTGAGAGGCTGAAGTAGTGGGGACTGAGGGGCGGGAGGACAGCGATCGCTTCGGCACATGGGGAGAAGCAGAGTAATGGAGAGCAAGGGGAATGTTCTTGGGTGGACGAGGGAGAGCCTTGTGTTTCCTAAACAAGGGATGAGGGGGCCCTGAAGCCGATCGGGTTGGCTTCGAAGTGGTGGAGGAGGAAGCTGTTATCGACGGGCTCACATCGTCCCGAGCCGCAAGGGTTGCTGGGGACTGGATAACAGCGGTCGCCGACATGGTCGCAGTCGCGAAACAAGGGACACGAACAGGAAGCAAAACCGGGCAACTCGAGAAAAAAAAAACCAGATTATCGGAGACTGTTCGTCGTTGAAAATAGGCGGTGGAAGGACATGGCCGATCCGTGACAGACAAGCGGAAAATCAGGAGAACCAGGGCCAGATCGCAGAGTCAGATTATACGTGAAGCGCGGATCCAGAGATACAGAAAACGGCCATAGTGATCGAAAGAGAATAGATGCGGTGACTGTGTAAGACAGAAAATCAACGTGACAAAACTGTATATGAGATCGAGGCAAAGAAAATCGCGGGAAAATCAAGAGGCTGTCGGAGTGACGAAGATATGGCGACGATATATCTTTCTAGTGAAGTGAACCTTTCGCAGGTGAGAACCTTATGCGAAGGAGTGCGATGGCCAGGAGAGTGAAAGGGAAAGATGTTTAGAGGCAAAACGGTCCTCGAAAGATTCGACAAGACAAAAATCTGAGGGGTGGAGAGACGGTCAGATATTACTCGGAGGAAGGGCGAGGGTGCATGAGGATAAAGGGATGAAGAGACAAAGAATGGTCGAGATGAGAACAAAGGCGTGATCAAAATGAAGTGAGAATGGGAAAATGGAGGAGGAGGAGTGCAGGCATTGCCAGTCACACGGTTCTAGAAGACAGATGAAAAGAATTTTCCAGGGAAATATGCTCCAAGTATGGGGACTTGGCGACTCTGAGACTGGAGAACAGAAATTATAAACCAGGCCCGTGATCTCAACTGCAGAGAAACGGCGTATGATGTTACAGTGAACATTCAACGCAACTATTCCGACAAGAGAACGGTGGCAACGTTGAAAAATGGTAAAACAGAGAGAACCAGGAGGAGATGAAAGCAAATACAGTAGTGACTTGTGGGTACGGCACACGGACACTCAAACTTGGGGGGAGACGAAGTCCGGGTACAAATTACTAGATTTGGTGGCAGACACGGCTGAAGCAGGCTGAACAGAGACTGAAATGAATAACAAAGGGGGGGGGAGGCGCATCGTGAGCAATATGCATGCACATTAAACTAGTTCAGCCAATCTGCATACCTAGATGCAACGTGGAAAGTGGAAAAGGCAACAGGACAGGACAAGGAACATGGGCAAAAAGACCAGGATGGCCAACAGTGGTACTCATACTTTACATGGAAGATGATGAAATACTGAGGCGGGCACTGGGCAGGGAGGGGAGACGAGAGGGTAATTTGGGATGATTTCAGCCTTGATTGAAGCTGTATTTATAGAAGTCCAAGCTGCATCATAAAGTACATGCTGCACTTCCATTGAAGTTGAAAGCAAGCGGCATCCAAAGTCGCGGATGAGCGGAGGCGAGACGAGGATAGAAGTGCGAATAGGGGATAGACAAAGGATTGATTGTCCGGACAGAAGACCCCAGAGTCGGCACAACAGCCAGGCCAGGCGAATCGAAGAATTGGCGATGATGTGTGAAGTTCACCGAAGGTTACCGTACCGTACCGCCCCAGGCAGGGAATCAATAGAGGCTCAATAAAGCGCAGAGGTGGCTGGGAAATCGCAGTTGAAGCCACAGCCAGCCGCACCGCGCAAATTGTGGGTGGAAAGTGGACAAACCCGTAAAAAAGTCAAGATGCTGAGTGGGAAACTTCCTTCAGTAGTCAAGCAAAAAAGAGAAAGGCTGGGGGGGAAGACAGGCACATAGCACTAGTCCGAAGGTCCTGTGGAGTTGCTGGTTGTCAAGCATTTGAGCTCTATCAATATAATTGCTTTTATTTGGTTCTTTTTCTTCTTTCTTCTTTCCCCGACCAGTGGTCCTCTCGTATCGTAAAATATCACGGCTGTTGAGAAGGGCGGTAACCGGGCGAGGAAGCGCTCGACAACGTTGATTCGATGTTCACTTGCATCATCGTTCAGGGCATGCACAACGCACAGTCCCTGGAATGCTGTGTGGCTGTGGCCAGAGGCTGCATGAGTCGACCAAGTCCGAGACGGCATTTCGTGCTCTGACCAGTTGTCATCTGGTGTTTGGCCAGAGAGTTGCCCAAGAGATGTTGTGGACGGTGAGTTGTTTCAGGGAGTCTAGAGGAGAGCGTGTTTGCTGTTAGCCATAGGCCATCCACTTTGTTCCGGCGATTAATTGGCGTTCTTGGATTTGACGTATACCCCCTAACTTAATCCGTTTCCCGCGGCTTGTCAGATTCAACCCGGAGGACCAGGTTGAAGAAAATGGCGGCCGTATAAGCGGCCATGTCGCGCTGGAGGCGCTGTGACCCTGTAGTGAGTCGTCATGGTCTAAACACCAACGGCTGGAAAAGCTGAAAGCTGGATGTGCCGTCGGTATCTTGACGGAGGCAGCGTCGTCGGAAGATGGTGGTTTTTTTCTTGAAAGAGTACAGTTGAGCATGAGAGTGAGTCCGATATAATCCGACAGTTGATTCTTGTGCTTCCTGTTGTGTTCTTGTGTTCATATGTTGTCGTGTCACCGTCCGAGATCAAAGAACATCGACTGAGGGGAAATTGAAAGATGAGATGAAGAGGCGGTTCGTGTTGGCGGTTTTTGCTATCCGAAGATGGTTTTTGTAAGAAGAGGCGATGAAGATGGGGATATCTAATAGACCTCAATTTTACGAGCTTTTACTAGATTTTACAATTTGAAATATGTGTGTATCGAGGCTTACATGATGAGATTTAACAGGCAAGACCGTGTAACTGAATCCATCGCCGTATGGTAGTGCATGCCTTCAACTGGAAAGAACGTTTATACGAATAAGCTATTAGTCTCGGGAAGGAGACGCCCATATCCCAAGGGAGAGCCCGTTTTGATGATTAATCTAAGGGTCCTATGAATGAATAGCCATCCCATCTCGTTTTGATCCTCTATAACCCTGGAAGATCGACGATGTTCCTATATCAGAGAGTGTTAAGAACTGAGGAAAATCACTAGATCCTCGAGTGGGATGGAAGTGAGAGCGTAGCAGCGCAACCCAAGACCGCACAGAAATTCCCAGTTTTTTCTCTTCCTCAATCTCTTTTTTTACACTGCTCTTATTTCCCCTACAGCAACCATCAAGAGAGAGAGCCTCGATACGGCATGCAAGCAAAGGTCCTGCACAAGCGTGCAGGAGGAGTGCATGAAAAATTTATTTCACGCCCTCGAGAATGTGTGTGTGTCCTTGGCCTTTGTCTACAAAAGGAAAGACTGATAGAAACGGCATATCAGTCGTGGGACGAGAGTAGCGAATCACGGCGCAGAGGCCAATGGATGATGCAGGCATGGAGCCACTTTCTTGATGCAGGATGGATGGAGATGCACAGTGAGAATGGGGGGAGAGAAAAGGAATTCAACGTTGCTCCTGTGGCTTTTTTTTTTTTTTTCATTCTTCGGCGTTTCTGTGGTTTTGTTTGTTTCCGGGCATATAGCCGAGAGGATGAACCTGCAGCATTGTGCTCGTCGAGGCATCATGGCGGGTGGGATGTGTGGGATTATTAGCGGAGAGGATACATAGATAACTCAATCATGAGGAAGTGTCACCGGGATGAAGAATATATATAATGTTAAGACTAGCACAGCATACAGAGAACGAAGAAGAAGTGGGCGAAGAGGAAGAGGAGAGATAACGGCGGGTTGTGCGTGGTGATAGCGGCGATAGCGATAAGCTCTTCCGGATAAGCATATTCGGTGAGGGGTTTCGACCAGGCAGTCCCACGAAAAGCGGGAAGATGAGAGAACGAGAGAAGAAAGCGAGATCTAAGGACAATCTAAAATCCTCCAAAGATCTGTGTGGTAATGGTAGTTGATCCCCGTTTTTATTGGGATTGCCCTCTGATAATCGGTAATATAACGCAGGTAATAAAAGTTGACCCCGGCTCCTCCACCAAGTTAGTGTCTGACTTGATCTTTCGCATCCTTCACATTTCCAGGTTGTGGTTCATGAACACCACTTGAACAAGCTGTGTGAGGTCCACTGGTATGTTGACACAACCCTAACCCTACGCGAGTTTAGACAGTCTAGGGTTAATCCACTTGAGTAACCCTACACATATGCCCGAAATAACCCTAAAGCCCGACGTTTATCACGGATTCACCCAGACAATAGACAAGTATGTGTGACTCGACATATGTACATGAATGAGGAGAGCCACGGCACCGTAAAGTGTGACTGGCTGGCCGGGGAGTTAACTCTGTGTCCACGACACCCACCCTACGGTTGGTTTACACAAATCCATGAGGAAAACGACAAGAGCCGAAGGACGGACCGTATCCGTTTTGAATGGAAGTTGGTCCGGTGCCATAAAGAATATATCAATCCTTATCTCATAGATGAAGTCTTACGGGATTCAACATATAGCAGCTGTGTGTCATCTGACGCTCCTCATACTGATCACAAACGGAGAAAGCTCGAACCCCTTTATATACTGGCTGGTTTATGAGACGATATAGGCTGACGATTTGCGATACAATCATCGATGGGGATAGTTGAAATAGTCGGCCGCACCAAAAGAGATGTATTCTGAAGGACTGGATGGTGCTCTTGAGATAGAGGTTGAGAAGAGCTTAGATTGTCTTTGAAAAGGATTGCCGTTGGGTCACTGCTGGGGAATGGCGGCCGACATGAGAAACTATGAAAATCTTCTTGCTTCTAAGAAAGAGAAGCTCCTAGAGATCCTCATATATCATCCTAGAGGCAAGCTCATAACGGGGTGCGCATCATGGGCCGAGGATGGAGGTATCAGTATGACACTCTACGCCATACAACCAACTTCATATGGGAGCCATCATTACGACAGCTGGAGTTTCGCGTATCGAGAGTCCTGTATGGGAGTTAGAGATTCTGATTACTTGCACTTCGAGTTCAAGGTGTCGTTCAGAACACTGCAAAGAAGGGATAGTTAGAAAGAGGGCGTGAATAACACGCGATGTGTATCATGGAGTGTGTCTGACCTTGGAAGTTTTCTACACACCTGTTGAAAGATTCTTCCTTCTTGCCGCATCTCTTGGTGCTCACTGCCCATTACTCACTATTCTCTCCAGCCATTAGCACATACCAGCCCAAAACTCCACTACGGTTTTAAGATTGCGAGGGCGGCGATATGTTTTTCGGGGTTAGGGGACGACGAGGAGTTCGAGAAGGACACGGAACAGATCGGCCATGTCTTCCGTGAATGACAGGCCAGACGGAGTCGATAGGGGTACACTATCAGTATCAATTTCAAGAAGAACTGCTTCTTGGCTTGTTAGTCCGTTTTTTCATTATTCTGAGCTGATAATTTCAAGCTTCATGATTTGAAAACCCAAGATTCACAACGGCCCTGACGCAGATTTCGCCAGAAGATACTCATATCTGATAAGTTCTCTAGTGAGCATTTATAAAAGCAAATAGAAATTAGTCTTATATTTCAGACTTTCGGGGGCTTCTGTTCCTTCTCTGGTTATTTTGATATTGCTGGAGTAGGATCCTGATCCACGTATTCCCTCGTCTTGATTCCGGGAGTTTGGGCCTTCTAAGGATTGCGATAGTTACAAAAATTTGGATACTCCTAGCTCTTAGCCCACTATGTCTCTATGCAGCGTCATGCGCCGAGGGCCATGTGTCTAGTGGCGGCAAAACCAGGCGGCTGGTAGATTATGTGGAGGGTATGGATCCCGGACCGCCGTGCCGTGGCATGAGCTGGGAGAGTGTGAATGTGTCTTCGTGTCTCCCCATCCCACCTAACAATAAGAAGAAAAATTCCCAAGATCGGAGCAGCAATAACATAACATACCTGATTACGAGGATGCTCGAACTTGAGTCCTGAAGATCCAGCTAGGCTGGGGGGGAAGAGTCAGCCAAAGCAGATGGAACTCGTACGTGCTGAGCCTATATATCAACGCATTCTATACAGGTAGTACAGGTAGCACAGGTAGTACAGGGACAGTATAGACTCATACGTCTGGTGAGGGGCGTGGGGGCTGTGACGGTTTCCGGATACTGAGACGGGCCGAGAGCACTGGCCTGAATTTCATGTCTCTCTCTTCCTGGGTCGTGCTCCGAGAGCAATCTGGGGTTGAATATCGCCGGTGGCGGTCTGCCGTCGTTCCGTGAAGAGGCTCCGAGCCTGAACAACCCTGCCGCTGCTGTCATGGGTGGCACCCCCGCCGGTGCTGCCCTGGCCGCTCCCCTGATCGACCCGACCTACGCATGTGTCGATCTCACCATCCCCATCGGTCAGGTCACCTACCAGTCCAACGCCACATTCCACGAGGAGTACGTGCCGGTGACTTTCATGATTGCCAAGCATGGCTGCGACCATGTGGGCTGCGACCATGTGCTGTACCACATGGTGGAGGAGATGGCTGTTGCTGGACTCCTTGCCACTGTCAAGACCGGCCGGATGGCTTTCTTAACAGCCATGTATTTCTAATACTCTCACCTAGAAATAATGTTGGATAGTGGGACTGGTTTGAGATGGCAGAGTTGGCTGATAGATTTTGGTTGGCAAGAAATGATTGATGTCTTTATCTATTGATGATGATCTGTGTAAATCTACGGACTTACCTGTCTAAACGTTTTCGCTTTGCCGCTTGACCCTAGCCCAGCCCGATCCAAACCCTAGATATCGATACTTCGTTCTGCTCACCTTGCTTGTTCACCTGTGTATGCCGTGTTTGTAAGAGACGATCTTTCATTTTTGTGTTAAAAAAAAAACAGAAATCCCGCGAGGATGTACGAAGGAAACTCCACCAGCCCTTTGGGAACTATTTGTAAGTTTGGACTTTCTCTCTCTTGATTCTCAAGAAGGACAAACGAGGTCTCGTGGTGGATTCGATGCGTCGACAACTCTCTGCCGAGACAAACAACGCATAAATAAGCAATTTTTTTTATCGGCCTGAGCTTGAAGACAAAAGTGGACAGTAATGGTGTATAGAAGACTTGTTCCTGTACCAAGGAGTATCTGCAAAAAACGACACAGATATATATAGAGCTTACTTGGCCAAGGGCGAAAAACGAAGATATGCCGTGCTTTGGGGAGCTGGAGATGTTAGTCGTTCTTTCTGCTTGAACATCCTGCTGCGAGAAACAGAAGATAAAGAAAGAGAAGAAGACATCCGGCTGGATAAGGAGCCCGAAGAAAGAAAGAAGCATAAGAGCCGCGATTGTGGATGCTGTGATGGTGACAGTCCCACCGAGCCTTTTTATCATGGTGCTGAGGGCTCCACCGGAAAAGACACTGGGTTCGAAGCACCATCGGAACAAGCGAGTGCAGGAAACAAGCTGCCGGCTTGGGGATTAGACTCTCCGTGGTGAGGTCGCGAGGAACCCTGAACCCCCCAGGAAATATCTCACCAGTCACCCACGGACACAGTTTCTTACTCGTACGAAAAACAACCACAAACGCAGCTCGTCCACGTCAAGATAAGTCACAGACAGCACAATCCTGTATTATCGATAAGCCCAGAGTCTCCCCCAAATCGAATTACATACTGGAAACCGTGGGAACCCCGCCAGAGTTGCATTCTGTCGCTCTTTTGCTTTTGTTTTCGCCCCCCGCCGAAGCAGCGTCTTTTTGCCCGCAACGGCGCGTCATATTTTCCCGCATTGCCGGGTTTTACGTACTGAATTGCGCTGTGGGTTTCCCCGGTCCCAGTTCTTGAGGGCCTCCAGAGCGCCCGCTATTTGCTGATGATGTTACGGCACCATCTTACAGACGGTTGTATGGACTGTGTGGTAGTGAGGGCACTCATATGTCGTACTATACAGTGGAATCTGGAATCTGCGTTTTCATTTTTATTTATTTGTATGTAACAGCTGATTTTGGTGATGGTTTATCTATCATTTGCGGGCAGTTGAATTTTTGGTGGTTTGATGTCACTTTTGGGTGGTGGTTCACAGAATGTATACTTACTATCATGAACTTCCCTACCACCACCTCTTGATGCCTCCTCTCCTCTCCTTTCTTTCGCTTCCGATGCTGATATGATCATTCCACCGAGCCTCCTACACTTTCATCTTTTAGTTCTTCGCTCTTGTACTGCTTCTCCAGTTCCGTCATCTCCGGGCTTAGGGTTACCGCCCACCTCTTTCGCATTAGTCCATCCTAGGCGCACTATATCGGAGTATCTCGCTGTCATCGCTCCCCAGTCTAGACCTTCAAACGCCCGCCACGCCCGGCGGTGGACTGGAGTGTACTTCCTAGCCCACCCAGATTCCCATACATCCACGGGTACCTTACGGGCTTCCCTCAAAACACCCCAAGCTAAACTCTAATTCTGTGAAATTATCGAAAATGTCAACGGGCCACTGGATTCTCGCGCATAAGTGGGAACAATCGCCGCCAGACAGGCCTCCACGGCCGCTGGACCGTACCGGTTTTATTTCCTGTTACCATATTTTTTACTCATCGCTCCGATGGGGCCTCGCCTTCTCACACACAGGTTGCTCCCCTCTATCGATTACGGCCTTTTAAGCTCAAACGCTGCCGTTGCACCATGCACGGCCTAATCCATCAGTTACATCCGTGGCCGTTGCACCGTCGCCCAGCAATGGGGCGTTTTCCTGTTACCTAACGCGTACTGCTGATCGGTACAGGTACTTATCCCGTGGCCCAACATGTGCCAAAGTCACACACATCTGCACGTCTCTCTGTGTCACTCGCAAAGTCTCGAGCGCCCGCACTCGCAAGTCACTTACACAACACGGCCTCTCCTGCTATGTATGTACAGTATGCATTTTCACCTCTCCCCAATTTTTCTCCCCTCGCACTCATTCTTTTACATCATCGCCTGTTATATCGATTTGCCAGTTGAGATTCCTGTCTCTCTATAACGGTGAATTGGCGTGATATACGGCGGTTTCCTGTGGTCAAAATCGCGTTTCCATCATCGATGGCGCACTCCCTCTTGACTACGGCCACTCCCCCTTTATCAATTGAGTTTTGTTGTGTGCTTGCTTTCGTTGGGTGGTCGTACAGCAAATGCGCCCACATATCACACTCCGATTAGGTTGCTATTCCCATTTGTCTTGCTGGTTATGCATATAGCTCACACTGTCCTCGGCCGTGTCGACACTGCACATCTCACTGCATGCAGTTGCTGCTTTTCCCCTCCAGATAAGACAATCCTGCATATGAGGAGACTTTGGGGGTATCTACGTATCTTGAGCTGTTGCTAAATCCAATTGATAGTACAGTAGATGGCGTTGGCCTTTGTCACGGCGCCGGTCTTTCGTGATCACTTAGGGTGAGATCTAGCAATTCCTTTACGTACTCACTGACCACCCACAAGCTGTCATCCGTCGAGATCCTGACCGAAACTAGTGGCAACGTCCCAGGAACACCGTCGCAGGGAAGTCCGGATAACAGTACCAGAGCCCCAAGTACTGTGCGTACAGTATACTGTACATATACTTCCCTCTTCGTCTATTGCCAAATGCCGTCCAACATCAACGAAAAGGGGGGGCGTGTCCCAAACTCGTCGATTACCCTCTCCGATATCTAGCTCTAGGCCCTGACACATGCACGATTTGTCCATGCTATTACTTTTCATTCACCCACCTTCTGAGCCCTTTACGTCCCTCTTCTTTTTTTTGCGGGGAGGCACACGCACCACACCACGAGCGCGAACCTGTAGCTCCCCTTTTCCACTTGCTCAAATCCAATTACTAACAGGAATTGGATCAAGCTTCCTACATAGTAGCGTTCCCCCGGCCGAGTGCACCTAGCGGCGCGCGTGAGTTTCTCTGTGTAAGAGATTCAGACGGGCGTATCTACATGTGTTATGTGTCTGGCTTTTCTGCGCAGAAGTGCCGGTTCAGCTAGCTGAATGTAATAGTAGTTGTCACTGCATTCTCCTGCATGTGTATATATATACTCCAACTCTTATCCTTTCCCCTCTCTCGTGCTCAATTCCTGCTTCTCCTCTCTTCTCTCTTACACAAGCTCTCCTACCTGTTTTCTTCCCCAATTGAGCCTCTTTTCCTCCCATAACCTGTCTCATTCCTCTTCCGTGATACCCATCTTCCCTCCATCTAAACGCAAACATGATCTCCAAGTCCCTCGCCGGTCTCGGCCTCCTGGCCCTGGCCTCTGCCCACGCCGACCACCACCAGACTCCCATTGAGGGCCCCCACCAGGGCTTGTGGTACAACAACCTCCCCGGCGACGGCGGCACCCAGGCCGACAGCGTTTTCTCTGGAATCTCGACCTTCGGCCGTCTGCCGTACCAGCCGTGCCTGGCTGCCCCCCACGTCAAGTACGACATTGCGTTCATTGGTATGTGCGGCCGCCGTCACTTGTGCCACTTTGGCTTTTCTCTTACTAACTCGAAAATTATTCTCTTCCTTTTTATTAAGGTGCCCCCTTTGATACCGGCACTTCGTACCGTCCCGGTGCCCGTTTCGGTCCTTCCGGTATTCGTCAGGGCTCGCGCCGCCTGAACCTTTAGTAAGCACTGTTCTCCGTTTTGGGAAGGCGCGGATGTCCGGCCCCACCTTCGCCGGCGCACGGGGGCCGATTTTAACGTCAACCGAGAATTCTGTATGCTGACGTTATCCACTCCTTTTACTTAGTGGCGGATACAACGTCCCGCTCGACACCAACCCGTTCAACAGCTGGGCCTCCGTTCTCGACTGCGGTGATATTCCCGTCACCAGGTAAGAATTCGCTCTGTTAAGTTTTGTCCGAGGTTTTTGCGGTGGGGACTCTGGCAGCTAACTCGTCTCTTACACAGCTACGACAACACCTTCGCTCTGCACCAGATTGAGGAGGGCCACTTCAACATCATCTCGCGCTCGCCGCTCACCGATGCCCACAAGCCCGGCCCGGCTCTGGCTGGCCGCACCCTGCCCCGTGTGATCACCCTCGGCGGTGACCACACCATCACGCTGCCCCTGCTGCGGTCAGTCAACCGTGCCTACGGCCCGGTGTCTGTCATCCATTTCGACAGCCACTTGGACACCTGTAAGTCCGCTCGCATTTTCCTACAAAGCGTAGAATGAACAGTCACTGACACGAAGTGAAAACTCCCCCCCCAAAATAGGGCGCCCTAAGGTCTTCGGTGGTTCGCCCTCCGAGGTCGCCTCCGTCAACCACGGAACCTACTTCTACCACGCTGCCCAGCAGGGTCTGCTGGCCAACGACTCCAACATCCACGCCGGTATCCGCACCACCCTGAGCGGCCCCAGCGACTACGAGAACGATGGATATTGCGGCTTTGAGATTGTCGAGGCCCGCGAGATCGACACCATCGGCACTGAGGGCATCATCAAGCGCATCCGTGAGCGTGTCGGCACCACCAAGCCCGTGTACCTGTCGCTGGACATTGACACCCTGGACCCTGCCTGTAAGTTCTCTCTCTGCCTCTTTATGTATGCGGGTTTCTGGGTTTGTGGAAACACATGCTAACATGATTCGCGTCTATAGTTGCCCCCGCTACTGGCACCCCCGAGACCGGAGGCTGGTCGACCCGTGAGCTGCGCACCATCCTCCGCGGTCTTGAGGGCCTCAACATCATCGCTGCTGATGTCGTCGAGGTTGCTGTAAGTAGCATATCCAGAACTTCCTATTAATACCATCGTGGTCGTCACGTACTTACTAACTCGCTGCACCACCGTACAGCCCGCTTACGACACCAACGCTGAGCACACCACCATGGCTGCTGCTGACGCTATTTACGAGATCATGAGCATCATGGTCAAGCGCGGCCCGCTCAGCGCCACCGTCAACGAGACTGAGACCCCGGACGAGCTGTAAAGCTCTCACCCACTCGATAACACGCACAACCTGAACCAGGGCTCTTCGTCCTCCTCCTACTCAGGAATGAAACCCTGAATATGGACCAGGCTCTGCAGTCTGTCTGTCGCATTCCACCGAGATCGTCCCTTTCCATCGTACCAACCCTGGCTTGTGTCACACCCGTTTCTAGATGGATGAATCTATGCACACAATCACACGCGGACATATGACGACAGTTTCTTGATGGTAATCATACCGCCGCTATTTGCAAGCGCAAGGAGACACAAACTCTTCCTCTCACGCCTCTTCCAGACTGAGAAGCACTATTTTTCTAAGCTGGGTCCGGTGTCTCCTGTCTCTCTCTTCTCAAAACAGGTCCCAGAGCGGCGCGCGGGCTTATGGGTGAGACAATTGCGACATTTGCAGTAATTTTCTCTTTTTGTTTTATCCGGTTTGGAGAAGTTGTTGGTAGCAGCATGTAGTCTCTTTTTTTTTCCGTCTGTCTTTTCGGTCTACGTCCTTGGGGGAGCACTATTTTTGGGATTTCCGCATTCCAGTCTACAAAATTTTGAGGTGAAAGGCAACAGAGTCCAAATTTCTGTCCGGATGGGGTTTAGAAGGGGTTTTCTTTTTGGTTTTCTGTTGTGCGTTTCTATGACTCCGTTTTTACTCGTTTAGGTGCGCTAGGATTGATTTTCATATAGATCTCCATGAAAGTTTGTGTGGGTGTTAGAGAAGCAGGACGTTCAATATACGATGTATGGGATATGGACCTATCTGAGATTGTAAGTGAATCTCTCACAAGTGGTGACAAGGGTTTAACCCATGTACTCACAGAAACATCTGGAGAGCCCCCCTTTAGAGGATCCGGATTAAAGATGTCTGTCCATAGAGCCATGGAAACCTTCTCCGGGCTGGCGGAAGTCTTTCGCTCTGAGAAAAGATTCTGAGGGTGAGACATTCTGCATGCCTCCGAGCTCGGGGATCATGAAGACTGATTCGGTTGCGGAAAAAGAGAAAGCATCATGAGCTTTTTGAGTTGAGGTGAGACATGTGGAGAAGAAATAAAGAGAAGAGTAACTTCTTTGGGCATGTCTCACTCGGGTTCGACACCTTCCTCTCTGCATCTTAGGGTTTTCGGACTTGTGCACTGGGGACTGCCAGTGGCGATACTTGCATAGCTACTATTTTCCCAACACTGGTGACAAAGCGAGCAAGCATCATCGGACGGCGCATTTCTCGGAAACCGAAGTCGACTTTCTTCAGAACAGAAGAAAGAAATTCTTGGGGTCCCTTTTTTCCTCTGTCATACTTTCACCACGGCTCCATACCTTGGCATCTGCACATACGAGAGAAGTGACGCCACTCAAGAAGTTCTGATCAAGGTAGCCAGGAAATCTCGGAAAAAGAAAGATTTCCTAGGGCTGGAGGCTCAGCCGGTGCTTCTCAGCGGTTCCTCTCGAAGTGAGCGGAACACAAAAAAAAAAAGGGGGAGAGAAGCAAAGAGGTATGATGTGAATGTTACATCCAAATTCCCCAGTAGTGAATACGAGCCCAAGCTAAAGAGAAAAAAAAACAAGACGGACCAAGGCACTACTCCGGCGGCCGCCCCAGACCGGCGTCCCGGGCGGGTCGCAAATAGAAACCGCCTCAAAGCGCGGCTCACGTCAGTTGGTTGGACCAGGGTCACGCACAACCTTCGGCAGAGGCTGAAAAAGGTTATCTGCCGAGAAAAGTGATATTATTGATGTCCTGATTAGAGATTTGAAAATCAATTAAAGATTAAAAATAAAAGCCTATTTTGGGAAGCAGAGGGAGAGATGGCGAGTGCGTGCGTGTAAGACAGTTCACATGCGATCAGAGATCGTGGGAACGGGATCAGAGCAGATCTGAAGTCGTCATATGAGAACAAATGTCCTTGGAAGAGAGTAAGAGGCACTCATCATCTAGCATGCAAAGCACGCTGCCCTCCATGACTTCCCTGCTGCCGTCAATCCCAGCTTGGTAGACTTTGCGGAGGCTTTGCGGAGGCTGTCTCAGCTGCACCCATTCGACTTTGCATCCCTGCGATCAGATGTCAGATGCGGTATTGTTCTGGTCTGATCTTCCGTCGGTTTCTCTCTCAAGCTCTCTCGGTGGTTTTATTTTCTGCTCTTTTCCTTTTCCGAGGGAGCAGTTCATAAGTGTCTCACCTTTGAGCAACTTTCTCAAAAGGGCGGGGGGGCGATCTACTGGGCCAACGGCAGGGAAGAGCTGTCTCACAGAACCAGAGGGAAGAAGGCAGAGAGAAGAGTTTTCTCAGCAAGACAATACAAACTCACCCCAATACACGCACGGCCCGACGAAACCGGATGTTCCCGACACAGTGCTCCCTTGCCTGCAGCAAGCACAGACAACAGCCGCTTTGTGCATGTGTATCTCCCCCGCTCTCGGGAAGCTTATCCCATCAGTGAGTGAGTGTCTCTCCCGAAAAGCTGATCCCTGGCATCGTTTGCAGCCAGCTCTCGCACGATGCCCAACTCGGTAGACGGAGGGTTGCCACTTCTTGCGTAGAGACCACTTCTAGTGCTGTGACTGGAATGCTGATGGGGGAAACTTCCATCTTTCCTATCACGGAGAGAGCTCTAGGGGTGTAATGATGCTGACGATGATGCTCTCAGCATATCCTGTCTTGGTTACTGCAAGAAAGAAAGAGAGCGAGGGAGGGGCGTGTGTGGAACCGTTGAGTCAACCCGGTGTAAGTCTATAGCGTTGTAAGTGCTCTTAGGAAAAGGGCTGTGTTTGTGGATGCTCTCGTAGAGAGACACACACAGACAGAGTGACTTACACAGATGCCTCTTTGCAGCTGGTTTACTGTGTGTCTCTCCTTCGGCCTTTTGTCCACCGCCCCCACACCCAAAATCCTCCAGGTGTGTGTAGATGGCTTCATTCGTGTCTGTTCCTGGAAGCTAACCTCAAAGGCCGTGTGCTTGATGCTTTTTCCGGCCGACTGAAAAGCGAAAAGAAGGGGTTTCACTCAGCTAGCTAGGGAAGTTCAGTGTTCTCACCATACATCCACACCCAAATCCACGACTACCTTTTCGGATATATAAGTCTGGCCTTCTCCGCCCCGAGATCAGGATTTTGTTTTGGACTTTCTTCTCCATCCTCATCACATTAAAGCAATTCAATCATCCTTCTTCCATCTTTTCTCTTCTTCCTTCCACTCGTTTCTGTCTGGATCGAAAGAGCCAAAGTCTGCTTTCTCGAAACAGATCTTCTCTCTTTTACCACCCACTCTCGTTTATATACACACCAACACCACTTCGCCAACCATGAAGGTCTCAACCGTAGCTGTCCTGGCCGCCTCTGGCGCGCTGGCCTCGCTCATTAAGAGCCCCAACGGCCCCGGCGGCGCTGCTGTTCCTCCTCTGGGCACTGCTCCCCCTCCGTCCACCACCGAGGTGACCCCCGGCAAGCCTGACTGGGGCAAGCCGGAGAAGCCCGACTCGCCGGAGAAGCCGGATTGGGGCAAGACCGACAAGCCTGACTGGCCCGACAAGAAGTCGACCAGCTGGGAGAAGCACACTACTTGGGAGAAGCCCACCTGGACCAAGGAGATCCCCAGCCATACCAAGTCGTGGAGCAAGCCTCCTATCTCCAGCGGTGTGCCTCCCCCGCCTCCTCCTCCTCCGCACACCAAGACTGAGACTTGGTCCAAGCATACTCCTCCTCCCTATACCAAGTCCAAGACTTACACCTGGTCTAAGCCCACCTCGCCTGCTCCGCCGCCGCTGATCACCACCGGTGTTCCCCCCCCTCCTCCTCCTCCTCCTCCGGTCATCACCACCGGCGTGCCTCCTCCTCCTCCCCCGCCGCCGCCGCCTCCCCCGGTTACCACCACGGTTGTCCCTCCCCCTCCTCCTCCTCCCGTGACCACTTCGGTTGTTCCTCCTCCTCCGGTTACCACTCCGGTTGTTCCTCCTCCTGAGGTGACCACTCCGGTTGTTCCTCCTCCTGAGGTTACCACTCCGGTTGTTCCTCCTGAGGTTACCACTCCGGTTGTCCCTATTCCTGAGGTTACCACTCCGGTTGTTCCTCCTGCTGAGTCGACCAACGCCACTGTTGTCCCCCCGACTCTCACTCCGGTCCCGACTATGATTCCCGGTGTCGCTACTACCACCAAGGCCGGCAGCGCTGTTGCCATGCTTGGTCTGGTTGTTGCCGCGATGGTGTTCATGTAATCGGATAGTCGGTTGTCTCTGGACCCTACAGCCTACAGGTTCAGCCACACAGAAACTGGTGAATTGATTGGGTATTTTGTCTTTTTCTTTCCTTTGCTTTTGGATTTGTCTTTTGGTTGTTTGTTCTTAGGGGGTGTTCGCCACTATGGCTATATTAATTGCGCGGGGGAATTTGGTTGGCCGACTTGTATATACAGAGTCTAGCAAGTTGTGGACATAAGAATTGCAGTGGAGTTTGGAATATCTAGTAATCCTAATCATCAATCATAATCATTTTCTAATAACTGGTTGTTTCTATATGCTTATGTGCCTTGTATTGCTTCTTTCTCTTCAATTTCCAAGAAGCACCACTCAAAAGGAGTAACTGGTAACCGAAACCGAGGATACCACACAGTGGAGAAAAGATCAACGGATGAAAAGTGAAAACACCGAATGCACTCTTGGCCAGATCAGATCTTCTCGCCTGCCTCCTCCGCCCACCACGCCTTGAACGTGGCAATACGCTCACTCCGCTCACGGGCCAGTTCCCGGCCGGTAGCAGTCTTCATCATATCCTGGATGAGCAGCAGCTTCTCGTCAAAGTGGTCGATGGACGCCTCCAGCGCGCGGCCCCGCGACCCGCCGAACGCAAAGCACCGGGCCACACCCACGGCCCCGATGGCATCCAGCCGATCGGCATCCTGCACGATGGCCAGCTCAGGGAACTGCGCAATGGTCGCCTTGACGGCCGCCGGGTTCTTGATCTCGCTGGAGTAGCTCACGCCGTCGCACACGGTCTGCACGTACTCGGCCAGGGCGGCCGACGCGCCAAAGCCGACCAGCACGTCGCGCACGCGGTTCGCCGCGTCTTCGCCGGGCTGCAGGTACTTCCGGTCGGCCACATCGTGCATCAGCGCGCCGAGCGTCACTACCGCGGGGTTGTATGGGCTGGTGCCGGAGGCGGCGATCGCGGCCGCGGCTTCGCTGGTGTGCAGCTTGAGGGCGGCGGCCAGCACGCGCTCGATGTGGTGGAAATCGTGCGAGCCGTCGTACTGCGACATGTGCTCGCGCACGTACTCGGTGACGCGGGCCACCAGGTCGGCCGGGATCTCGGAGGCGGGGAAAGCGGCCATTGTGGATGTGCTCGAGCAAATGAGTGTGTGGTATAGATAATGAGAGTGATTCGGTGTTCAATTCAGATTTTTGAAGGTATCGCGAAGTCAAAACCAGTGTGTTGAAAGCGGGGCGGTGAAGGTGGAGAGCGATGAAGCCCTAAATTTGCCATCGAAATTTGAAACCCAGGCAGCAGCGCACAAGCCATGAAGATTTCCATGTTCACCTCCTCGATCTCAACATATCCCATGTAAGTGAATCACACCATGTAAGTGATTCATACCGGCTTATTGCTTATTTCTTTGCAAGTTTGCTCATCGGACATTCCGTCCCTCCGTTAAAACCGGGGCCGCCCGGAATATATGTCATTTTCTGACATGCAATTTCACCGCGTTTATCGCGTCTCAGAGGACGATGTGTGATATCATTTCAAGTTGAGGGCACCGTAGATCATCACGGGTGATAGCTCCCACTAGGTTGGGCTCTCTATCCGATGAAAAGTCCATCTTTTAGTCAGTCTGTCCTTTAGTCACTCCATCCTTTAGTCAGTCCTTAGCATTCCTCTCTAAAGAGGTTTCCTGAACCAGCCCGAGCCCTGTAGACCGGACCTCCCGGCCTCATCCGTTTATGAGAATCCAGGAGGTGTAGTCGAAGTTAGAAAGATATGCCGTCTCTGGTTAGGGTTGGCTTTATGGAATAGGGTACGTATCCTCTTGTTGCATTCCTTGATATCAAAAGCCATTTGTACCCATGTACTTACTGCCCGCACCTTCCGCTTGTAAGTGCGACACTGTCACCGGCATAACCCCGGTATCGCAATACGCCGTTTATCGGAATATCGCCTATATGCATATTATAAACGCATGGTCTGGTCTGTCTCGCCGTATTTTGTATCATCGCTTGAACAATCTTCATCACGATCCATCATCCATCACTGACTATCTTCAACTTCACTACACTACACCAAATTGAGTCGAAGAATGCAATGCAATGCAGGTCCACTCTGGATGATCACACTATGCTGATTCTAGCCGTGGTCGGTTTATCTATCTCCATCTTGCGTGCCTTTTCTTTTCGGTGATCACGTTGACAAACCAGCGTTGCAACGCTCTGTATCACCGCTCAGTTTTCCACCATGCCCGAGAGACTGCAGCTCGCCGGTTTGGGCTTCGGCTCCATGCAGCACTAGGCATCTACTGACCTTTGTGAATCGCTCGTATACTGATGCGTTTGTGTGCCCACACCGTGATGTATGCCGCGCCGAAAAAGAAAATATGCCCTCCTCAGCTGCGGAAAAGCCCTGCGTGTGCGTGCGTGTCTCCCCTTTCGACCTGCATTACCTCCAGCGGCTACGATGAAGCAGCGAAGGTCGTTGGTTGAAGAATCACCGGTGATGTGATGGGGCCGGGGGAATTACACTAAGACATCCGGTCGGCGATGCAACCAACATCTGCAGGTGAGAAAGAGAGGTGGTGATTGAAGTGGATATCGCCAGGGAAGAATTGGAGAGAGGGAAAAGAAATGCGAGAGAGACAAACGGAAGCGAATGAACAAGAGCAGTCTAGGCGGGAGAACCACCCGTGTCGGTCTAGGTCTGTGTGTCTTCGTGATCGTCAGCCATGGCCCGGTCCTGTTCCTATCAATCACATCGGCTGAGCGTCCGTCCCGTCACTTTGCATGACGAAATCACGGAGATTTGGGCAATATCACGGCCAGCTATCAATTTTTCGACTGGTCACTCTGGCTCACCCATCCACAATCTTGTTGGTTATATTGGAGCACGGGCACCACTAACAAAATTACTTCAATGCTCAGCTAGGCACAGTTCGAACGAACCACAGCTGTCACACACACACACACTCTCTCTCTCTCCGAGAGAAAAGTCCCAATGTGACGAACCAGCGAAGATCACTCGGCGGCAAACTCTTCTTTTTTGTGGGACACCAGCAGCACTTCTGCTCTCGACAGGGGACCTGCCGGACCTCCAAGGATGGCTGGCTTTCCCCGGCCCCTCCATAAACGTTCCGTCACTTTCATGTCCAAGTGCCCGAAGAACAAAGTTGGAGCACAAATGTGTCGGTCTCGACGATCATAATCGCGCAGGCCACCTTCTTTTTCCGGCCTCGTTAAACGGGAATATCATCACATCCAGTTTTCCAGGGACGGACACCATCTCGAGATGGAGAGAAACAAGCAATTATCCCCCCACCCATCTTCCACTGATCAAGTCTAGTTGGGCAGAGAATCAAGAACCTGCATGGGCGTTGTGACTGTGACGCTCATCTCCAGAGTGTAGTCGTGATTGGCTGCAACAAGCCTGCATACAGCCAATCATCGCCGGGATTTAGACGCCCACCGTTCCAGGATATCACCCGCACTGGATTTCTGGGTCCCTCTCCACTGCAGACTTTGTTTCTGTCCGTGCATTTCTCGCGGTTTTTATATGGCACATCCCAGTCTTTTTGGCCTGTCTTGCCCTGAAAAAAGCGCAGAGAAACGCAATACGCCGATGTCTCTCTCTCTCTATCTGGTCCAGCCAATGCTACGGTAGCCTTTTGCCCTTCTCACCATAACGTGCCCTCTTTTTTTTTACGCCGCGACCACCCATCAACCCACAGATGTCCTGCTGTTAACCGCCGAATGCGGGTCTGATATTCGTTTACGCTGCACACAGACCCGTCGAAGCCGATCGCTGGTTGGCTCAAGCCGTGCTGCGTGTGGGCTGCAGTGTTGGCTCTCTCTCTCTCTCTCCCGTGTGTCTCTTGTAATGTGGCTTGCTAGATCTCTCAGCCTCTCTCCGGCCGTGGTCACTTGTCCCAGCTCGGCAAACCCATTCTTCACTGTTCGTCGCCGGAAAGGGACGGTATGTGGAGAATATTCGCGGCTCCATCCAGAGTGCGAGGAACAAAGGGGCATCCACACCATCCACACACCCTCTTCTCGCTCCAACATACCGTCACAATGGCGAAGAAACTACTGATGTGATAGAGGAGAAGAACAACCGAGATATTGAACCGGACAGGGGTTTGAGAGACATCGACTGCGAGATGGGGCGAGAGCCAATATATTATCTGGTTCAAGTTGGTGATCCAGCTCATATCACCACATGTCCAATGTCCATCCATGTCCATGTTCCTCAATACTGTGGTACTGCGCTCCAAGTCAGTTCCTCCATGCACATCGAGGACTGTTGGATTGATGGCCTGGTCCTTTTCCGAGGTTTGGTGCCACACACACACGCACTAGGTCACTCCCTTGTCCGTCCCGGCTACGTCCCGCACACTTGGAGACCACCTCTTGCGGCCGCGATAAACATGGCTCTGGTATAGGTTGAGTGGTGGTTCTGCATACCCACCCGGGTAGGTCGAAGGATGCGGCCTCTGGTCTGGCCGTCCAGTATATCTAGCCGCCTTCGCCCCCCCAATTTCTGGGTTTTGATCTTCTTCTTTTTTTCTTTTCTTTCTTTCGTTGGCACCCCTTGACATTTCCAAATCCAGTTTTTGTTTGATCGTTTTTGTTTGTTTCCCTCTTCCCTCTCCTCATCCTTCACCACATTGATTCTATAGGGCTGGTCTCTATCTTCTCTCTGCTACAACATCGTTATACTCCTGTCTATCATTTAATAATTTCCCCCTCATCTTCAACAGCATCAACTGGTTTGATGAAGTTGTTGTGTCCATCCTTACTACATTAATATCACTTGAATTCTGGATTTGTGTTGTCCAATCTCACTCAATTTGTCCTTTGATTTCTGGTAAATCTCAGGCGTCTCTAATCTCACTATTCCCGTCAAATTTGTTTGGAGATTATCTTTGTTTTAATCTTTGTCCTAATATTCTGTCGATTTTCTGTCAATATTTTTCCATCCTAATTAATCACGCACTCACTTTTTGCAAATATGTCGACAATTCAGCAGAGCTTTTCCATCCGGGTGTCTTCGGGCGTCAAGTCCGTGCATCTTGCCGGATCCTGGGACAACTACTCGGGTCAGCTTCCCCTTTCCCGCGACAAGTCTTCCTCCAAGACCTGGAAGGGCACCTTCAACTTCAAGAACGGCACTTTGGAGCACGGCCAGCGCTACTGGTACTACTACATTGTTGACGGCTACCACTGCACACACGACCCCAGCGTTGAGTCGGCTGTCGAGCCCACCACTGGCCGGTCGCTGAACATTCTCGACACGCCCAAGCGGTCGTCGTCGACAGTGTCGTCGTCTTCCTCCTCCAAGTCGTCTTCCAAGTCCTCCTCCAAGTCTTCTTCCAAGTCCTCTTCGTCGTCGTCGTCAACCTCATCGTCGCGCTCTTCCCACCGCCAGCGCGACTCCAGCCGCCGTCGCCACCGCCACCACTCGCCGTCGGCCGACATCCCCAAGGGCCGCCCGCTCCCGTCGTCGGCCATTGCCGCGCCAGTTCCCATGGCTCCGTACGCCACCAAGAACATCCTGACCAGCAACTACGACAACCCCAGCGTTGAGGACCTCGCCGCGCGCTTTGGCACCGTCGACCTCGATGGCGTGCAGTACGTTGATGACCTGTACCACTCGTCGGCCAACGGCTCGTCCCTGTCCTCGCGCTCGGGCAGCATGTCGCCGTCGTCGGATCTCTCGGGCTACTCCACGCCCAGCTCCGATGGCTCGACCTGCTCGTGCGAGCGCTACGGCATCACCCGCAAGGGCGAGCGCATCAAGATCGACTGCGGCGGTGCGCGCTGCAGCTACGATGACGAGGAGTACTCGGAGAACGAGTCGTCGTGTGCGTCGTCCGTCGTGGATGAGGAGGAGGAGTACGTTCCCGACCACCCCCGCCGCCGCGGCATGATCATCCACGGTTGAATGAGCCAGTAGTGAGGAACTTTGTTTCTTTTGTTCCTTTCACACACTGTTTTTTTCTCTCTCGCCTCCGTCTGATGATCCCGCTTCGCGCTCCTCGAATTCTTCTTATTTGCAATGTGTTGGTTAAAGATAAAATCCCTCTCTCGCTCTGGAAACCCAAGAAATTACGGAATCCTCCCCCCAAACAAAAATTTACCAACACAGAAAAAAAATAATTGTTCACTTCAGAGGCATGTCGCCAGAATAGCGAAGACTCCCAGTCGGATAACCGTCCCCAGGGTACGGACTGTGCCGAGCTCGACGAAGAAAGGCATAAGCGGGAGCCCCCAACGCGTCTGTTGGCATCCATTCCGGAGAGAGGCTGGTTCTCCTCTCCGGGATGTTTTTTCACAGGTCTCGGGGAAACTCAAATCTCCCTACTTCCCTCGTCGGCGCCGACTGTTCCACACTACCCCGAGGCGGTCTCCTCCGGCTTCACGGTCCGCGTCTGGCCTACCTCGCGCCCAGCGGGTTGATGCTGCGACCCACCTGCAGAAACGGAGTTCTGTATCAGGCGTTTCAAGCGCCTTGGATACGAAGAACAAAACAGCTGCGGGTTTTCCCCTTTTTTTCTTTTTTTCTTTGACCCTCTCGGTGTTCAGTCATCTTTGGTTTGGCTGTTCTACTGCCCCTGGCACTGCACACTTTTCTTTCCCGATGTGTATGTGTCTCTCTTTTTTGGAAATATCGGACATTTTCTTCTTTTCTGATCATTCTGCTTATGTCTTCCCCGCCGGATCTTGAAGGGAATGACTCGATGTGAATAATGCGACGGACACGGGATGGATGGAGGAAACCTTGATTGTCTATATCTGATGCCGGCTTTTCTTTTGAAAGCCGGCGTCAACCCACGTGTGGATAGAGGCCGAAATAGTGAACCTATTCATGATAACGACCCGCTTAATGACTTTTTTATTATCTCTCGTTTTCTTTTGCTTTTCTTGTGTCTGTCCTGTAGAACCAGCCTCTTCGAGATCTGGGCTGGTGGAAGCGGGTATAACCCTAAGATGCCGTGTAAGTGGGCCTTCTAGCCTCTATGCTTAGCCCAGGGGCGCCCATCAGCACGTGTTTGTATCAAGTGTTAGCTGGAAGCCACTGGGGATTCAGAAGAGACACATCACTGCTCTCCCAAGGTTATCTGTGTTCCTCGCAACTTATCTGCTGAAAGTCAGCACCGTGTGAGCAGTGTGCATGAGCACTGCTCTTAGGGTCAAGGGTTCGGTCAATGCGGGGTTCAGCGATCAGGGGAACATTTTGGGCAGTGGGTAAAGTTGGAAGATGCATTCCTGAACGCTGAACCTTCATATAAAAAACATTTGATTCTTCTCCAGATCTCAGCTCTAGGTGTTGGGATTCTTTCTTTCTTCATCTACAGGTTTACTCCGGTCATACAACCATCTCGACTTTGGAATTCAGACAGGCTCTGCTTTTCCCATTGGCTTGTGATAGCGAGCTTCGACCTCCAGTTAGCAGTGCTGCTCCTTAAATCGGCCGTTCCCCCGTTCTTCACATTCACAAACGCTTCCATCTTCCATCATGGCCGACCTCCCCATCCTCGACAGCCACGTACACCTGTACCCCGGCTCCGAGGTCACCCAGCTCTCCTGGTACAACCGCGACGACCCGCTGTGCAGCCAGCGCTCGGTGACGGAGTACCGCGCGGCGACGGCCGGCGCGAAGGTGCGCGGGATCATCGTGGTGGAGGCCGACCGCACGCACGCGCTGGACACGGGGCGGGCGGGCTGGGAGGCGCCGCTGGCGGAGCTGGCGTTCTTCCGGCGCATCATCGAGGGCACGCCGCGCGACGGCGAGGGCCACCGGCCGTCGCCCGACGACGAGGCGTTCGCGGGCGACGACGACGAGGAGCTGATCCAGGGCCTGGTGATCTGGGCGCCGGTGCCCGCTGGGCCCGCCGTGCTGGAGGAGTACCTGGCCGCTGCGCAGGAGGTCGCCGGCCAGCGGTGCTGGGAGCGGGTGCGTGGCGTGCGGTTCCTCGTGCAGACGGCTGCCGCGGGCACGATGACGGCGGAGCCGTTTGTCGAGGCGCTGAAAGTGCTTGGGCGCCGGAATCTGGTGTTTGATGTCGGCGTCGACGGTCACAAGCGCGGCCGCAAGCATCTTGAGGAGATGGTCGAGATGGTCAAGGCGGCGCGAGAGGGCGTGCCGGAGGAGGAACGGGTGATGTTCGTGATAGGTATTCCTTCCCCCCGGTTCCTCGATGTAGATGTGCGTCTCGGCAGAATATATACTAACGATCAGGAACTTACAGACCACCTGGCCAAGCCCAACCTGGAGGTGTTCAACCCGGTCGACCCGGCCTTCAAAGCCTGGCGCGACGCCATCTACAGCCTGAGCACGCAGCCCGAGGTGTACATCAAGCTCAGCGGGCTGTTCAGCGAGATGCCGGCGTCGCTGCGCGAGCAGTCGGCGGCCAGCATTTTCGACGCCGTCAACTCGTGGTTCGGCGTCGTGCTGGCCACGTTCGGCGCGTCGCGGCTGCTGTTTGCCGGCGACTGGCCGGTGTGCACGCGTAACCCGGGCGGTTCGTTCAACAAGTGGCTGCTGGTGGTTGCGCGGCTGTGCTACATGGCGTCGTTGGATGAGACCGAGCAGCGCGGGATCATGGGGGTTAATGCGGCGAAGGTGTACGGCATCGTGTAGGGGACCCGGCTTGCCGCAGGTATGATGAATTTGCGGGAGACAAATGGTTGATGTAAGAAAAGATAGTCTGTTACCGACTCATACATCAGTACTATATATATAGGTCTCCTATGGAAAGATAAGATGAACAAAAGAAAAAACAACGCAGGTCCCCCCAAGGATCCCCCAGTCCTAACTCCCTCCCCCGTTTCTATAAAAAAAAAAGAACAAGAAAAAAAGAAAAGAAAAAAAAACGAATGCTAGCTGTGATGTAATCCGGAACGCCAATGGTGGTTTTGTTGTTGTTTCTTCCTTTCCAGAGCTGCTGTGTGAGGATAGCAGCTGAAGGAAGTCTTTGATTTCGGGATGTTGCAGTTTCCAACTGGAAAAAAGAATGCTATTCAGGTTCACCACCGATGTTTTTTTTTATTATATGTCCGCTTGCCCTCTCTAGATCTCTCAAAATGGTCCATCTACACCGTGACCCGGGCGACGACGGAACAAGCTGGCCACAGAATGCTTCGCAGGCCGCTGGCCCTGGTCGAAGCTCGGCGGGTCCGGGCCAACAAGCGTGACATTCTTGGACGACAACGACTCGGGCGGGGACGGCGGGGCGGAGCGGAAGGTCGACGACATGGGCGGGTAGCGGCGGCTGGCGGACATGGACACGAAGTCGACGTCGGCGGCGGGCGACGCGATGGGGTCAGCAGCCACAGTCTTAGGCAGGCGGAGACAGCAGCCCAGGGCGCAGTGCATGAAGAAGGCGGCGGTGGACGAGATGGCGGCGATCCAGATGAAGGCGAGCAGCGGCGGGCTGATGCTGCCCTGGATGTTGAGCTCGGACTGCAGGTGCACGGCGTACTTGGCGGTCAGGCTCATGATGGTGGCCATGATGGCGGCGGAGCCGGCGACGAGCGAGGTGAGGAAGGCCAGGGCGACGGCCGGCAGGCTCCAGAAGCGGGCGCGGCGCACAAGCAGCGACGAGACGGCGAGCACGGCGCTGAGGATGGCGGCGGCGAGGAACAGGCCGAACATGGTCTGGGTGAGGATGCGCAGCAGGTCGAGGATCTGCACGAGCTGCATGGGCAGGGCCACCTGCGCGCCGGCGAGCAGCTCGCTCATCAGCACGTCGACGGGGTTGAACCAGAACAGCGCGCGCGGCCGCGAGCAGAAGGTGATGCCCTCGTCGTCGTAGCCCTCGCAGAAGTTCCACAGGCCGACCTGGTAGAAGTCGTGCAGGCCGAGCGAGCGCGCGACCGAGTTGAGCAGCTCGGCGTTGGGCGCCGAGCTGGGGATGATGTTGGCGAGCTCGAGCCGGTAGAAGAAGATGTCGCGCAGCACGGCGCGGTTGGAGAGGTTGCCGATCAGCACGAGCACGAGGAAGATGGCCGACAGGGCGTAGCAGATTGCGGCGGCCGTGGCCACGTTCCGGAAGCGCCGCGGGGAGACGGTCATGGCGGGCGGTGGGAGGCCGGGGGTGTTTCTAGGTCATTTGTATGCCGGGCTGCGGTCGGAGGTCGGAGGAGGAGCGGCAGCAAGTTTCGGCGGGAGGAAAGACGGGTAACTGTAGACAGACGCGCGGCGCGGTGGAATACGGATGTTTCGAGGGGTTGGTGAGGATACAAAGATACAAACGAGACGGACGACAAAGGAAGGGCGGTGATCAGATAAGGAGCGACAACAAGATGGATTCCGTGCTTCGAGCAGATGTTATAATTTGGGGGAAAAAAGAAAAAAAAAAAAAGAGAAGGAAAAAAACGGAAACCAGCCAAAATGAATTGGGGCTTGGAGAGAAAAAAAAAGATTGCTGACGGAAAGAAGATCTAGTTAGGAGAGAGAACAAAAAAGAAGAGCCCGTGGGATGGGAGACGAGCAAAAGACGGGTCTGCAGAAAAAAGCAGGAAAGAAAAAAGGAAGAGAGGGAAATTGAAGCTGGTGATGATTTTTTGGGTGTCTGCACGAGATAAAAAAAAACACACTGGTGGTTGTTAGGGTTTGGGGTTAGTTGAGCCGCTCTCTCTGGCTGAGGTCACCGTTACAGTGGGTTGGGGCCCTGGAGAACCCGGCAGATCGGGCTATTGGAACGCGGTGGAGCGACGGTTTCAGTGCTGGACAGGGCCGATTTCAGGGGCATGTTGCCACTGGAGCGGGATTTCCACTGGTTGTACCCCAACTGCGTGATTGCACTGTAATGGTACCGCCGGCCACTTTTATACGTCGTGTATCGGAGAAATGTCCTGTGCTTATGGCCAGTGCAAGCGCGCGGCCAACCGATCATCGCACGACAGACAGGCTTCCCACAAAACCCGCGTTTCCTGTTTCATCCTATCTCGTTGCGGTTCGGACTTTAAAAGATATTTCACGTCAAGATCTCCTGTTTCCCGTCGGTGTGTGGTGCTTTCGCGACTTTAAAAGGGTGGAAAGGGTCTCATCGGGCCCCAAAGAACCGCCACCCGCCGAAAATGCCAACAGACACTTGTTTCAATGGCACATCAGTGTTACGAAAGAGAAGCCTCAGATCCGAAGCTTAGCTTGGAGGGAGGGTGGGAAACAAAGGAGGTCTGGACTCTGGAACCTGTTACCCCCCCACCGGAATGTGAGCTTGTCTTTCTTGCTCCGCCACAGTTCCAAGGGGGGGGATAAGATGGACGCTCTGGACCCAGCAGTTTTTTGACCCAGTTCCATATACGAGACAAAGCACACTGGCTTTTGCTTTGGTCTGACGCTGGTGGTACGCCCAACGATACTGTCTCCGAGAGCCACTTTCATCATCGGGCGGGCTGGTTGGCCTGTTTGCGTTGCGGTGCGGTGTTTGCTGCGGTGCTCGTGTTTGCTGTGACGCTGACATCCCGTATCGAAGCAGACGAAGAAGAGGCGGAGAGTGGTATGGTGGGACGGGCAATATGCGATCTTCGGAGTGCAATTTCACAGGTTATGCACACACACACACACACACACACACACACACACACACACACAGCACAGCTTCACCCATCCCCAGCTGAACGGCCCTCAAACCCCTGGCATCTCAACTTCTCTTTTTGTCCGACCGCTCCCCCCTCGTCTCGTCCGAACCTCATCAAAGCAGGCAACCCCAACCATTACCAATCGATCTGGCCAGGCTCACCAATACCGCTCTCGTCTTGTCAAGCAAGCAAGCATTACACTCCATTCCTGGCTCTTCTCTTCTCTTGGCTCTGAGAGACAAGCGGTTGGGCGAGAACGAACTCTGACGTGGTTGACCCAAAAGACTTGGCTTCTTGGGGGGGGGGGAGGGGGTGTTTAGCGGCTCAAAAAAATCCGGATGCATTGACACGTCGACAGGACTTCCGTCAACCCAAGTCGGGCTGTTGTTTGCTTGGCCCACACGTTAAGATCGGCGGCATATGCATCTTCAGTCCAGTGCCACGGCACTCGTCGATTGGTGGGTTTGCAGCTCGATCAGGCGGTGGAATGCCCGCCTAGGACGGACGGCGTGTAACTGCATGGATGTCCTCCGTCGTCCAGGGCCTCTCTGCAGAATCGTTGGCTGGGGATGCGAGTGTTCAGCGCGCCGGATTCTGCGTATATGGATGTGGACAGTACACACGTATCGTCGTGTGTGTCAAAGAGCCGCAGCAGCCGGCAGAAGAGCCGCCGTCCGCTCTTTATCCTTCCCTCCTTCTTTCTTTCTTTGTCTCTCTCGTATTCAGCAAATGCCAGAAATCTCCGAGAATCGGATTCCACCGCCCCGGTCTGGCCGCCCCCCCAGAACGAAAAAAAGAAGGAAAAATTGGGGGCACAGGCCTGGCCCAGCGGCAAAAAAAAACAACCAGCGTGATTTTCCATTGCCACCGGTCTTTGTTGATGTTGCTGCTGGTTGTTCCCTTTCCATGTCCTTGAGGGAAGGATTCTAAATATACAGTACTCACACCCAGACGCTTTCTCTTCCCTCTGGCATCTGTCTCTGTCTCCCTCTTCCAGGCCAGACCAAACTTCACGTCGTAGAGTCAGACACGAACAAACGCACACCGCCAGGGTTAGGGTTAGCTTGATACTGCTGCTCTCACAGTGCCAATTCCGGCCCCATACTGTACCCTCGTCATTCTTACAGCGTCAATTCACTTCCATTGTTCTTCTTCTCTCCTTTCCCGTTCCTGTTTTTGCATCTCTCTTCAGCTTGTTCTTGGCAATCGGCCTCGAGCTTCCGACCGGCTTATCTTTCGTTTCCTTCTCTATCTTTCCTCTGTCGTCTCCCACTCTCGTTTCTATCTTGTCTCTCTTTTCCTCCGTCATCACTCTCTCTCTCTGAGTGTCCCTCTGTTTTGACTATTTTTCTGTTCACCCCTTAACCCAGAAACCCTAACCCTAGGGATCCACCTAACCCTTAGAGTTCTTGTTCTCTCGTGGATCCTTTCCTTAAGAAACTTTCTTTCTCAAGCATTCATCTTCACACCACAAGCACCTTCTCTCGACTGGACACGCCAATCAATCTCGTGTGTACACGCCCTTCTCTCAATGGCGAAGGCTCTCGGCTCAGCGGCCCTCCCGCGTCGCCGGGTCCGCCGCCACCCGGGACTCCGTGATATTCTCGCGTCCGTCCTCCTCCTCTCAGTACCAGCATGTGTGTCCGCCGCCGGCGACGACTCAACCACAACCTCCACAACTTCCTCCGTGTCGACCACCTCATCTTCGACCTCCTCCGTGACCACCGCGCTGGGATCCGGCGAACCGGCGGCCCAGAAGCCCGCCGCCGACCTGACCACGCTCGTCGGCACCCGCACCCTCCCCAACGACGGCCCGCCCACCGGCGCCTACTCGACCTTCTCCGGCCAGATCACCTTCACATACACCACCACGACAACTCGTGGCTCGTCGTCCGACTCGCGGGCCTCCGGCTCCACTACCACCATCACCGGCTCGGTCCCGCCGTCGTCCGCCGCGTCGTCCACCACCTCCGGCACCGCCACCGCGTCGACCACCACGTCGGCAACGCCCACCAACACGCAGCCGTGCAACAACTACGTCGAGCTGTGCACGCGGCGCTACAGCAACGTCACCGAGGTGGCGTGCCACAACGCGCCGTTCGTGCGCCAGGGCAGCTCGGCCGCAAACCAGCAGCTGGCCGTGCTGGACCAGCTGAACGACGGCGTGCGGCTGCTGCAGGGCCAGATGCACTGGCCGACCGACGCCGCGCCCGGCTCCGAGCCGCACTTCTGCCACTCGTCGTGCGACCTGCTGGACGCCGGCCCCATCTCGGCGTGGCTGGCCACCGTGCGCGGCTGGGTCGACGCCCACCCGTACGACGTGGTGACCATCCTGCTGGGCAACGGCAACTACTCGCACCCGGACCTGTACGTGCCGTGGATCGAGGCCAGCGGGCTGACGCGCTACGTGTACCTGCCGCCGCTGATGCCCATGCACCTCGCCGACTGGCCCACGCTCGGCGAGATGATCATCACCGCCCGCCGCGTCGTCATGTTCCTCGACTACGAGGCCGACCCCGCCAAGTACCCGTGGCTGCTCGACCAGTTCTCGCAGATGTGGGAGACGCCGTTCGACCCGCAGGACCGTGCCTTTCCGTGCGACGTGCAGCGCCCGCCCGACCTGTCGGTCGAGTCGGCCACGTCGCAGCTGCTGTACATGCACAACCACAACCTCAACGTCGAGTACGAGCTGTTCGGCGCGTCGATTTTGGTGCCAGCCGTCACGCTGCTGAACACCACCAACAACGTCACCGGCGACGGCAGTCTCGGCGTTGCCGCGGCCGGCTGTGCCGAGCGCTGGACGCGGCCGCCGAACTTTTTGAACGTGGACTTCTACAATATCGGCGGCCACGCCGACTCCGGCTCGGTGTTTGCCGTTGCCGCCGCCATGAACAACGTCACCTACGGCCGGCCGTGCTGCGGGAAGGTGACCGGCGCCGCCGCGCGCGCCGTGTCGGTGTCGGCGGTGGGGGTTGTGTCTTTGGTGGCTGCGGTGGTTTTGGCTTTGATATAGACTGGTTTGTGGTGTCGGCACTTGCTTTCTCTGCTTTCTTTTAAACCCGAGTATCATTTTATAGAGCGGGAGCATCGTGTGTTTCTGAGGACTTGTGTTATCGGGGGTTCGGAGTTTCGCTTCTCTACACGGCATGCGTCAGTCTCTTGTTCTTTTTTTGTGTATTCTTGAAATCACTGGTGCATCCACGGTGGCACATTCCTTGCTTCTGCGTTTTTACATATCACTTCCAGCATGTCTAGTGCATGTAGATAGATTATATCATCCCTGAGTCGGTCATTACAGTATCTCTGCAGTCATAGTATCGTCAACAAGTGTACGGCAGAAGGAGTGAAAAGTGAAATCCTCGTGGTGTATTATCGTGATGCATTTCGTTGTGACAGATGAAATAAATGAAATGTAAACGCCCGGCTAGTGCGGCAAAGATTGTGAGGCGGGAAGCTTGTCCCGTAGTACAGAAAAACAAATGGAAAAGAAAAAAGAAAAAAGGTATCATCAATATGCAAATCATCCCCGACTCTCGCCGTGATCTCCCGGTCTATGCAACCACCGACTCGCGCCTCGAGAACCCGCCAAACAGCCTCCGCCAAATGCCCCCACCCCGCCGTTTGCGCGCCAGCGCCCCAGCCGCCGCCTCCGCCTCGGCGACCTCCTGCTCGCGCAACCGCGCCATGTTCTCCAGGTGCTCGCGCTTGACCTGCGCAGTGCGGCGCGCGCGCCCGTGATCCCGCACGAGCTGCGGGAACAGGTTCGCGATGTTGTCGCCCGTGCGCGCCGACACCTCCATGAACGACGCGCGCAGCGGCGCCAGCCCGGCCGCCAGCTTCGAGGCCTCGGACCACGCGACGCGCCGCTCGGTGTGGTCGTCGGCGTCGGACTTGTTGCCGACCAGCATGATGCAGTAGTCGCGCGGCGGGATGCCGGCCGCCGCGAGCGCCGAGTCCGGGACCGTGGGGCGCGGGCCCAGCGCGGCCGCGGCGCCGGTTGTGGCGGTGGTGGCGGTGGTAGCGGTGGTACGTGAAGAGGCGGAGACTGTTGACGTCGACATGGTCATGCGGCGCGCGCTGCTCCGCGCCCCGGGCGCCGACACGCGGCCGGTCGACGCCGTCGAGTCGGTCTCGCTGCCGGGGCCGGGCGGCACGGGCGGCAGCGCCGCATCCAGTCTTGGCGACACCGGGGGCGCGGCAGCCGTCGCCGGCGGGGCGGGCCGCGGCGCGGCGTGGAAGCGCGGCGCGGCCACCACGGTCTCGGCGATCAGGTCGTACAGCTCGCGGGCGACCCGCAGCGAATCGGCGTCGGTCACGTCGTAGAGCACCAGCGCGGCGTCGGTGATTTGCACGGCCTGCTGGATCAGGTCGTTGCGCCACAGGTGGCGGCTGGGCAGCTCGAGCGCGTCGATGGTCACGGGGGCGCCGTCGACGTCGATGGTGCGGCGCCAGGCCTGGTCGCGGTCGGTGTCGCGCGCGGCGGGGTCCGGGCCGGGGGCGGTGCTGGTGGTGCTGGTGGTGGTGGTGCCGGAGCTGGAGGTGTTTGTGCTGCAGAACTGGGGGGCTGTTAGCAATTCTCTGTCCTTGTCTGGAGATACATATACTTCTGGATATATGTGTGTGTGTGTGTGTCTGTTTGCGGGGACGCCATTCGCCCAGACTCACCTTGCGCAGCACCGCCGTCTTGCCGGTACCCTTCGGCCCAATCACCAGCACCCGCAGCTCGGCCGGCGCCCCACCGCGCCCGTCGAGCGGCTGGCCGGCCAGCTTGCGGGCGCCGGGCCGGCGGAGCGACGCGTTGGCCATGAACGGCTCCCAGCTCAGCATGGCCTTGACATACTTCGCCTCCTCCTCCGTCCACATCACCGACTCGGGGTTTGCCGGAGCCAGCGTCATGGTGGACCGCATGCAGGACGGTGTTCGACGAGCAAGTGGTTGAAAGTTGGTTGTGCGGGCTCGGGGAAGTCAGAGTGAATATGGAGTGTATCTTCGGAGTCAGGGTGTGTTGTTGTAGTTGAAAAGAGGAGAAAAGGCGACGTCGTCGGTTTGTATCGCCTTCTCTGCGGTCGTGTGTCTTAAGTGCAAAAACCGGAAGGCCCGCTAGGTTCTGGCCGGCGAGAGGAAGTCCGGGCCTCGTTACTATATATCTTTTCTTTTCTCTTTTGCCCTCTCTCTTAGGCTTCTTTTCTTCCGCCGATTATAATAATAGACTGACGATCTACTCCGGCCCGATCGATCGCGGATGTAAAAATAGCCGACAAAGCCGCGACAAGGGAGAAGGAATCAGAAGAGGAAGGCACGACTCTCAAAGAAACACCGGGACGAAGCGCCAGGGGAAACGGCGGGAAGGAACAAAGAAACGCAAGGCGAAAGAGAGAAAAGGGAAGGAAAGAGTCGGGATGTTAGGGTTTTGTCGGTTTGCGGGTTGTGGCTTGTATTATCAACAACCGAAACGAAGGGCACAGCGAAAAAGAAAAAAAGTTGAAATGAAAGGCGAAAAAGCTTATCGGTGGCCGGGGGGAGACAAAGAAACACACGGGAAAGCAATCAATCTGGCATGGAGGCGGAGTTGTGTTGTATGTGTGTGTGTGTGTGTGTGTAAGTCGATTGTCGTCAAACGAGAAAAAAAAAGTAAATCGTGGAAGATGGATGTGTGTGTGCAGGTGACGCTACGCTACACGTAGATGAGTGTAACGGAGGGGACAGCCAGAAGATATACACAGACGCAAAAGAGCATCAATCGTTGAGAAGAGCAGAAGACTTCTTCTCTCTCCTTCTCTCGGCTCGGGAAACAGACAAGAAACAATAACCTCCAAAATGCCGGGTCCGCCCGTGTGGTTGGATATATATGTGAAGCGTGGATGGAGCAAGCCGCAGAAGACGGGGAAGCCAGGCCCCAGGAACATCTGCAGACACAAGACCCAGATATGCAATTACCCATCGCCAAGGTGGACGTCTGTAAGTCTCCCCCCCCCCAGAGAAACGCGCACGTATATATCTGCGTTTGCCAAAAGTCCTAGATACATGCAGCCCCCCTCGTGTAAGAGTTACGTAGTGTGCCCGCCGCCAGTCAGACGGATACGATGGCTGGCAGCTCACAAGCAGGCACGGGGTGGGGGGGGGAAGTAGCCAGTACTTCGTCGTCTTCCTTCCAGTCTCATGTTCTCGTATCTCTGCAGCAGAAGATGCATGTGCCGACGTGGTGAGATCTGGTCATTCGCAGACTCTCTCACTGTCCCGGGCTCGCGGCTCAAGTCCTGGAACACCTCCGTGATCGCAGATTCCCTCCCCCCCCCGTCTTGTTTGGCACCTTGGGGCCCGGACGAAGAAACACGAGAGAGGGGAAGAGGGCGGCAGAAGACAGAAGGGACGAAGAACTCTCTCTGTCATCCGATCCGCACGGCTTGCTTAGCTGGTACCGGATCAAATGATTGTGTGCAGGAAGTCCCATAGATTGAACGGCATACGGCAGTATATTGCGTCTATAGCGGTGGGTGGGATATATGTGTGCAGTTTCGAAGGGGGCAAGGTGTTTTCATTCACGGCCAGAGCTTTCAAGAGTATCCGAAGAATCCCACCCAAAAGTGAATGATTCGTGCTGCTTGTGTGTACCTTTTTCGTCCTAGTAATATGCATGTGTCCTGTTTGGCCATGTATATATTCTTCATACTTCAAACAGGTCTATTCAGAATAATCTCCACGTTGGACCCCCGGCGGAATGGCGAAACGAGACAAACGGAAAGAGAAAGTGTGTGTATGGTGTGAGTGGGTGATGATATAGAGTGCATGCGCTATTGTGTGGACACCCGCACTTACAGCTGTTTGCTTCATGCAAACCGGACCTATAGGCAGGCACACTTACATACTGTATATACCTGTCTAACGGCGATTGATATATGCGGCAGCCCGTTCAGGAATTTGGCCCGGGGGGGTTCTTTTGGTGATGAAACAAACAGAAACAGGCAGTTGCATTCTGCCAAATTGGTAGCAATTCACCCAGAAGCGGAAGCCCAGCAGACTAAAGTCCGCGTGCTGCACCACCGAGAAAAAGATAATCGTCCGCGCACTGCTGATACATACAGTACATCCGCCATACATGTTGTGCTTCAGATAACGATGGCTGATCGTTGCCCCGACCGTGGTGGTGATCCCGATAACTCTGGCCTGAGTCTGGGCTGACCCGGAAGACGGAGACCTCTGTCCGTGGTGAAGATCTCGCAGAGAACCCTACGGAGTGGCCCCACGCGCGAGACTCTCTCTGCGAGAGCACCCCGTAAAAAACCACACAACCAGTAAAACGCAGAAAAGAAGATATACCACGACTATCGGTCGACCGGTTCCTCTTTTTGGATGGTCGTCGTGTGTCCAGGTGGAAACACTCTCTTCGTACCTATGCAAGTCCTGTTTGGCGCGCTGATGGCAATAAATGGTGGGAATCGAGGCTGTGCTTAGCGAATCTAGCTGGTTTGGGATGGCCTTGTCTTGGATGCCAAATCGTCGTTCGAGTTTGACGGTGCTGAACCTATCCTATATTTATAAATAAATAGCAAATCCACCCACTGGTCCAGTTTGTGGGTGGTGCATAAACCTTAAATCCATTTTTAAATCGGATGCCACTCGCAGAGGCAGCAGTAATGCAACATCGCAGAAACACGGGCGACGAAGCGTGAGGGGGAGCTGGTCCAGGCCGGCCGGGTGGTGATGACGCACTGGGTGTGGCAGTTCAGAGTTGGTCTCTGTGTGTTTCCAGGGCACATTCGGTCGGCTTCAGCTCTGGCCGGCGGGTGTTGAGCTGAAATCATGGCCACGACCCCGATCTTTTGCCCCTATGCTCTTCTGGAGGACCGAGGCCAACAATTGGGGAGGGCGCCCGTCGGGGAAGATTCACAGTACCGTCCGTATGTACCGACTTCCGCATACCGACTCTGCTGCTGGGCGTAGGAAGTGGAGTCGCACGTCGTTCTCTGGCCTATGGCCGCTAGTTCCATGTTGTCTCAGCCATCTTCGGTGCGTGGACGCAAACTGGAAATGTGTAGTGGATCTCTCTCAAGGCAAGGAACATGGCTTGGAGGCAGAAATTAACAGAAGAATGGAGGAAGAAAACTCACAGCAGAGACATATAAGAGGAAGACGCCTTGGATTATATCCTTCATCATCACTTACTTAATCCCCATTGTGACCACACAGAAAGTTCAGACGGAAGGTGCGACCCAACCCCCAAGAGCCGGAAAGACTGGATAACTGAATATTTCGTCCCAACCAGAGGAGGTGTGGCTGGTGACTGGAATTCTTTGCCTGTGTGCAGTGCGGCTGTTACGCCACAGCGGCTGACGCTACGGCCAGGATAGGCAGAAAGTACCGAAAGATCTTCTCCAGTGGGCGACACAGTTCAGTATCCCCAAAAAGAACACAGCTGGGAATCTGGTCTGGGCCCATGAAACAGCGCGCATGCAACCACGCGAGAGTGCTGTCATTGCAGAAAACCCTAGGCACTTGGTGTTTTTACTGATATGCTTACCACCCGAGGGAGCCGGGGATCACTGAAACAGTCGCCGAGACGTTCCGTCGTTTCCTCTGTATCCTCCGTAGACTCTCCCGGAACTGCCGAAATTTACACTCCTCAAATCCGGCCCAACGCCCTATGCGCCAGCCCAGCCCTGGCAGGCGCGATCGGCTGCTCCTGCCCGTCTCCAAAACTAGCCTAGAGCGTGGATGGCTCAGGTCCACCAGCATCGCTAAACCAGCAATTCGTCATGCAAAAACCGCCTGAGCACTGGCCAGCCCGCCCAGAAAATCAAACTGCTGGTAAACAGGGCAATATCGGTAGGCAATCCGGGTCCCACCCACCCAGACCACTTTGTCTCGTCGGGGAGCCCTGGACCAGGTACCTGGTACTTCAGGATTCCGCATGTTATATGCATGGAGGTGCTGTAGCCGGTACTTCACACTTCTGTCCTTTGATCCCACGGCCGCGCCTGCTCATCGCCAAGCGTGCTGCGCGTTAGGGAACAGGGCAAGAAAATGTCAAGTCAGGTCAGGGGTCGGCGTGCCTTCCACTTTCCCAAAAATTTTCCAGCCTTGCTGTAACTTAACGGGTTGGCGGTGGGTTCAGGTGAGTTGTTTTGGCTCTTTCCGCTGTTGCGTCTGCTCCTTCCTCGGCCGTAGAACGAAAAAGTGGAAGCAAACGGGCAGGAGCTTGCCGTCCAGGATTGCGCCTCGCTCCTTCCCTCTCTCTCTCTCCCCTTAACCCGCTCCTCCTCCCATGTCCAGCAAATCTTCAATCTTCGGGCGTTTCGGGCGTTGAGCTTTTTTCCTTTTCTCTTTTCTTCCTTTCACCTTCTCCGAACCTCGCTTCTTCCATCTCTCCTCTTCTTCGCTCCTCATTCTTATCTTGACCTCAGTCAGTCGCTATCGATCCATGAATCTTCGTCTCTGATCTGCTGAAGAGAATCTCGTCCTTGTTTCTTGGTTCTGTGTCTCCTTCTCACCGGCATCCTCCGGTTTCTTCTCCTTTTGGATACCTATATATATCACTCCTCCGATTTGCGGCTGTTTCTATATTTGTGCATAATCTTCCTCCTCTCCGTTGATATCTTTCCCCTTTCCCGTTTACGAAGTCTATCTGTTTTAAAGTTGGCTTCGGCACCGGCACCACCCCGCAACCCTCCTCGCCTATCTTCTTGTTCCACAACCCTAATCTAACAGCACTCGCCTCCTTGGGCAATCAGCCGCCGCCCTTTAACCCTCGAGCCTCGACCCAAACGCGAATCTTCCGGCCGCATCAATCATGCTGGTGTTTCGTTTGTGATTCCCGCCTCTGTGTATTTGCCCGTCGGCCCTCCGCTTCTGCCTTCCCGCCTTGGAGCGCCGGCCTCCGGCCCTCCTCCCGCGCCAACTCTGTAAGCCATGGCCCGCAATGGCCAGTACATGCCTCCGTATCAACAGCAGGAGGCCGATTACGTTCAAGATGCGACGTCTTCTTCCAGCCAGTTCAGCTCGCGGATCACCAGCTTCTACGATATTGCCGACGTGAGCATCGACCACCTGCAGTTCGAGCACAGCAAGACCACTAGGCCCGTCCCCTCGAGCTCTGCAACATACTCGCCGCCGTCGTGGACGGCCCCGCACCAGCCGTTTTCCAGCTATGTGCTTCCCGACCCAGTCCCGGATCGGTTCCTTCGGGGGAGAGAATCCTGGGTGTCTATGGACTCGATGTATGATCCAACTCTTCACACCAGCTCCTCGACTGTATCTCTTCAGTCTGTAGCAAACGCCCAGGCCTATGGCTATCGCAACGCCACCTCGACCATGCCATCCCTCCCTTATCATGTTGCTTCTAGTTCTATGGTATCCTCCCCTACCGTTATGGCCACACCACCCCGATCCGCCGCCCCTTCTCCCTTATCTCGCACGGGCTCGGCACGGACAGGCCGTCTATCACGAGTACTTTCCGGTCGGCGCGCAACACAGGTCATCCACGAAGAGGACGAGGTGGCCATGTCCATGCTCCCTCGTGCTGCTCCAATGGGGACGTCAGCGAATCCCTCACGGCGCCAGCAGAACCCCTCGTTCCCCCAGGCGGATACCTCCTACCGATCACAATCCAGCCTCTACCATCCGTCGTCCACACGCACCACATTGGTGGGTAGTCCCATCTCAAGCACCACGCCCGACGCAACTCTAAGTGAAGCCGAGCTTCTCCAATCGCCAGGTCGCAGCGGTCTAGCCAGATCCTTTTCCCGCCGAACTTCTCTGGGCCAGAAATGGTGGCCCACACCAGGTGGCGGCGCAAACACACTCAACCGGGCAGCCACCGTTCGGAACCTTGCCCAGCAGGAAGCAAACCGCCGTGGCCAGGTCATCCAGGTGGTGATGGAGGATATTCCAGAGGACAACTTGAATGCCGGCGGCGAGGTTGTTGACATTAGTGCCATGGCCGGCCCCGATCTTTTCTACCAGCAACAGCCAGACTCTCCAACGACCTCTCTCAAGGCCCGGCGGCGCGTCATCACCAGAAAGCTCACATATACCGCCTATCCCCAGCCAAACTGGAAGCCGTTCTCCATGCGTTGGCCATATCTGCTTCTCCTGGTGGTCATCTCTCTCGGGTTTGCCGTCGGTTCCGAGGTGACCTACCGATCAACCAAGGAACGGCCTCTCTTGACCTTCAACAAGCCATCCGATGTTCACCCAGCTATGTATTTCGCCGTCAAGTTCCTCCCAATCATGATTTCCGTCACATACGGTGTGTTGTGGCAGATTACCGACTACGACGTCAAACGACTGGAGCCGTTCTACCAACTGTCGAAGGATGGTGGTGCGCTTGCCGACGAGTCGATCAACGTCGATTACTTCACCGGCAACAATTTCTTCATCCCGTTCAAGGCCCTTGCGTTGGGCCATTACGCCGTGGCCATTTCGTCGCTGGGGTCAATCCTGTCGGTATCCTTGGTACCGACCAGCGCCGCCGCGTCGCTGTTCCTCTTTCCCGACCGTGCTGTGCGCATAGCCAACCCGAATGGCGAGAAGATGATCCTCGTGAGCCCGGTTTGGGCGCGCGTGCTGACGACTACGCTTGTGTTGTGTGCGGTCTGCAGTGTCATCTTGCTGTGTCTTGTGCAGTCGCGGCGGTCGGGATTGATGGCCGATGTCCGTGGTATCGCCGGACTGGCTGCCATGGCGGTGGTCAGTCACATATTGATGGATTTTAAGGACATGGACACGGCCAACCACGACGATCTGCACTATCGACTGCGGTATAACCGGTACATGCTCCTGAACGCCGCACTTGTGCCCGACGACGAAGATACGTCAGAGCGAAAGAGCCGCCGGGAGTCGATCCTGACCAAATCCGACGAGGATGAGCGGATGCAAGACTCCCAGAAGCTGAAGAAGAACCCCCACCCTCTGATTCTGCGGGTTGGCGGCAGCGTTTCGTTTATTCTGGGAATGATGGTGTTCCTGGGGTTCATCCCCACGTTTCTGTTTACAGATGCGGCCAAGCTGACGCAGAAAGCGCCGTGGCTCATTACCGTGGGAGCAGTTGTGATCAAGCTGGCGTGGGGCAGTCTGGATAAGTCGGTGCGCATGCTGGAGCCGTTCTACATCCTCTCGCGGCGGCATGCGCCACCCTTGACGCTCACGCTGGACTACAAGGCCATGCCTTTCGGGTACCTGCCGTACCGGGCGCTGATGAACCGCCACGTGGTGATGTTCCTCGTTGGCTGGGGATCAGTCATTGTCGAGCTGCTCACGGTGCTGGTGACCAGTCTGTCCACGGTGGAAGGGCGAGACTTTATTCCCCTCCACGACGACCACGGCCCCGATCACAGACGACGAGGCATGCCGACGCCCCGGCGGCAGGACAGCGGCGGCGGCGACCAGATCAACTCGGGGCAGGAAACGCCGGTGTCGTTCTTCATCACGTTTGCGTGCGCGTGCTTCATCCTGGGGTACCTGACAACGGTGGCGATTCTGGTGGTGATCCGGCGACGGCACCCGTTCCTGCCGCGGCAGCCCAACACGATTGCGTCGACGCTGGCGTACATCCACCAGAGCAAGATGCTGACGGCATTCGAGGGCCAGTCGAAGGCGACGAACGCGGAGATGGCGGAGCACCTGCAGGGCTTGAACAAGACGTACGGGCTCGGGCTGTTCCAGGGGCGCGACGACCAGACGCACTGCGGCGTCGACGAGGAGGAGCTGGTGGGGAACTACCGGCACGGGCTGGAGGTGGGGCAGGCGAATAAGCCGTGGGAGCAGGTGTGGGAGACGCTGTAGTATCGTCTCGCTGCTTTCTTTCTCTGCTTCTTGAGTTTTTTGGGGGGAACAGTTTGGTGTCTTTGGAGTGACCTCCATTTGTGTATAGATTTTTTGGTTGATATCGGGACATGAACGAAGCGGGGGCCGCATGAATACTGGCGCTCGCATGATTTGATTTGGGGTTATTTAGGGGGGATAATGGTATATATCCAGCGGCTTTAGGATACAAATATAGTCATGAAAGTACTTTGCTGCGTGGAGTGGTGAATGCTTGGGCTTCATTTATCACGGTGATCTGGGTGCGTCGTATGCACTTTGCTTCACCGGCGCTCTTGTTCTGTCTGGATGAAAAGTGTGTACGGGTGATGTGCTCTTCACAGCGGCCAACCCTAACCCTAACCCCACTGTGGCCGGAAAGGTTTGGTGCAACGACGTCCCGACTCGGCGCGGGACTCACCAGCAAAACATAACCGGCCCCAAAACTTTTTCACTAAATAGTCGGGAGTAACAATCACAGGATATGCAGAGCGGTTTACCAGCAGGATTATTCACGTGTTGGGCGAGATGCAAGCTGGCAGGTAGTACGGGTGAGAGTGACAGTGACGGCTCCCGTCTTGCAGTACGACGCGGGAATTGCGGTGGCCAATGGGGTGTGAAGGTGCCACAGGTGGGTTGTACGAGGAATGTGAAGAGCGTGAGCACGAGATGAGTGGGTATGAGCGACGAGGCTGTGCTGGGGCGTCTGGCCTGTATATATGTCGGATATGGAGTGGTACGTGAGGGTGTATTGGTGGGGAGGGCAAGCGCGCTGAGGGAGCCGGATGAAGAAGCGAGTTGAGGGACGGACGGCGATTTGGGCCAAGATTGGGGGGAGGAGGTGGACGAGCCGGCTTGGAGAAATGAAGACTTGGCTAAGGTACGCGCCGCGGAGGGGGAGTTATTCGTTCGTGAGTAGTGGTGACTGGATCTGGATCGACCACACTCTGGCACCCACCCCCGGTCCGTCTGAAAGAGGCGAGTATTATGTGAGAGTTGTGTGGCTATGCAGTTTTCCGTCCTTTTTTGCTGTTCTCCTTCTTTTGCTTGTCCAGACTGCCGTCAACTGTGCAGTGGTTGGTTTGGGGTTGAAATTTGAAATTGTGAGACACTATTCACCGACACACACAAGAAGACCAACAGAGCCAAAAAAAAACAGCTTGGGGGGGAAGGGGGCAAGATTAAAGGGGCGTCTCTTAAATCCGGCGAGAGGGACCCCCGACCGAGCGAGTCCGCCCAATGAGCGGCGGCGGGAGGTGGGTTGAAACCCAGGCTGAGAACTTGGCCCATCTTGGGAAGAGATTTCTTTGGTGCAGAAGACGACGGAACATTGGCCATGGCGGCGCGGGTGTTCCTGGGGCCGGCCTCCTGGGAAACAAAATGGGAATAAAAAGCAGTGGGTGGTGAAGAGGTGGGAAGCTGGCAGATCAAAAAGTCCAGGGGTGGATTGTCGTTACAGAGGGGATTTGGCCCTGGGACACACGGACATTGTTGGGTCTGGCCGAAGGTGATTGAATTGCAGTGAGATGTGGACATTGCACTATGCTGGATCTCGTCCCGACTACTGTACTGTACCTTTCCTCGACGAGGAAGTAAGTGGACGAGCCAGACGGGATTGGGATGTCAGCGGGGAGGAGCGGCCAGGGGGGAGCGGGGGCGGAGATTGATGATGACCACTTGCCAGTTTCCCACCCACGGCGGGTGATCGTGAAGTTCCAGAAGACGCCGATGATTGGAAGAGAACTCGGCAAGTCAGGAGACAAGGGGCGGCTCTGTCCAAAATGGGGGAGGGAATCATCCTTTTCTGGAGATGGAGGGAAGTGGCGGAGGGGGAGGGGATGAAAAAAAATAGAACGGCGAAGAGAAGGAATGACAGATGTTGTCTCGTCGTTTGTCGCCGCCGAACACATACAGGACACGATGTGCAGTCTCATACTACAGTACTGTAGATGCACATACTAGATGCACATACTGGAGCACCTGCTTATGTGCATCGCCCGAAGCCAAAATGAAGGCGACGCTTTGTCATGTGCTTCCGCCATTCACAGAGGTCAGCAATACGAGAAACCATGAAGGCCTGTCAGACTGACATGCCAGTGAACACAGGATCCCCCCGGAATGCGAAATCACGTCGAGATGGCCTCTTTTTATTTTATTTTATTTTATTTTATTTAATTTTTTTGGTAATTTATAGATATGTATTTTTTTCCTGTCGATGCCACGGTTTCTTCTGTCTCACCTGGCATTCCACCAGAAGAGCGCAGTACTTCCCCAAAATCAAAGCCGCAAATACGAGGTCTTTTTCTCTGCTCCCCCCAAGAACCGCCTACCCGCCAACGGTGCCAAGGGGTACAAGCTCTTGTACCTCCGTCAGCCAAGCAGGGTGTGAAGGATACGTCCAGCCAGCCAGTGAGAGTTTTGGTTTTTTTTGTGTCCAGCTGCACAGGTATGAGGGAGAACACGCGTCACCCTTCTTTTTTGTGCGAGTATGTTGTTGTGTTATGGTCTTGTAGCACTTGGCTTCCGGGGCCCAGGCTTATGGACCTTTTTCTGAGTGAGATGCCAATACCTTGACTGGACCCCGTTAATTGAGTTGGCGGGTTTCCTTCCCTTCCCGTGAGAATGCACTGCCAAACGCGGAGAGAGCGGCACAATTAGCTTTTCGGATTTGCTGTGCGATCTACTACTGTACAGTCCAGCTCTTCTCTCTCATCCGACCACCACTCTCGTCGTCCTCGTCGTCGTCACGTGTTCGCCGGCGATTTCGGGGACGACTCTGATCACGAAGTCCAGCACGGGACCGCTGCGTTCGTATCCAGCGCGAGGCCCAACTTTTCATCTCACAGTCAACCTCGACATTCTCTCCCTTCCAGCGGCCAAGCCTCTGGGCACACTGGGCAACCTCTGCCAAATGTCCCGTGCTGCTTGCTGATCGAGCAACACTGGTCGGCGCTGTTGGGGTGCTTTGTCACTGTACTGTACTGTATATATATCCTCGTATTGGACTTTCAACTCAGCCACTGCCCAAATTTCAGGGGACACATGCCCAAGACTCTCCGCTGGCCGCCAAATCCGGCTTCTCCCCTCACAGGCTCACACCCCCAGAGGTACCCGCAAAGTATTGACGCCCCTGCATTGACTGCTGCCAGGTACCGATCAGATACGAGCGGTCGGTGTCATCGCCGTATTCCCGCTCTAATCGCAGATTTGGCTGACTGCGGTAACAACAAAAAACGCCAGGCCTGCATCAAAGGTGTGCTCCTGGATGCTTTTCCTGCCGTGTGCATCTTCAGTCTGGTCTTTCCTTCTTTCTTTCCTTCTTTCTTCCCTTCCTTCTTCTCTTTTCAAACTGCTGGCGTGTGACCACAAAAGCTCTTGCCATGAGTTTCTCTTCTGCAACAAACCAACAATACGGCCACAGTACGGCCCGCGCCGATCCCACTGTGGAGCACCGTGAGTATGAGATAATATACACCGTGCTCCTGCAAACTCCCAGCACAGCCCCCCGCCCCGGCCAGGATTGCGCACAACTTGTATGGCTGGAGCCACCACTGGGACAGTGCCCACGCACACGGTGGGCTACAGTGCATGCAGCACTGTTTTGCTGCTCTTCGTAACGGCCGTGCCTGCCTTCAATTTCAATTGTGTTTGACGCCTATGGCTGTTCGTTCCTGCTTTCAGCAGGTGGTTCGTGGTTGTGTCTGCTACTCGTTCCTGCTCTCGTAAGAGGGAAAAAGTGATTTCCTCGCGTCGGTCGCTCCTTCCCTGACTTTCGCTCTTGCCAACCCTCATCCCTCGCTTCCCCTTCGTCTTTTTTCCCCCTTCTCCCTTCAACTTTTACAACTTCTTATTTTGTAGGATACAGTTCTTTTTGTTCTTCCTACTACCCTCACTCGTTTATATATATATATAATTTTCACTCGATTTTTTCCGCTGGTCATCTTGGTGATCTCGATAATCGCCTCATTTTTAATTCCTTTTTCTGCTTCGGGTTTTTTTCTCTCTCTGTCACTCGCTGAATCTTGTTTTTATTTCTTGTTTCCGTGTCTATATACTCTTTTTGTGTGTCTCTCCTCCCACGCCCCCTTTTACAAGCGTTCCATACTCTTCATTCCTGGTATGCTTCAGAGGACGCCAGCCACAACTTTTTTCCGCCTGATTCTACGTGTCTCGTTTCTCGTCTCATTCGAAAAGCATCCTTAGCGAGAAGACCGACGTTCCGCAGAACAGACCACAGCGATAGGTGACACTCATCATCATCACCAGCATCATCTCTCGACGATCTTCCTCCCCCTTTTTGGTATACAATTCTGAAAGTCTCCAGCGGCTGTGTACATACATCATCATCAGTATCATCTCCACGACTTCATCCTCTAATCGTCTCGTTTCCCGTTTCCCGTTTTCCGTCGTCTGGAGTAAAATATTTTTTGAATCTCCTCCCGTTTGAATACCCCAACCTTCTAGTCGACGACACCCAAACGAACCGTCACAACAAAACACCCATCCGCCACGATGAGGTTCTCATCGCCTTTTCTCCTGCTTCCGTCGCTGCTAGCAGGCGCCAGCTATGCTGAGCCTCTGCTGCAGTCTCACTCCCTAAACTCATGCTCCGACGAACTCGGCTTCACTGCCAGCATGTTCAAGTGTGTGTTCACCCCCAACAACCTGACCGCGTCTTTGGATATGACTGTCATCATCGCCGTCGAGGGTTACGTCAACTTCGACGTGTCGATTTCCGCCTACGGCTACCAGTTTCTCCACGAAACCATCGATCCGTGCAAGGCTGGCATCGCCGGTCTGTGCCCCATGAGAGCCGGTGGCAAGCAGTCTCTTCCGCCTTTCAACTTCGTGCTCGAGCCCGATGACATCAAGCAGATTCCCGGCATCGCCTACACCGTGCCCGATCTTGATGCCACCGTCCGTGTCCAGGTGAACCGCACCGACACCGGCGAGCGTGTGGCCTGTGTCGAGGCCGACATCTCCAACGGCAAGACCGTCGATCTGCTGGGCATCAAGTGGGCCACTGCTATTGTGGCCGGCCTTGCCCTGACCTCGTCCGCCATCGTCTCCGGTCTCGGCCACTCCAACACCGCCGCCCACATTGCCTCCAACGCCATGTCGCTGTTCAGCTACTTCCAGGCCCAGGCCATGTTCGGTCTTACCGGAGTTCCCCTCCCGCCCGTCGCTGCCTCGTGGGTCCAGGACTTCCAATGGTCCATGGGCATCATCCGTGTCGGCTTCATGCAGGACATCTTCACCTGGTACCAGCGCGCCACCGGCGGCAAGCCGTCGACCATCTTCGACTCCCTGACCACCATTTCCGTCCAGGTCGAGAAGCGCTCCCTCGGCCTCGTCGACCTGGCCACCAACGTCTACCGCCGCGCCGAGCCCATCATCAGCCGTGCCGCCAAGGCCATCAGCAAGCGTGCTAACTTCACCACCAGCAACGGCAACTACATTGTGTTTGGTATCCAGCGGGTCGCTTTCCGCGCCCACATCGAGTCGACCAACCTGTTCATGACCGGCCTGACCTTCTTCTGCATCTTCGTCGTCTTCACCATCCTCGCCGTGCTGGGCTTCAAGGGCATCCTTGAGCTGGCCGCCCGCCAGAAGTGGATGAAGAGCGACAAGTTCCAGGAGTTCCGCAACGGCTGGCGCACCGTGCTCAAGGGTATCCTCTTCCGCATGGCCCTCATCGGCTTCCCCCAGCTCATCATCCTGTGCATGTGGGAGTTCACCCAGAACGACTCGTCGGCCGAGATGGTGCTGGCCGTGTTCTTCCTGCTGGCCGTCATCAGCACTCTGGCCTGGGCCTCGACCAAGGTCATCATGATCGCCCGCCGCTCGGTTGTCATGCACCAGAACCCGGCCTACATCCTGTTCTCCGACCCGCAGGCCCTTAACAAGTGGGGTTTCCTGTATGTGCAGTTCCGCGCCTCGGCCTACTACTTCATCGTCCCCACCCTCGCCTACCTCGCCGTCAAGGGCATGGTGGTTGCCTTTGGCCAGCGCAACGGCACCGCCCAGGCCATTGCCTTTGTCATCATCGAGGCCATTGCCCTGGTCACCGCCAGTGTGTTCCGCCCGTGGATGGACAAGAGCACCAACACCTTCAACATTGCCATCTGCGCCGTCAACTTTGTCAACTCCATCCTCCTGTTCCTGCTCACCAACGTGTTTGGCGCCCCGCCGCTGGTCCGCGGAGTCGTCGGCGTGGCCTTCTTCCTTCTCAACGCCATCTTCTCCCTGGTCCTGCTGATTGTGCTGATCGTGTCGACCACGCTCGTGTTCTTCCGCAAGAACCCCGATGCGCGCTACAACCTGATGGCCGACGACCGCGCCTCGTTCATGAAGTCGCAGACCCAGCTCAACACCACCACCGAGCTCGACGCTCTGGCGGCCACTGCCCGCGGTGACAAGGCCGGAGGCTACAAGTCGCAGCTGGACCTGGACGACGACAACGAGTCGCTCAACTCCGACTCCATCCGCCACCGCGCCGCCAACACCCAGCTGCCGGTTTCCGCCATGCAGTCGCAGCAGTCGCTCAACGAGAAGCAGCACCTGCACTCGTCGTACGGCCCCAACCCCCCGCGGTCGCCCGTGGACCCGTCGTTGCCGCTGTTCCCCAGCTCGCCCCGCAGCGCCCGGCCACAAAGCCCCAGTGCCCCGTACCCCGGCGGTTCGTCAATGGATCGGTCGGCAAGCCCGTACGGCGGCAATGCCCACTTCCGGCCACAGCCGCCGCAGGGCAGCCCGCACTCGCTGCGCCTGCAGAACAGCGGAAGCCCCGGCCCCAACGCGTTCCGCGCCCAGCAATCGTCCAGCCCGTGGCAGCGGGGAGCTGGCTACGAATAAAGAAGGAAGAAAAACAGTTTTGCAAACTATTGTCCATAGAACCAAGAAACAACTCTGGTTGTGGTGGTTTCTTTTTTGTCATGTAGTCACATTTCCTTTTTGTGTATGGAGTTTTGATATCTTTGCCTCTCTCTCTCCCTCTCTCTCTCTCTCCGTCTGTTACCCATAGACGCTGATTTCCTTTTATTTATTTTTCTTGGACATGCTTCCCCCTTCTCCAAACTAGAGACCAAACTCTCTCTTGTCATTGGGAGGGCTTTCATATTTTCCTTGCTCATGGTATTTTTCGTGTCGGGTCTTGTCGTCTCATCTGTTTTTTGTCGTACACTTTTATAGCATATAACATTTCCTTACGCAGTACCCTTGGTTAACCTTTCTGTCTCTCTTTCTGCATTGCGTGCTTGTGTTTGTTGTGTACATGCTGTCGATCCATGGGGTCGAGCAAGTTGGATACGGAGTGGGAGAGTGCTCGAGTAGCGTATTAGAGGGTGCTATCACCTTGGTGTGTCGAATACGATTCTCTAGACTTCGGAGAACAGGTGTTGTCTGGAAAGTGACATGCTACGGCTACGGTGAACGGTGGATTGCAATGGGTAGTCGGACAAGCAGAACTCAATGGAGATTCAAGAAAAAGGCATACGGCATGCTAGATGAACGACGAAACGGTACACGAAGACACCCAGTGCAATACAGAAACAAGCCTGAAACGGAAGAGATAGTGAAGCGAGAAGTGACGTCCAAGGGGCCTCTAGATGCCCTGCTGGGAGAGACTGCCGACGTAGGCAGCAAATGCTCTCTGTTTTGAGAGAGAGAGAGAGAGTGTGTGTGTGGTTAGCTGGGGGAGCCTTGGGCTTCACGATGATGGAGACAGACAGAGACATACCGAGTTGCGGGTCTGCAGGAAGACGGTGCCGGGGCCGGTGAACTTGCACACGAGACCCTCGGCCGAGGCGATGCTGGCCATGATGCCGCCGGAGGTGACGCGCTCGAGGATGTACTTGGTGTTCCAGGCGACCAGGTGGCCGTTGTCGACGATGTACTTCTCGCCGTCGTAGAGCTGGGGGCGCAAGAGTCAGTACGGGAGTCAACACACACACCGAGGCCGGGGCCGGCAACACTTACATCCTTGCGGATAATCGCGCCGAAGCTGGTGATCCACATCAAGCCCACGCCGCTCATCTTGTACACGAACAGGCCCTCGCCGCTGAAGATGGCCTTGCCCAGGCCCTGGCGCTTGTAGTCGCGCACCACGCCCTGCGTCGAGCCGAGATAGGCGTCCTGCCCCACATTCCACGTCTCCGAGCCGTCGAGCCGCAGGCTCGTGATATCGCCCAGCATCGGCGGCGCCAGCAGCACCTCGCCGGGGCCGATAAACGTGCTCTGGCCGAAGTCGGAGCCGGCCACGTAGCGCTTGAACGAGAACTTGAACTGGCCCTTGAGCGTGACCTGCGGCGACATGGCGATCAGCGCGCCGGGCTTGGCGTTGAACGGCGCGCCGATGGCCAGCTGCACCGTCAGGATGGTGTTGCAGTCGCGGTGCGAGATGCGGTAGGAGCCGCCGTTGAAGGTGCCGACGTCGTCGACCGTCGCGGTCGACACCGCGCCGACGAACGCCGCCGCCGCGGCGGCTGCCGAGCTGGGGCTGCTGGGCTCGGAGACTTCGGGCGCCGGCGCGTCGGGCTTTTCGGGCTCGGCTGGCGGCGGCGGCGGCGCGAATGTCGGGGTGGTGGTTGCGGGGCGCATGGCGAGCGGTGTTGCCTGTGGCGAGGGCGTTGTGGTCGCGGCGGGCGGCGGGGGGTACCGCAGCGCCGTGGCCGCATGCTGCTGCTGCTGCTGCTGCTGGGGAGGTGCCGGGTATTGGTGGGCGGGCGGCGGCGAGGCCGCGGCAGCGGAGGGCGGCTGCGGGTAGCTCGTTGCGGCGGGCGGGCCGGCGGACGGCGGCGGCGGCGGGTAGGTCAGGTGGCTGCCGGCGGGGGCGCCGGAGGGCGGCGGCGGGAAGAACTGGGTCTTGTGGGCGGGCGGCGAGGTTGGGCCGGGCGGCGGGGGGTATTTCTGGGGGGCTGGATTTCGCGAGGGGGATGGGGTTAGAGGATTGCAGCTGTAAGAGAGTGTGGGATGGATGGGGGGGGGGGGGGGGGGGG